>CM014275.1:31537545-31549322 GCA_004135705.1 Alloteropsis semialata
AATATTGTGCCTGTAACTCCCATGGCAGGCAGAGTTTGCTACAACTGTGGTGACCCCGGGCACTATGCTAACAACTGCCCGAAGAGAGGCCAGAACGTCAACGGGCAGAACAATGCTCCAAGGAACAATGGCCAGAACCTTCAGCAGCCTCGCAATAATGGAGGACAGCAGAACATCGAACGTGGGGAGGTGAACCACGTGAGTGAGGAGGCTTCCCAAGGAGCGACCGATGTGGTGTTTGTTATGTTTCTAATCAACTCACACCCCGCATCTGTACTATTTGATTCTGGTGCCACGCATGCTTTCATAGCTGCTCAGTATGTGAAAAAGTATAGAATGACCATGCAACCCATGCAACATACCGTAGTAGTTAATTCACCTGGAGAGGAATTAAGGGCAACTCTGGCATGTCCAGATGTGAGTGTGCAAATAAGGGGGATAGAGTTTCACGCCACACCTATAGTTCTGAATTCCATGGGGATTGATCTTATCTTGGGAATGACCTGGTTGAAAGCCTACAATGCTATGATCAAGTGTGCTCAGAGGGCAGTAGAACTGAACCAAGACTGGGGAAAAGATTTAGTTTCAAGCAGATCCACCCACACTGGGAACCTGTCAGATCAACCAGATGAAAGGAGCAGTCATGGAGGATATCAGAGTGGTGGGGGAGTTCCCAGACGTCTTTCCAGAGGAGTTGCCAGGTATGCCACCAGAATGCGACACTGAGTTTCTCATTGAGCTTAAGCCTGGAACTGCACCAATAGCTAAAAGACCATATAGAATGGGGAGTAAATGAACTAGAAAAACTAAAGAAACAATTAAAAGAGCTGTTAGATAAGGGTTATATCCGTCCTAGTTCTTCACCTTGGGGAGCACCAGTATTGTTTGTTGAAAAGAAGGATGGGACCCAGAGAATGTGCGTAGATTACTGAGCTCTGAATGAGGTTACCATCAAGAACAAGTATCCCTTGCCCAGAATAGATGATTTATTTGATCAGTTGAGAGGAGCCTGTGTGTTCTCTAAGATCGATCTGCGATCGGGATATCACCAACTGAGGACTCGTCCGTCCGACATACCGAAGATAGCCTTCACTACTCGGTATGGCTTATATGAATTCACTGTGATGTCTTTTGGTCTAACCAATGCACCTGCATACTTCATGTATCTGATGAATAAGGTGTTCATGGATTATCTGGACAAATTCATGGTGGTATACATTGACGACATCTTGGTTTTCTCCAAGAATGAGGAGGAGCATGAGGAACATTTGAGATTGGTGCTACAGAGATTGAGGGAACAACAGTTATATGCTAAGTTCAGTAAGTGTGATTTCTGGCTGAAGGAAGTGTCGTTTCTTGGACATGTGATTTCCAATGGAGGAGTGGCAGTTGATCCTAAGAAAGTGAAGGATGTTCTTAGCTGGAACCCACCGAACGATGTTAGTGAGATCCGGACTTTTTTGGGAATGGCAGGATACTACCGGAGATTCATTGAAGGATTCTCTAGGATTGCCAAACCCTTGACAGTGTTGCTAGAGAAGAATGCGAAGTTCGTGTGGTCGGAGTAGTGTCAGAATAGCTTCGAGGAACTCAAGAAGAGGTTGACTACTGCACCAGTGTTAATTATTGATGAGGACATCCCAGCTAGAGCTCCAACAGCACAAGTATATGAAGGACCAATTACCCGTAGCCGAGCAAAACAACCTCAACAAGAGGTGCATGCTTTCCTCTCTGAGTTACACTTTGATATTAATGAGAATGTTATACTGCCTAAATCGCGTACTCTACTTTTACTTAGGTTCACTCATGAAGATGGAACTTGTCCGAGTACTTTGGATACCCGTCCGAGTACTTTGGATATTCATCCGAGTACTTTTTCCCTTGACTCCCAAAGGCAATGAAGGCCATCAAGCACTTGATGGAAAGCTTGACAAGTCTAATTTACAACACTATCAAGTTTCGAGTACTCTTGGATTTCCACTTATGAGGTTTCACCAGATTAGTGAAGACATGTCAAAAGGTCAAGAGTCTACTCGAGAATTTATCCAGGTTCAACTTCCCATGCAAAACTGTACCATCTCAGAAAGGGACAGGGGTCATTATATACATGGTTGGAAAATGCTTCAAGTCTAGTTTCCAATGCAACTGATGGCACGTCATTTGGAATTCTCAATTAAGAGTAATGACCATTTCTTTGAAGACTGCGCAGCAGCCCAAGAGATGCGCGTGAATTGAAGAGGACTTAATAAATGGTTCCACCACTTGGCTCTCCACTTCCTAACGTGGTGCCTTCAATTCACACCTTTCTTAAACTCATCTAGGAGGGTTGTTCCTAGTATAAATATCCCCTATGAACTTCTGAAAATAGAAGTTGACTTTTGATAATAGAATACAACCCCATATTGTTCAGCTGTGTGCTAACAATTTCAGATAGTGATCTCTACCCCTTTGCTCTTGTGATTTCCTTGAGGGATTATAGAAGCGGCCGCGTCATCGGCTCCCAATTGGTGCTCCTGGTCCATTTGATTCTAGGTTGTGTTGGTTGGTTCTTTGAGAGTGTGGTTGGGCGAATCCTCGATTCAGGTTGCCGGTTAAAGACGGTGGTTGGCTTCGAGTTTTATTTGCCAGGTTGCACTAGTTATCGCTGCTTGCAGCACTTATCTTGGCTGTTCTTCAGCTAGTTATCTTGTCCAAGATCCTACGCCATGAAGATCGGGACCGAGTCTCATCATTTGGTATCAAAGCTTGCATTGCCACGGTAGGATTCTTTACCCTTAGCTACATATATTTGTGCCTTTGTCCTATCCACCAAAAAGCCATAAAAAAATTCTGTTATAGCCTTTGTTTCGATCTGTTTATCTAGTGAGTTTGGTTAAGTTTCAGTCCATTAGAATCTTTGTTTAGTTGCTGATCATATCATCCTTTGCGTGTCCTTTTGTGCCTTTTCATATATCTCTGAAAATTTCCACAAAAAAAGATGTTGTAAACCGATTCTATCCTTTGCGTAAACTTTTATCCTATCAATATAGCTACTGGTTGCATTTGTCTTTGTTTTTAAAGTGCGCAAGTGTTATATCTGATCTTGTCTTTAGTTTTGTTAAAAAAAAAGTAAAAAAAAGAAGAGAAAAGAATGTTGCAAAAAAAAAGTGTTGAGAAAGTTGGAAAGAAAGAAGAAGGATCAGATTGGTTGTATGCACAAGTGGTGTTAATTCATATCAAGTTGTGTAACCAGTTTGCTATCATCCTTTTGGTGTAATTTTGCTAGGTGATTCCCTTAAAATCAATCATCCCTAGCATACTCCTTGTTTGCATCAAATCTGAAATTTCATTTTCGCGTGTGTTGCTTTGGTTACATTTTTAATATCTTGTGATCAGCACTAGGAAATTGATCTCTAGTTTGGGTTGCTACTTATCTTTATAACAACTAGATTTCAGATTGCTCCTTGTCAATCATACCCTACCAAGCTCCACAAATAAGCCACCATAAACTGAATGCTGATCGTGTATTCGCTTAACCATCACTCTTTTGCCACCACACGAATTACTTCTGTAATCTGCAGGGAACTCATAAGAGCTTTGGTTGGTAAGAGAAGGTGAGGTTGTGAGATCCAAATAATTTCCATTCCACATATACTATCTGTTTTGTTCTCATTACCATACAGGAAGATGTCCGGAATTCCTGAAATTGATGATTGTGTTACCATGCAACAATTTAATGAGATGAGGCAAAGTATGGAGCAGAAACAAGATAGATTGTCACAAGATCTTCAAGCAATTATGGAGAGGCTGCAACATCTACCTCGTGTTCCTGAAAATGCAAGAGTCCATGAAGATGAAATTGATGAAACTGATGAAGAAGCTGCTGCCCGACTTGAAAGAGAAGAACAAGAACATAGAGAGCGAGTTGCTGCAAATGCAAGAAGACTTGCTGGACCAGGGCATGGAAATGGAGGTAATGGAGGTGGTTGTTGTAGAGGAAGAGGTTTTGGACGTGGAGGTAATCAACATGCTGAATCTGAAAATGATTTTGAAGAAGAAGTGGAACAGCCCCAATATGGAGGCCGGCGTCACCGAGGAAACTAGGAACGTAACCAACCCAATGAGAAGAGGTTTGGCAAGTTAAAGTTTACCATTCCCAAGTTTAATGGAGAATCTGATCTTGGAACTTATCTCACATGGGAGTTGAAGGTTGACAAGATTTTTTTCTTGCATAATTACTCCGAAGAGAAGAAGATGGCAATGGCTGCACTTGAGTTTGATGATTATGCTCTAATTTGGTGGGAGCAAATCCTTAGTGACAGAGAAGAGGCTGGGCAAGGTGTTGTTCATACATGGGCTGAAATGAAAAGAGAAATGAGACAAAGATTTGTGCCTAAACACTATCATCGTGATCTTTTTGACAAGTTGTAGAATTTGAAGCAAGGTAATCTCTCTGTAGATGAATATTACAAACAGATGGAGAAGGCAATGATCAGGGCTAATGTGTTTGAAGATGAAGAGCAATCAATTGCAAGATTCATGCCTGGGTTACATCGCAATATTCAGCGCATAATTGAATTTCAGCCATACCGCAATCTTATTGAATTGGTACATCAAGCAAGCAAAGCTGAGCGCCAATTGCAGCAAGACATGAGGAGTAATAGAGGAGGTTCATTCAGTGCAAGAGCTGCCCCAAGTGGAAGCAAGTTTACACCAAGAACCAATGTAAACCGAGGCTCAAATTCCAACTCAAGTGGCGGGTTACGTACTGCTGCTATGAGCAACTCTAGTAGGAAAGAGTTGGCTGCAACTAGTGAGAGGAGTAAACCTGCAGCATCATCATCTACATCAATGGCTTCTACAGCAAAGAGTAGTGGAATTCAATGCTTCAAGTGTGGAGGTCGTGGTCATGTTATTAGAGAATGTCCAAACAATCGTACTATCATTGTTAATGACCAAGGAGAGTATGAATCTGCTAGTGAGGAGGAGCATGAAGCTACTGATGAAGGACAATATGAGGATGCTATAGAAAATGAAGATCAGCCCACATGTGAATTTGAGAGAGGTACTGCTCTTGTTGTAACTCAAATTTTGAGTGTGCAAATGAAGAAAGCTGAGAATGGACAGCGGCATAATTTATTTCAAACGAGAGCCAAGGTTGAAGGCAAGGTATGCAAGGTGATCAATGATGGTGGAAGCTGCCACAATCTTGCTAGCCGTGAGATGGTTGATAAACTTGGCTTGAAGTTGCTGCGACACCCTCACCGTTATCATGTACAATGGTTAAATGATGCTGGATATATCAAGATTGGATATAGGGTGAAAGTTCCATTCAAAGTTGGTGAATATGTTGACACCGTAGATTGTGATGTGGTGCCCATGACCGTGTGCCATCTGCTATTGGGAAGGCCATGGCAATATGATCGTTCATCTCTACATTATGGTCGCACAAATCAGTACACCATCAAGTGGAAGGGGAAGAGTTTGATACTTAAGCCAATGACACCTCAACAAATTCTTGCTGAACACTTGCAAAAGAGCTCTGAAATGAAGGTTGAGAGTGAGAAAGAAAGAGAGAAAAATAATTTGAGTGCCCTCCACAAATCGGTGAGTGAGAGCAACAAGCCAAATGTGAGAGATTAAAAGAAAGGAGAGAATAAAAATCTGGTCATGTTAGCCACAAAATCTGAAATGAGAGATGTGAGACATAACCCAAACCAAGCACTCATTGTACTTGTGTACAAAGACACATTGCTTTCAGCTAACGACATAACATCTCTTCCTAGTATTATTTCACATCTTTTGCAGGACTACAATGATGTCTTTCCGGAGGAAACACCGGCTGGACTACCACCATTGCGAGACATTGAACATCAAATTGATCTCATACCTGGAGCTGCGTTGCCCAATCGTCCACCATACCACACCAATCCGGAAGAAACAAAAGAAATTCAAAGGCAAGTACAAGCACTTTTAGATAAAGGTTACGTGCGTGAAAGCTTAAGTCCTTGTGCTGTCCCTGTTATTTTGGTGCCAAAGAAAGATGGTTCATGGAGAATGTGCGTAGATTGTAGAGCCATAAATAATATCACTGTTCGCTATCGTCATCCTATTCCTTGGCTAGATGATATGCTTGATGAATTGAGTGGTTCTATGATTTTTTCTAAGATTGATTTGCGTAGTGGTTACCATCAAATTTGAATGAAAATTGGAGATGAATGGAAAACTGCTTTCAAAACAAAGTTTGGACTGTATGAATGGTTAGTTATGCCTTTTGGTTTGACTAATGCTCCTAGTACTTTTATGAGATTGATGAATCATGTCTTGAGAGCTTTTATTGGAAAGTTTGTTGTGGTTTACTTTGATGACATCTTGATTTACAGCAAGACATTGGAGGAACATGCTGAACATATACAACAAGTTTTGGATGTATTCAGAAAAGAGAAATTGTTTGCTAACCTTGAGAAGTGCACCTTTTGCACAGATCAAGTTGTGTTTCTTGGTTTTGTTGTTTCTGGACAGGGAATACAAGTTGATGAGACCAAGGTGAAAGCAATCAAGGAATGGCCAACTCCAGAGAATGTAAGCCAAGTGCGAAGTTTTCATGGCCTTGCTGGTTTTTATAGGAGATTTGTGAAAGATTTCAGCACCATAGCTGCTCCATTAAATGAGTTAACAAAGAAAGGTGTTGCATTTGAATGGAAAGAGCAACAAGAAAATGCTTTTCAAGAATTGAAGAAACGTCTAACGGAAGCACCCCTACTTGTGTTGCCGGATTTCAAAAACCTTTGAGGTTGAATGTGATGCAAGTGGGATTGGAATTGGAGGTGTGCTCATGCAAGATGGAAAACCCGTTGCATATTTTAGTGAGAAGTTGGGAGGAGCACAACTGAACTACTCTGTGTATGACAAAGGGTTGTATGCTTTGGTAAGAGTACTTGGGACTTGGCAACATTATTTGTGGCCAAAAGAATTTGTTATTCATTCAGATCATGAAGCTTTGAAGTACTTGAAGGGCCAAGCCAAACTAAACCATTGACATGCCAAATGGGTTGAGTTCATTGAAACATTTCCATATGTTGTGAAGTACAAGAAAGGTAAGGACAACCTTGTTGCCGATGCTTTATCCCGAAGAAATATTTTGTTGAACCAACTTGAGGTAAAGGTATCGGGACTAGAGAGCTTGAAAGAGTTATATTCCACTGATCATGAATTTTCAGCACCATAGCCAAACGTACAGCAGAAAAAGGATGGGAAAAATATCATATTCATGATGGATTTTTGTGTAGAGCTAACAAAATATGTGTGCCAAATTGTTCGGTTAGACTCTTGTTGTTACAGGAAGCACATGCAGGTGGACTAATGGGTCATTTTGGATGGAAGAAGACATACGAGCTACTGGGCCGATCATTTCTATTGGCCCAAGATGAGGAGAGAAGTTGAGAGACTTGTGCAGCGATGCGTCACATGTCACAAAGCTAAGTCAAAACTGAACCCCCATGGTTTATATACTCCATTGGCTATTCCTAATGTTCCTTGGGAAGACATTAGCATGGATTTTGTTTTGGGTTTGCCAAGGACTAACAGGGGGAGCGATTCTATATTTGTTGTTGTCGATAGATTCTCAAAAATGGCGCATTTTATACCTTGTCATAAAAGCGATGATGCTTCCCACATAGCCTCTTTGTTTTTCAGGGAAATTGTGAGATTGCATGGGATGCCTAGGACCATTGTTTCAGATCGAGATTCAAAGTTCTTGAGCTACTTTTGGAAGACATTATGGGCAAAACTTGGAGCAAAGCTGCTATTTTCTACCACTTGCCACCCACAAATGGATGGACAAACAGAGGTAGTAAATAGAACACTTTCTATGTTGCTGCGTACCATGATCAAGAAGAACTTGAAGGAATGGGAAGAGTGCTTGCCACACGTGGAGTTTGCATATAACAGGGCAGTACATTCTACCACTCATATGTGTCCATTTGAAGTTGTTTATGAATTCAAACCACTTGCTTCGATAGATCTTTTGTCATTGCCATTGCAAGAAAGGATTAACTTGGATGCGTCTAAGCGTGCTGCATATGTAAAGAAGGTACATGAGAAGACAAAGGAAGCAATCGAGAAGAAGTCCAAGTACTATGCTGAATGGGCGAACAAGCATCGTAGGAAGGTGACATTTGAGCCAAGAGATTTTGTTTGGGTACACCTTCACAAAGAGCGCTTTCCAGAGAAGCGTAAATCAAAATTGATGCCAAGAGGAGATGGACCATTCAGAGTACTAGCAAAAATAAATGATAATGCATACAAGATTGAACTCCCTGATGACTATGGTGTTAGCACAACATTCAATGTTGCTGACTTAGCACCATACTTTGGTCCGGAAGAGTCAGAGTCGAGGACGACTCCTTTTCAAGAGGGGGAGGATGATGAGGACATCCTAGCCAGAGCTCCAACAGCACAAGTATATGAAGGACCAATTACCCGTAGCCGAGCAAAACAACTTCAACAAGAGGTGCATGCTTTCCTCTCTGAGTTACACTTTGATATTAATGAGAATGTTATACTACCTAAATCGCATACTCTACTTTTACTCAAGTTCACTCGTGAAGATGGAACTTGTCCAAGTACTTTGGATACTCGTTCGAGTACTTTGGATACCCGTCCGAGTACTTTGGATATTCGTCCGAGTACTTTTTCTGTTGACTCCCGAAGGTAATGAAGGCCATCAAGCACTTGATGGAAAGCTTGTCAAGTCTAATTTACAACACCATCAAGTTCTGAGTACTTTTGGATTTCCACTTATGAGGTTTCACCAGATTAGTGAAGACATGTCAAAAGGTCAAGAGTCTACTCGAGAATTTATCCAGGTTCAACTTCTCATGCAAAATTGTACCATCTTGAAAAGGGACAGGGGTTATTATATACATGGTTGGAAAATGCTTCAAGTCTAGTTTCCAACGCAACTGACGGCACATCATTTGGAATTCCCAATTAAGAGTAATGACCATTTCTTTGAAGACTGCGTAGCAGCCCAAGAGACGCGAGTGAACTGAAGAGGACATAATAAATGGTTCCACCACTTGGCTCTCTACTTTCCAACGTGGTGCCTTCAGTTCACACCTATCTTAGACTCATCTAGGAGGGTTGTTCCTAGTATAAATATCCCCTATGTACTTATGAAAACAGAAGTTGACTTTTGATAATTGAATACAACCCCATATTGTTCAGCTGTGTGCTAACAATTTCAGAGAGTGATCTCTACCCTTTTGCTCTTGTGATTTCCTTGAGGGATTACAGAAGCGGCCGCGTCATCGGCTCCCAATTGGTGCTCCTGGTCCATTTGATTCCAGGTTGTGTTGGTTGGTTCTTTGAGAGTGTGGTTGGGCGAATCCTCGATTCAGGTTGTCGGTTAAAGACGGTGGGTGGCTTCGAGTTTTCATTTGCCAGGTTGCACTAGTTATCGCTGCTTGCAGCACTTATCTTGGCTGTTCTTCAGCTAGTTATCTTGTCCAAGATCCTACGCCGTGAAGATCGGGACCGAGTCTCATCAATTCTGCCAGATCTAAATAAGGGCTTCTCAATCTACTGTGACGCTTCTAGACAAGGATTGGGATGTGTGTTGATACAAGAAGGCAAAGTGGTCTCGTATGCCTCCCGGCAACTCAGGAAACATGAGGTTAACTACCCGACTCATGATCTAGAACTAGCAGCCATGGTACACACCTTGAAGATCTGGAGACACTACTTGATTGGACATAGGAGCGACATCTACACTGATTACAAAAGTTTGAAGTATGTGTTCACCCAGTCTGACCTGAACTTGAGGCAGAGAATGTGGTTAGAGCTAATCAAGAATTATGACCTGGAGATTCATTATCACCCAAGGAAGACAAATCTCGTTGCGGACGCCCTAAGTAGGAGGAGCTACGCCAATGAGATGGTGATGACCCAGATGTCAGACGAGTTAGCCAAGGAGTTTGAACGGCTGAACTTGGGATTTGTGGCCAATTTGGTGGAGTTAGAAGTTGAATCTACTCTAGAACAAAAAATCTGAAAGGCTCAACTAGAGGATAAGAAACTACAAGAGATTGCGGAACTAGTGCCACTGGGACATGCATCGGGTTTCAAAGTTGATGAGCAGGGAACCTTGTGGTATGGTAAGAGGATATGTGTGCTAGAAGTGAAGCATATCAGAGAGGCTATACTGCGAGAAGCTCATGATTCCGCTTACTCGATTCACCCCGGCAGTACCAAGATGTATCTAGATATCAAGGAGAGATACTGGTGGTACGGATTGAAGAGAGGAGTCACATAATACATCGCTCTATGTGATACGTGCCAAAGAGTCAAGGCAGAGCATCAAAGACCCGCTGGGTTACTACAAACACTTCGGATACCTGAATGGAAATGGGAAGAAGTTGGTATGGACTTCATCACAGGATTGCCTCGCACATAGAGAGGCTATGACTCTGTGTGGGTGATCGTTGATCGTTTGACCAAAGTGGCACATTTTCTCCCAGTAAAGACTACTACATAGGTGCCAAGCTAGCAGAGTTGTACATGGAAAGGATTGTATGTCTACATGGAGTACCTAAGAGAATAGAGTCTGACTGAGGGACGCAGTTTACGTCACATTTTTGGCAGAAGCCTTCATGAGGCTATGGATACTGAGTTAAAGTTCAGTTCGGCATATCACCCTCATACGGATGGGCAAACAGAAAGAACTAATCATATACTGGAGGATATGTTGAGAGCATGTGCTCTACAGTATGGGACTAGTTGGGATAAGAGCATACCTTACGCAGAGTTCTCATACAACAACAGCTACCAGCAGAGTATTAAGATGGCACCGTTTGAGGCACTATATGGCAGGAAGTGCAGAACGCCATTTTTCTGGAATCAGACAGGGGAAGTCAAGTGTTTGGACCAGAAGTTCTCTGAATAGCAGAACAGCAAGTGCAGACCATCTGGCAGAACCTAAAGGCAGCATAGTCCAGGCAGAAGAGTTATGCGGACATACGCAGAAGGGAACTTAGCTTTGAGGTTGGTGACTACGTGTATCTCAAGGTGTCACCCATGAAAGGAGTTCGCAGGTTCAACATGAAGGGTAAAATAGTGCCCCGATATATTGGACCCTTCCGAGTGCTAGAAAGGAAAGGTGAAGTGGCTTATCAATTAGAGTTACCAGAAAGACTCTCAGGAGTTCATGATGTGTTTTATGTGTCACAACTGAAGAAGTGCTTCAGGGTGCCAGAGGAGCAGTTACCAATGGAGGAACTGAATCTGCAGGAGGATCTCATGTACACGGAGTATCCAATCACAATATTGGAGGAAGCAGAAAGAGTCACTCGGAACAAGGTGATACGAATGTGCAAAATATAGTGGAGTCAACACTGAGAGGATGAGGCACCATGGGAAAGAGAAGAATATTTGAGGGCAAAATTTCCCAATTTATTCCAATCTGCAGCCGAATCTCAAGGACAAGATTCATCTTAAGGTGGGTAGGTCTGTAACACCCAAAAATTATGCCTTAATAAAAATTAGGACTTAATTTATTTAATTATTGAATTGTTCATGTCATATAGGAGTATATATATATATATATATATATGTATATATATATATATATATATATATATTATGCCAAACTTAAAAGCAAAGGTAAGAGTAGAAACCATGTATGTGCATTCATGCCGAAGCATATTTTTGCTTGCTAGCATTTCTTCTGGTGGAATTCAAATTTATGTTTGAAATCCCTGTGGAAATTGCTTTTAAATGAGTGGTTGTTTGCTTGTTGT
>CM014275.1:31549640-31570188 GCA_004135705.1 Alloteropsis semialata
CCCTCAAGGTCACCCTATTAATGTTTGCAACGTCCCCCACTCACTTCCCGACCTAACCGCGTTGAAAACCGAGCCCCATGGCGCCCGCGTCGCTTACTCTGGCGAGCTTCGCCGCCCGCCACCGCTGACCGTCGCCGTCGCCGTCGCCCAGCGCCGCTGTCAGCCGAGCCGCGCAGATCAAGCCGTCCAATTCAAGATGAACCGTCGGATCTAAGTCAACAGACCCGGATACTGGTCAGCCGGTCGGTTTTGCTAAAGAGCCCCCCGGTTTGTAGATATTCAACCTGCAGTCCTAAACCAGTAGAAAATAATTCCATTTAGGTGTTGTTTTCTTTTATTTAAGACCCTAGGCTTTCGTAAATTAGAACCCGCCGTCTTGCCCTAGCTTTTCACCCGTTAGACCCTAGGATTTATTTGTATTTACGTTTAGGCCCTTAGAAATTTCTGTTAATCGCAGATAAGCGCTAGAACCTTGTTTAGGCCTTATCATACTCATTTTAGCTCCGATTTAAGTGATTCTTTCGCTCATGTGTTCGTAGAAATGCGTAGAATAGTTTTATTAGTTTTTTTACCCTCTGTTTGTATTGTTTGTTGTATTGTTCTAATTTATTTCACCTTGCAACCTATACACCTTTAACATACATTACATTCATGCATGAGATAATTTGCTTATGGTTATCCCTAGTGTTCTTATACCCTGTTTACCTTGAACAACCTAGGTTATGCATCTTTTGGGTAGCAATGTGCTAGGCTATACAATTTGATCTCGCTGGACCGTTGATACTTCGATACACGTTAATGATGAACACTGATGAATGGTTAAAACTTGCTTTTTAGCAAGATAGTTAGGAAGTTGCAACATGTGTTGTGTGCTTTGTTCTCAGCAACTCTTGATCTGCAACATGTGCTATGTGCTTTGTTCTAGACATCTCTTGTTATAGTTTCTATCTTAAAGTGGCAACCCAAGAAAACAGTACAACCACGGGAACTATATGGCTCTGGTCTTGACTAAGATGCAAAACTCTAACTAGTTGGGGGTTACCGAAAAGCGTAAGGGGGGAACCACGGTTTAAGTATGAGCTTGACTGCTCAGGGACGGACTCACGTTGCGCCCTGATGTCCGTAGGCATTTTTCACGTTGCGCCCTGAACGCCATCAACCCACTCAAGTTGCGCCCTGGGTGTTTTGTTGATCCCAGGAGTTGGGTTCATGCGCCCATGTTGAAACCTTAGCGGCCCTTTGCTTTTTAGAGGGACTTTCGAAAGGTCTCATAGTGAAACTGTTGATGGTCCTTATAACGAAAATACGACAGTCAATAGGCTTAGAAAACTAATAGAGATCAAGCATAACTTAGACATTTGTATTCAAATAATGTTGTAGCATGCATATGTAGAATATATTTGAGTACAGGGACCTTGGAGCAAAAGATGGAGGAAAATGGGCCCAGGCCCAGGTCGGCCGACCTGGCTAGGTTGGGCGACCTGGCCTAGCACCCATTTGAGCCCAGTTCTCTTGCAGGCAAAGAAGCACAACATAGAGTCATCGTGAGCATTGATTCAATGACGGTTGGAAGCAAAGGACAAGATTTGGCCTCAACACCATCACATGGATTGAAGGGCCCACAACCGGAGCTTCGTGCACCCAAACCAATGGTACCCACCTGGAACCGACCTCAGGACCCACACAGCAGTCTCACAGAGAGAGGTGGGCCCAAGAGGCGGTTGGGCTGGGTCGGCCAACCCCCCTAGGTTGACCGACCTCCCTGCGCGCCTGACTCGACCCTCCCTTGACTAGTACCCGTAAACCGCCTTGGAGATCACATCTGAGCCGTGTGTCACTGGAGGCGGTGCATCAGAACACTACAACAAATAGGACCTTCTATGACGAATAACTCATGACAATTGATCAAAACATCATTACATCATTTTGCTTTATGACGTTTCTTAGGAGGCAGTTTGATTTAGTGATGAATATGCAGTGTTCTTCACTAATATTATGTAGAAATCATCATAAACCAAACAAATGTGTCGAGGTTGTACTCGGCAAATATTTGTCCGGCAGGCACCCCGCTTCGTGCGAACATTGATCACAGTAGATGAACAAAGAGACTCGGGAATTTATACTGGTTCGGGCCCTCGAGATCGAGTAATAACCCTACGTCTAGTTGCTTGCTTGTATTATCTCGGCGAATACAGATTACAATGGTGTAACAAATACTCTCGGGTGGATTGACTAAGATTGGGAATACCCTCTACGTGCAGGACCCCCCACTATTTATATCCAGGGAGACGTGCCTTACAAGACAAAAAACAACTAAACCTAGTAGGACTCTAACTATCATCGGGCTTTCTTTCTGCGATCCAGTTGTCGTGTCTTGTTCGGAGTCTTCTTCACTTGGAGTCGGTAGTCGGTAATCCTCGTGATCGGGCACCCAGGTATTATGGCCTCAACAGTAGCCCCCGAGCTTATCTTGTTCATAAAAGGTTGTTCCTTGAATAGCCTTCGGGTCTTTTTACTCTTCGGGTGATTTTAGGATATGTAAATATCTTGATAATCACTTTAATGTGAGAGCCAGAAAAAGATCCCGAACTCTGAATGGAGAAACCTGCATCTGAATGATAAGGTCAGAGAAAATATCAGCCATAATTTAATTATTAAAAAGAATATTTCATCTTGGAAACTCAAACGCCAAGGGTTGGAGAACTCTGCCCCGTGCATTTAAACTTCACTATGCACACCTCCCGAAACTCTAGCAGCGCACGCATAAATCACGGCACTATTCCGGTTCCTCGATCCATGCACGAAGCGTCGCCCCAGGGTCTTTAAATATCGAATCCCTTGGATAGATCCACACTAGAACCTTCTCCACCAAGCTTTCCTCCTTCCAGCACCATGGGAAAGAAGAAACTCAGCCACAAGTTCAAGTTGCCTCGTCTCCATTATGGAGACTCCCCTCGCAGCTCCGCCGAGCTGCCGCCCAACGTGCCAGAAGGTCCACCGGCAGTTGCGCCACCCCCTGTTCCTCCTCGGGCTCCTCTTCTAGCTCTCCCTGGTACGGGGATGAAGGAATCAAGGCTGAACCGCGAGGAGAAGCTCCGGCCATGGCATCTCCGCTCCCCAAGGCTGCTCCGTCAAGCATCGCCGCCGGGAAAAGACCTGCGTCACCATCTCCAGCCCCGGCGTCCCCCATCTCCATCCCTTCTGAGAGCAAAGGGTCAGTGGGGCTCGACTGAAGCCGGAGTCCTTGCGCGTATGTGCCTCTTCGTCTTCTGCTCCGGTCGACACCAGCGGCGACGAGGAGTTCGCCCGGCGCCTCTTTGTCTCCTTGAACCGCGAGCTGATCGGGATTCCAGGAGACGGAGCACTCATGGACCTCATTAGTGACTCCGAGGAGGAGAACGCGGAGGAGCCTCCACCGCCTGGTGCTGCACTGCCTTGATCCTGGCCGACGATGTCGGCTTACGCCAGGATCGTTATTTTGAATTTTTAGTTTCAGGATAGTTATCGATCTCCTGTGAAATGTACTCCTTTTGAATCATTGAAGTATGAAACATTGATCCCTTTCCTGTATTCGGAACTTTTTGCGTTGACTAGAGAAATTGTACATTCAAAGAAACAAAATTCCTCGAACAAACTCTTCTTCAACAAGTTAACTCATTGTCACAACATGTTCGGGAAATTTGCTCCTCGGTCAAAGATGATTGAGTCATTTCCTCGGAACATAGTATATTCGGTCATTTAAAACTGTTAGCTTATCCAATAAGCCAGCAATCCCAAATGCATTGAATTTGACCTGCATAGTTTTCAAAACGACACTCGCCGCAGAGAAAGGAAAGAATCTTTTGACCTAACAGTGACTGCGCATAACACGGATCGAGGCCAGTTTTCTTGGGGTTCGTGCTCCCTCTCAAAACCATAAAGCCCCCTAGGCGCGGCCACCTGGTCACCATTTAGACCTTCATTTTCCTCGCTCGCATCCACCACAGCTCGCCATTCAACTTCTTGTTTCTCCAACCTTCCAGCCACACTCTCGCCGCCATGGTTTCCTCTCGCCAGTCTTCATCCGGAGATGAATCGTCAGGAGAACAGAGCAGCGCCGCCGCTCCCGGAAGGGAGTTGCGCAGTGGATCCCCCATTTGCACCACCGACAAATACTGGGACAAATCTACCACTACAGCGAAGCAGCTGTAATAGTTGGAGAACCTCGGATTGCTCCACACACCACCACTTTCCCTCGCCGTCCGGCGAAAGGTCAGCTTTACCCAACGCCCAATACTCTTGAGCTTGAAGCGTTCCTTGAGTTCTTCCACGGCGGGTTCAGGGTCTATCCGTCGGATTTCTTCTATAGTGTCTGCGATTTCTATAACATAGAACTCGTGCACATCAAGCTAGGCGCCATCACCATGCTTAGTGTCTTTGCTTTCTTGTGCGAAGCCTGGTTAGGAATTAAGCCATCGCTTAATCTATGGAGGTATTTTTATACCCCTGCATTCTACAAGGACCAGCTTATGATCGGGTCAATTGGGTTTTCCTTGAGAGATCGGAACATTTACATCTCCTTTCCAGTGAAAGATTCCTGGAAAGGTTATCAACATCACTGGTTCTACATCACCCTTTCCCAAGCCTCACTGGCAAAAGGGAAACATTTGATGCCTTATCTCAAGGAAGAAACCAAAGCGCTGCCCAATGTCACTTCTAGGATGCAGAAACATATTGATCAGGTTTTGGCACTTTGTGAAGCGGGTCTGACAACAGTTCATGTGGCGGAGATTTTCATCCGATGGAGATTCATCCCGCTTATGGCTCTTGACCGCTATGCCTACACTTTCATGGGCGACAACAACCCGAACAGAATGAAGCCTGATGGTAAGTCATTTTTCTTATGTTCGATAATATTTCTAAGAGTGTTCGGTCATTTGAAATATCATGACTCTTAACCAACAGTTGTCCCAGACACTGAAGTGGCCACTCGCTTGAAGATGCTGAATGCCGATATCCCGGATTGGACAAGCGTCACAGCTCCCTACAGTGCCGACAACGCTGCTCCAGAGGTAAACTCTTTCTCAGAAAATATCCCTTCTGTTATTAAGTACAATCGTCCTGATCTCTTTCCCCCAAACAGGCTCCCCCTGCCGTTGATGCTCCCGCTCAAAGAGAGCCATCAATAGAGGACGAGGCTGAACCAGCGTCGGTTCAGGGTGCAGAAACCCCAACGCCGGAAATGCCCGATCAGTCGCCTGCCAAGGAAAAGGAGGCCCCGATCAGCACAAGAGCCGTCATCCCTCGGACTCATAAGCGTTCGCGAGACGCTAGCATGGGGACGGTGACTCCTGGATCGGGGTCTCTAAAGGCACCGGATGCCATTGGGCCCCCCGCCGCGCGTGACCCGCCTCGCCCTGAAGACCAGGTACCAAGCATGATCGTTTTCGGGCGTTTATTTGCAGCTTTTGATCGCATAACCACACTCAAACGTGTTCGGGAGATTTCTCGTCAGGAAATTCGTCCAACGCCACCGCTGTCAAAGCCTCCCTCCATTTCTCGGAATAAATTTAAAGTTACTCTTCCAACATCTGAGTAAGAACTTTGACTATTCAGTTTTTGCTTGATTAACTCCCTCAGGGGGAATTTTTGAATTATTTTTGTATGAATCAAAATAGGCCCTCCAAGCCCGCAGGTTCCCCTCCAATCAAGCCATTAGATAAGGAGAAAACTCCCGATCTAGGCATGATGGCCAGGCTTGATCATGAAGAAAAGTCCATGGAGGTGCTAGGACCTGTCCTGATGCCCTTGGGCCCGATCATCGCTTCGCTTGCCACAGTAAAGCACCAATGGCGTTCGCTGGACGCTCGTGCCTCGACCGCGGAACCGTCGGTGACTAGACTGGAGGCCCAAGTTGCCGTCCTCCAGTCCGAGAAAGAAGGTACTTGACTTTATTGAGCATGTCTGCTTTTGATTCTTTTCCCACAAACTGCTGTTAATACAATGACTCTGATCCTGTAGCTAACTCGAAGAGCATTGAGATGCTCGAGAAGAAAAGCTCGGATCTAGAAAGCCAGCTTGCTGCCCGGGACAAGGAAGTTGCCGATCTTGCCGCTCGTCTTGAAGCTTTAGAGAAACGTGGCCTGACCCTGGAAGGCAAGCTCTTGGAGGGTGCCATTGTTGCAGCAACACACACCGTGGGAGCCTTGAAAAGCCATGTGTCGGATATAAATATCCGGGGCGTCTAAATCACGAGGATAAGACTCCTAAACCTAATAAGGGCCAACTCTTAAGCAACCCACGAAGCAACCGGGTCTCGCCAACGGGTCGGCCACAACCCGGCTACGTCCCAACTATGGCCTGAATATGGCCCAGCCACGGTCCGACACGCCGTCCTCCGTGGGGCCCTACCTCCAAGGATGGGGCGACTGGGATCGGACGAGCCTCTCCGGCCCGTCCGACCCTGCGGGGGTCGGGCAAGAAAACCACTATAGGCGACGGAGTCTGCCTCGCCCGACCCGCATTAGGCATGGGCCCACCAGCCGTCTCTTCGCCTCGCCCAACCCCCACAGGGTTGACAAGCCATCATGACAGAGGAGTTGGGCCTGTCGGACGTGGTAGGCCCAAGACATGACGGAACGCTGCTCGTATTAAATGCTAGGGCGGGCGCAGCACGCCTAATGCACCAGTCTACCCAACCTAAACTGATGATGGCGGGTTGGCGTGCTCACCGTCTGGCTCGTCATAAACAAGCGATGGGACGTCGCTTACACGCGTTCGACCCTAAGCAAGAGCCAGAACGCCGACGGCCCTGTCTTACACTTTGCCCTAGCTCTATCATCATTTCCCAAACGCGAGAAATGAAGCTCTAGCGCACGATACACAAATGTCAAATATCATCACTGACACTCTTACAGGATGCTCATCATGAGTACTCTCCACGATCCCCAAGACAGGACACGGCGACAAGCGGAGAAGCGGAGTCTTGCCCGACCCCCTGGGCTTTTTCCTTTCTCCCCCTCAGGACATTGCTCCTTTTTTATCCGATTATGTATCCGATCCAGCCTTTTCCCTTAGACTATAAAAGGGAAAGAAGGACCATCCTAGCGAGAGGAAAAAAAGCGGTCGATCAATCACAACCCGCACAAACCACCCGACACACGCTCACAGAGACTTAGGAGCCCTTCCCTCTCTCGATCGCTTGTAACCCCTACTACGAGCAACGCAAGTAACACGAGTAGCATCGAACTGGACGTAGGGCGTTCGTGCCCGGACCAGTATAATTCCTTGTGTCCTCTCGTGAACCATCTAGGTCTTAGCACGCAATTCACAAATTTCACTAGTCGGCCATTTCTTGCGCCGACAGTTGGAGCGCCAGGTAGGGGCCTTTGCGTGTTTGACGTCTTCCCCAGGCTCCGGATGGCCAGTGACAATTTGGGCTGGGCTCCTGGGACGCACGTGTGTTTTGGAAGCCTGGATTTCATCTTCACCAGCAACGGCGCGTTGGAGCGGGTCACCGTCGCCGCCCCAGCCGTCGACCCCGACGCCGATGTCGCAGCGGTCGCCGAGACCCTTGTGAGCGTTCGACTGAGCGCCCCAGAGTCCCACGAGTTCCTGGCGAACTCGGGCGAAGGGAACCTTTGGGGACAGCTCAATGCGTTATTGGGACCACGACCGTCCCAGGAAGACGTGCGCTGCGTCATGTTCGCCCTTGCGAATGTCACGACCCAGCTTGCGGGAGGCGCGCCACTCTCTCCAGGTGCACCGATCCCCGCCCCGCCTTACATGGCGCCTTTCGATCTGCGCAACGCGGGGGAAACGGTCTCCCGCTGGTTGGCCCGTGACACGCACCAGACCCCCGAGGACAACGAGTTCGTGGTGGTGATCGACCACGCCTCAGAGTCGGTCCTTGACTTGCTTGAGGATAGCTCGCCGGAGGCGTCCGAGACGAAGCTGATAGCCGAGAGCCATCACCCGTCTCACGAGTGTTTCATGGCGGGCACTCCCGACGGAGCGCTGGGAGAGGCGAGTGACGACGACTCCAGCCAGCCACCGACTCACGGCGCTGCGGCTAACGCTGTAGCAGTCGACACCATCGCGGTCCACCCCGTCGTGGCCAACGCTGTTGCCATGAGCACGGGAAGAGCCACGACTGAACCGCCTTGGCACCCGCGCCCCGTGCAAGCGCGAGCCCGAAGGCAGGAGCTCCAGGATGCCCAGCGCCGGCTGGAGCAAGAACGTGCACGCGTGGAGCAGGAGCGGCTTCGCATCGAGCAGGAGAGTGCACGCATGGATCAGGAGCAAGCACACATTGAGCGCAAACTCCAGCAGTGCGACGTCGGGGCACTGGCACGCGGGCGCGCCCGCGACGTCCAGCGGTAGATTATGAACGATGACGGGGGGCCACCCCGCTTCACGAGAGCAAACCAGAACATTGCGGCCGCTGTAGTGCTCTTACGTGGGCTTCCTGACCCTGTCACGCCAGAAGCCCGGAGCGCTCAGCATGAGGTGGGCGAGCTCCTTGAGTGAGCGGCGGCGCAGCAGGCCGAGAGCTCGCAGTCCCGGCGACGTGGCTGTCAGGCTAGCCAGCGTCGCGCCTCGAGGCAACCTCCGCACGACCGCGGCGACTATAACCCGCAGAACGGGTCGGTTCATCAGCCGCGCCCCGGTTTCGACAAGCGACCGGCGGCCCCCATCCGGGGACGTCTCGGCCCAGTCCGTGACGCTCGCAGCATATTGAACGCATGCTGTCGTCAGCCGGTCGAGGACGATGGGGAGCCCCAACACGAGCGCGCTCCTCGTCGGGGTGGCCGCTACGACGACGACGAAGACGGGCGAACCTCGAGTCCGGACACGCCGGGACCTCATGCCTTCAGCTCCCGGATCAAGAACGCTCCGTGTCCTCCACGGTTTCGACCCCCGACAAACTGGCCTAAGTATGCGGGGGAGACCAACCCCGAACTCTGGCTCGAGGACTACCGACTCGCGTTCCGGGCCGGGGGGCAGATGACGACAACTTTGTCATCCGACACTTGCCACTCTACCTGGCTGATTCGGCCAGGGCGTGGCTCGAGCATCTCCCTGCAGGCCAGATCCGAAACTGGACAGACCTTCGGGAGATTTTTGTTGGGAACTTCCAGGCAACTTATACTCGCCCGGGGAACCCTTGGGACCTCAAGAACTGCCGACAAAAGCAAGGGGAAACCCTCCGCGAGTATATCCGACGCTTTTCCCGGCAGTGCAACGAGCTGCCCAATCTCGTTGATGCCGACGTCATTGGTGCATTCTTGTCGAGGACGACTTGCAAGTCCCTCGTCCATAAGCTTGGACGCAAGAGCCCTCAAACGGCGAAAGATCTTCTCGGCATAGCGACGAGTCACACCTCCAGCGAGGAGGCGGTTGGGGCGATCTTTTACCACCCCACCGAAGGGAAGGGCAAGCGCATCGAGGAGGGGGATGAGGGTCCTTCCAACCGCCCGAGCAAGAAGAAGAAGAAGGACAAGATGCGGCGCCAGGATTCTGATGCTGCCACGGTGGCGGCAGCTGAACGGAAGCCGGGGGTCAAACCCCCAACGGACGAGATGACCAACCACTTCGAGAAGATGTGGAATGGGCCTTGTCCAAACCACGAGTATCCCGTGAGGCACCTTTACAAGGAGTGCACTCTCATGAAGAAATTCATGACCAAGGATACTCGAAAGTGGGAGCCAAGGAAGCGGAGGCCCGACCCGGCTCCCAAAGGATCAGAACAGGCGGAGGATATGCCGGCCGACCCTTGCCCGGAGCCCGACGGCTGCCTCATGATCTTCGGCGGGACTGAGGCCTCGGTCAGCAAGGGTCGGGCCAAGGCAGAACGCCGCGAGGTATTTGCTGCTGAGCCAGCCACGCCGACCTTCCTCCGGTGGTCAGAGGCGGCCATAACCTTTGACCGCGATGACCACCCGCGGTTCGTCCCCAGACCGGGAAAGTACCCGCTAGTGGTCGACCCGATCATCGGCCGAAAGCGACTCACCAAGGTGTTGATGGACGGCGGGAGTGGGCTCAACATCCTCTATGCCAATACCCTCGACGCAATGGGCATCGATCGGGCGCGTATTCGCCCGACCGGAGCACCCTTCCACGGGGTTGTTCCCGGGAAGCAGGCCGTCACCCTCGGGCAAATCGACCTGCCTGTCACGTTTGGGACCCCTTCCAATTTCAGGACAGAGACCCTCACTTTCGAGGTGGTGGGCTTCCATGGGTCCTACCACGCCATCTTGGGTCGGCCGTGCTACGCAAAGTTCATGGCTGTCCCCAACTACACCTACTTGAAGCTCAAGATGCCGGGGCCAAAGGGGGTGATCACGGTGGGTTCATCCTTCCAGCGTGCCTATCAGTGCGAAGCTAAAAGCTGTGAGCTGGCCTCGGCGACCATCGCCTCTGCAGAGGAGCTTGCACCGATCTGAGCTCGTCTGGTGGAAGAGGCCCCTGACTCCAACTGAGGGACGACATCCTTCCGGCCGACGGAGGACACCAAAGAAGTGCAGCTTGACCTGGTCAACGCCAAGGAGAAGGTGGCTCGGATCGGGACCAGGTTGTCCCCCAAATAGGAAAGCGCGCTCGTCGACTTTCTCCGCGCGAATATCGACGTTTTCGTGTGGAAACCCTCGGACATGCCGGGCATCCCGAGGGAGGTCGCCGAGCACTCCTTAGACATTCGGCTCGGCTCCAAGCCGGTGAAACAACGCCTACTCCGCTTCGACGATGAGAAGTGCAAGGCCATCGGTGAAGAGATTGCGAAGCTTTTGACGGCCGGATTCATCAAGGAGGTGTACCACCCCGAATGGTTAGCCAATCCTGTTCTTGTACGAAAAAAGAATGGAAAATGGAGAATGTGTGTTGACTACACGAGTCTTAACAAAGCGTGCCCGAAGGATTCGTTCCCTCTTCCGCGCATAGACCAGATAGTCGACTCGACAGCGGGGTGCGAAACCCTTTGCTTCCTTGATGCGTATTCTAGATACCATCAGATGATGAAAGAGTCCGACCAGCTCACGACTTCCTTCATCACTCCGTTCGGTTCGTATTGTTATGTAACAATGCCGTTCGGACTCAAAAACACCAGGGCAACATACCAACGGTGTATGCTCAGGTGTTTCGATGACCTCATCGGACAAACTGTAGAGGCATATGTGGATGACATCGTAGTCAAGTCCAAACAGGCCGACCAACTCGTGGCCGACCTCCAAAAGACGTTCGACAAACTCCGGGCGAATGTCAAACTCAACCCTGAGAAATGCGTGTTTGGGGTGCCTAGAGGGATGCTACTTGGCTTCATTGCGTCCAAATGAGGGATCGAGGCCAACCCGGAAAACATCGCGGCCATTGACAGGATGGGCCCGATCCAGAGCGTGAAGGGGGTACAGCAGGTCACGGGATGTCTCGCCGCGCTGAGTCGATTTATTTCAAGGCTCGGTGAGCGAGTCCTCCCCTTATATCGCCTGCTGAAAAAGTCCGAACGGTTCGTGTGGACCCAAGAGGCCCAAGAGGCCCGTACACAGATCAAGGCGGTCCTAACAAAGGCATCAGTTCTGGTCCCGTCAACCCCAGGAGAATCACTCCTGCTCTATATCGCGGCGACGACACACGTCATAAGTGCAGCGCTCGTGGTGGAGCGGGAAGAAGAAGGACACATCCTCAAGGTCCAGCGCCCGGTGTACTTCATCAGTGAGGTACTCAGCGACACGAAAACGCAGTACCCATAGATCCAGAAGCTGATATACGCCGTCCTGATTGCCAAGGGGAAGTTGCGTCATTACTTCGACTCGCATCCCATCACGGTCGTGAGCTCGTTCCCCCTTGGAGAAATCGTCAACAACCCCGACTCTACTGGTCGGATTGCCAAATGGGCGCTTCAATTGATGGGCCAGGGAATCACCTATTCCCCCAAAACGGCCATCAAGTCTCAGGTCCTGGCTGACTTCATCGCCGAATGGACGGAGACTCAACTGCCGCCAGAGCCGGTTGATCAGGAGTACTGGATCTTGTACTTCGACGGGTCTTTGGTCAGAACAGGAGCATGGGCCGGGCTAGTCTTCATCTCCCCACAAGGAGTCTGAATGAGGTACATAGTCCGCCTTCATTTCCCGGCATCAAATAATGTGGCTGAATATGAAGCACTCATCAACGGCTTGAAAATCACAATCGAGCTGGGAATTCGACGCCTGGAAATAAGAGGCGATTCCCAACTCGTGGTCGACCAGGTCATGAACGAATCGAGCTGCGAAAGCGAGATCATGGCCACATACTACCAAGAAGTTAGAAAGCTTGAGGACAAGTTTGATGGCCTCAAGCTTAAGCATATCAAACGGCGATTCAACGAAGCAGCCGATGAGTTGGCCAAAAAAGCTTGGGGTCGGGAGCCGGTTCCAACAGCTGTCTTTGCTAGCGACCAGCAAAGTTCGTCGGTCAGCATCCCGATCGTGGAACCGGCGAGCGTGGCGCAGCTCGCCCAGGACTTGATACCCACCTAGGGCTCAGGGGCTGGCGGTGCCCCAACCCCAATTACCACCGAGGTAATGGAAACCAGCGGCTCGATATGCGCCGCCGACCGACCAAACCAAGCCTTGGCCGACCTGTTGGCCTTGGCAATGGCCACCTTGGATGAAGCCACCGAGGCTGACCCCGAAGACTGGCGACAACCCTTTCTCGATTACCTCATAAGGGACAAGCTCCCCAACGATAAGGCCGAGGCCCGGCGCATCGCATGTCCTACCAAATCCTATGTAATCGTGGAAGGGGAACTCTACCGACGAAGTCACACAAGGGTCCTCCAGCGTTGCATCCCTTTCGAACAGGGGAAAGAGCTGCTCGCAGACATACATGGAGGCACATGTGGTCATCATGCTGCCCCACGAAACTTTATCAAAATGCATTCCGACAAGGTTTCTACTGGCCGACAGCATTGCGGGACACCACGCAAATAGTGCGCACCTGCGAAGGGTGCCAATTCTATGGAAAACAAACCCACCTCCCGGCCCAGGCCCTCCAAACCATCCCCATCACGTGGCCCTTCACGGTTTGGGGGTTGGACATGGTTGGGCCCCTCAAGAAGGCGCCCGGGGGCTTCACCCACTTGCTGGTCGCCATCGACAAATTTAGCAAATGTATTGAAGTTCGCCCGATCACACAAATCAAGTCCAAGGAAGCAGTTAAATTCTTCCTTGACATCATCCACCGATTCGGAGTTCCGAATTCCATCATCACGGATAACGGTACGCAATTCACGGGGAAGAAATTCCTTCAATTTTGCGATGAATACCATATCTGAGTCGACTGGGTGGCCGTAGCGCACCCCCGAACGAACGGGCAGGTTGAGCGTGCGAACGGCACGATCCTTCAAGACCTCAAGCCTCGAATCTTTGAACTACCGAAGAAATTCGGCGGCCGATGGGTCATGGAACTGCCTGCAGTGGTCTGGAGTTTGAGAACAACGCCTAGCCGGGCAACAGGGTTCACTCCGTTCTTCATGGTATATGGCTCAGAAGCCATTCTCCCGACCGACCTCGACTACGACTTGCCGAGAGTTCGTGCCTACGACTAGGTCGGCAACCAATCCTCACTAGAGGATGTCGCCGACCAGCTAGAAGAGGCTCGAGAGATCGCACTGGTTCATTCTGCCAAATACCAACAAGTGCTACGCCGGTACCATAGCCGTCGAGTGCGTGAACGAGCATTCCAGGTCGGAGATTTGGTTCTACGGCTGGTTCAAAGCAACAAGGATCGCCACAAGCTCTCAACCCCTTGGAAAGGCCCGTACATCATCTCCCAAGTCCTCCGACCCGGCTCATACAAGCTTCAAAACGCTGACGGCGAGGAGTACAACAACGCCTAGAACATCGAACAGCTACGTTGCTTTTACCCTTCAAAACTCATTTTCAATATTGTACATACTTTCCACATATCCCTGTTTGCTCAATAGCAACCCCCGACCCCTTTACATGGGGTCGGCGGTCGCTAGGGGCCTAACTAGTGTCCCAGGGGGCACTGGATCCTGTCAGCGCCCGATTTCTCTCACGACGCATTTTTCAGAAGGGCAAGCCGAGGGAAGAGTAGGATTGGAAGTGTTGGTCGGACTGCGGAGAGTAAAAGGCCACGAAGGCAACGGCTCGGACGCTCACCAACCACACCAAACCTGCTCTACCTCGTGAAAGGCCCCAACAAAACATAGAACCGAAAAAGAACTCGGGGGCTGACACACACGCACAAACATAAGTCGAACACGATAAAACCAAATTCGGCCGACCCAGGAACGCGCCCTGCTCGGCCACAAGTCTGAATACAAAAGCGAGCTCAAAGGCTCAGAGTAGTTCGGATGAAAAGGAAATAAACTAACTAACTAACGGGTCCATGGCCCGTTCTCTTTCTGTGTTGATGCAGCCAGGGTGGATGCCAGCGATGCCACCTCTTCCTCCAGCGACTGCACCTCGTCTAAGGTGGTGCCCGGAGCGAAGCCCTCCGCAAGGAACTCCAGTCCGATCTAGTCATAGTGCGAGCGAGCCACGACGAAGGCCCACCGCACACCGAGGAAGAGCCCATCTGCCGCCAGGGCTCGCGCCCGGGTCGGGATCCGGGAGACTTGGGATGGCAGCGAGCTTGACCCCACTTCCGCCCTCATCCCGAGGTCATCGAGCACAGCGGAGGCGATGGTACGAAGAGTGACATGCTCGTCAACCTCCAGCCTCAGCGCGGCCTCGAGTTGCCGCTGCTCGGTCTGGAGACGGGCGATTGTCGCCCGATCACCCACGGTTGCGGTCGCCACCTCAACGGTGACGCCTTCAGCTTCAATCCGGGCGTCCCTCTCAACCTCAAAGGCCGCTCGAGCGCCCGCCAGGTCGCAGTCCCGAACACCGATGAGCCGGAGAGCGTCATCCCGACTCACCCGAGCCTCAGCGAGCTCCTCGCGCGCCTGCTGCAAGGCATTCGTGGCTTGGTCCCGCTCGGCGAAGACGGTCGCGCTCATCCTGCAGCTGACGACGCTCCGCGTCCCGAGTGACCGACTCGGAAGCCCAGGACGCAAGCGCATCCCTCTTCTTCTGTTCGGCATCCTCGGCATGCTCGCGCGCCTCCTGAGCACGCGCTTGGGTGGAGTCGGCTTCCTGGCAAGCTGCGGCCAGCTGTGCCACGAGTGCCTCCCAGGCCCGCGTGTGAATGGCATTGACCTCTTGCCGAATGGTGGCGAGCTGCTCCTCAGACACGGCTTGAGCTTGAGTACGCGCCTCCTCCGCTTCACGCCGGGCGGCGGCCAACTGGGCCACCAGTACCTCGCGCTCCACCCTCTCGGCGGCTGACCGGTCCCAGACATTCTTCTCCCGGCGAAGGAAGACGGACTTCTCATGGCTACGGTTCATCAGAGACTGTGAAAAAGTAAAAAGGATCAGGACTTGGCTCCTCGCAAGGAAAGGCCGAAGATGCAGAGGACGAGGAAGAACTCACCTCGCCGGAGGGGACGACCACGTGCTGGAGCGTGTTCAGTGCGGCATGCAGGGCCCCGACCACGGAGCTGACCCCAGCTTCAATTTGCCGGCAGTCATTTTGCTCCGCGCCATCATCCAGCGTGAAGACCGTGGCGTCGGGGTCCCGCCGGTCAGCTCATCGGAGAGGACGGCCTCCAAAGGTGGGGACGTCCCTTCCCAGGAGCATCACCTGCCGACCCTCTGTGGTCCCTGCATCCGGGGATGGAATATGGTCAAGGCCTGTTCCGAGGGGCTCACCCTATTCCTCCGGGATTGCCAGCGTCGCCCCAAGAGCGCCCTCATCAACGGCGGGCGAAGACACGGAGTCTCCCACCGCTTGGGCAACGGGCGAAATCGGAGCTGCCTCGGCGCGGTCAGCCCTCACGAGCTCGTCACCAGGTGCACCGCGCCGAGCAGCGTCCTCCTCCTGCCGGACGGGGAGCCCTTTCTCACCCAGGCCGCCGAGTGCAGGGGTGGCCGGCTCGAGGATGGATGGTTGGGGGGATGGCAGTCCAGCGTCTGGAGCATCGGGGTTGGGCGCGGCAGAACCCTCCACGCCCGAGACGGGAAGGCCGGACCTCGCCACGGGGCTGGGCGACCCTGGCGGTGTAACCCTCATGATGTTCAAACCGCCGGACTCACCACCAACGCCCGCCGACCCGAGCGCCGCCCGCACCACGGGGTCGGCGAAGCTAAGCCCCATCCCCAGCGCAGCGCCCACCGTTTGCCTCGCGAGCACCTTCCTGGGTGCCAGGGCAAAGGGGACAGCCCGTCTCCTGGACCTGCATCACAAAGAAGCTGAGAACTCGATAATGACAAAGGAAGTAGAATAGTACTAAGAGCTGAGAATAACGCACCTGGACGCCGATGGGAACGCCGAGCTCCTCTTCTGGGGCGGCTCCTCCGACCCCACATCCTCGGCCCTCGGGCGCTTGCCCCTGTCGGCCCTTGGGGACACCGGTGACCGACCCTCCTCGGTGGGATCTCCAAGAGCCGTCCTCCCGCCAGCCTGAACCTGGGGCTGGGAAGCGGGCGCGGACGCGGCGCCTGAGCCTCGGGGAGGGCTGTGCTCCCCAAGGCCGGCATCCTCTATGGTCAGCGCGTCGCGACGTGAAGGGTCATCCTCGCGCGCCGCCTCCTCCCAGTTCACGGGAGACCCGCTGCCCCCGCCGTCGGCACCTCTCCCGGATCCCTCGGCTTCCTCCTCCTCCCCCTCGATCTCCAGGTCGGAGAACCCCGACAGGCTGTCGTCGTCATCATCCTCGTCGGCGGCCTCCCTGTCATCGAAGGGACCCATGCTCGGGTTCCATAGCCCATCGAGGAGTGCCAGGCTACGGCGACAGTGGGACTCCTTCTGCTTCTTGCTCTTGGCCTGTACTCGGGCCGTCTTCTCCTTCCGAGTGGCCTCGGCCCTCCTCCGCTGTGCCTCCGCACGCTCGCGGTTCTCCACCCTTCGCTGGATGTCCTCGGGCAAGGGCGGGCGCGATGGAGTGTAATTGAGGATCCCCTACAATGGAGACCTTCATTAGAGATGATATTCACAGCAAAAAGAGAAAGGATGAAGTCCGGAGGATCTTACCACGGTGATGGACCCGTTGGCAGGCTTCATAGGCGGGTGACCTTGAACGGGGTAGTCCGCCTCCGCGCGAATCACGGAGTCGTGAAGACACCGGCGGATCTCATTCTTGGACAGCGGCTCGCGGGTCATCGCCGACCCGGCCCAATCCGAATCGGGCGTCATTTGGTGCAGCTACAGTCGGCGCGCCATGAGCGGGAGAACGCGGCGAGCATGATACGCCACGATCACTCCCGCGCCGGTCACCTTCCATCGCCCCGCCAGTCCTCGCCAGACGTTCGACCACTGTCACGAGGTCGGGGACCAACCGCTTCTCGTCCTTGGCTGGGCCCCACGACCACTCCTCGGGACGCTCGAGGATCATGCGCCTGGTGTAGAATGGAAAGGGGGCGTCTAGGTCGTTCCTGAGGTAGAACCACTGGGGGTGCCACCCCTTGTTGGAATCAGTGAGACGAAGCCGAAGATACTGGGCCGCCCGCTTCCAGCCGCGAAGGCGGATGCCGGCGCACCCCATGGGCCGCACCTTCCCGTCCTTCTGCACGATGTCGAGGAAGAAGAACCACTTGAAGAGGGCGAAGTGGGGCTCGATGCCGAGGAAGCCTTCACACATGGTGACGAAGGCTGCCATGTGCTGGATCCCGTTCGGATTGAGGTGCTGCAACTCTAACTTGTAATGGTGCAGGACCCCGTGGAGGAACCAATGGGGAGGGAGGCCCAATCCCCACTCGTGGAAGGGGACGAAGGAAACGGCGTACCCCGGTGGCGGCTGCGGGACGTCCTTGGAGCCGAGGACGAGCCACTCCGCTGCGGGGATGGGACGCTCCCGGGAAACGCGCTGCGGCTCCATGCCCAAGTCTCCCACATCCCCTCGTCCTTCACGCCATGACCTGACGCCATAACTCCCCCGGCGGCCCATTTTTGGACGACCGAACGGGCCCAAAAGGTAAGAAACCCAGCTAGGGTGGCTCGATCGAAGCCCGAAACAGCCTAGGAGTTCGAAGGCCGGCCCGAGAAAGGTCCGAAGGCCGCTCCCGAGCGTAACCCGAGTGAGGGGCAGGAACGGGTGGGCCCACTAGAGGCCAGTACCCTGGTGCATGAGCACCAAGGGCACCCCGACCCGCATTCGAGCCTAGAAGCAACCGACCCCATGTATCTTACAGCAAAGAGGCAACGAGCCCTCATGACCTGTCGAACAGTCACAGGAACTAAGAGGGTTAGGCGCGGGGGATTTATTGAAGTTGATCACAAGCTGATTCAATTGACTCCCCCTCGAAGGGGCGTTGGGCCTCACTCAAACCTACCCATTTGAAGTTCAATGAGAACTGTGCTTCGGCCTGAGTGGCAAAGCGCGATGCATCTCTTACCCTCCATCCTAGCGCAAGGAAAGCGTGAGGGGAAAACGCAAAAAAGACGAAACGATTCCTCGTCCGAACACAGGTCTCGGGAAACACACGGGGGTCGAAATTGCAAACAGAGACCAACGACGCGGCCACAGAATACGCAAACGAAACAATGTTTTCATTCATGATAGAAACCAAATACACACGGCGCACGGCCGTAAAGAAATACAAACAGGAATCGCCGATTTTGCGTGGCGATCACGGGCGTCTAAGGGGAGGATCCCTCCTAAACCAAGCAGAAGGCTGCATTCCCCTACGACCCCTGATTGGCCCACGGGGGACGCCGTCAACTTCCCTGCATCAGCATCCCCTCGACCCGCGGAGACACCCACATCCGCCGTCCTCGACAGCGGCGTCACCTCCTCCCCCGACGCCGGCGCCTTCACCAAAACTCTCGGGTCAGTCATTTCCGCTCTCCGTGCACGCTCGCGACAAAGGCTGCGTCGCGGTGGTGGTGGCGGAGGAAATCCGGCGATGGCGAGTGCGCTGCGGTTGAATCGAACTCACAGCGGTGCTAGGCGGCGGCGGAGGCGCGGGATGGCTATGGATTCGAAATGACAGTGGTAACAAAACCGCCGGCAACAGATCCGATTTACCCCCTTTCTGCCGATTCGAATCACCCTAACGGCGCCGCGACTAATGGACGGAATCCGCGGCGATTCCGTTAATCGCGGGCCAACGGCTCTCGCGCGCCAACGGCTCTCTACCTAAGGGACTCGGCCAGCCCCGACGCTCAGGGATTCGGCGCTCTGACTCCGGTCAACGGTCTCCGCGACTCGGCCAGCCCCGATGCCCGGGGACTCGGTGCTCTGACTCCGGTCAACGGGTCTCCGCGACTCGGCCAGCCCCGATGCCCGGGGACTCGGTGCTCTGACTCCGGTCAACGGGTCTCCGTGACTCGGCCAGCCCCGACGCTCTGGGGACTCGGCGCTCTGACTCCGGTCAACGGGTCTCTACGACTCGGCCAGCCCCGATGCTCGGGGACTCGGCACTCCGACTCCGGTCAACGGGTCTCCGCGACTCGGCCAGCCTCAACGCTCGGGGACTCGGCGCTACGAACCTAACTCTGAACCTACGCTGCCGAGTTGACCCATGGGTTAATGATAACAGAAATAATACTCGTAGCAAAGCCACAAAGGAGGATTCATCAACAAACTATACAATTACAAGGAAGAGCCGGCCACGAGCTGGTTACAAGGACACAAGCATTAACCGCCAAAATGACGGCTTGGGGCACTCTCCGTGGCGTAGGTTGGCGCATACGCAGCAAGCTTCGTCGACATGAGCTCATCGCAAGCTCTCTTATGGCACCATGGCGACCAACGATGGGCTAACCCCACTTGAGGGCAGGGAGCGAATGCCTCCGGGTTTCCCTTGGCTCTACAAAACATTTCACCCTATAAGGCCCTTGGCCCAAGGCAATGCTAGGAGCCAATGGGGAAGCATGCAGACGCTGATCAACACCTCAAGATCTTCGCAAGCACTCTTCTAGCACCAAGCCATCGAGTTCCCCTGGTTCCACCCCAGTGGATGAACCCAACAACAAGTCCCCAACATATTCCTCAAGTGGTTTCTACACATCTACGCCGCTGGATGGCAACTTCAGAACCCCGGCACCCATTTATAGCCCTGGGCTAACTGTGTCCATGTGACCTCAATTATACTGTATGTTGCATGAGTCCCGAGCCACGCGGCTCCTCCCTTCGAGGCGCTCAGTCCGCCCTTATCGTCTTCTGCATCATTCGCCCATGGGTACGCTCTGTGCATTCACGTGGGCACTGTTCTTGTCAGGACGTGTGCAGACACCTGTGGCGAACTTATCCTTTGGGCGGCCTGTCTGCTCGGTGCTTGGTGTTCAATACTTTTTGACCATTCGCCCAATTTTTCTAATCAGTCCAATGCTCGGGGACTAATCCATATGGAGAGCTCTTTGCGTCGCTCTCCATATGCCCCATCAGGATGTGTCACTTTTCTCAAAGTGGCACAGTCCCTCGCGACGTCCGACTCGGCCACAACTCGGCACTGCGCCACTCGAGGCTTTGTCCCCGGGTCTACCCAGGGTCATCCCCGATGACCTGCTGTTTCTTCACCCTTGTGTC
>CM014275.1:31571188-31611702 GCA_004135705.1 Alloteropsis semialata
GTACGTCTCCATCTATCTCCGCGATCATGTAGGCTCCTGGTCTCGCGATGTCTACTACGATGTAAGGCCCTTGCCACGGAGAGGACAATTTAGTTTCGTCCTTGGTGCATTGGTCTAATTTGAGCACCATGTCACCGATGCACAGGCTTCTGTTGCGGACGTTAGCATCGTAGTATTGTCGCAGCTTTCGTTGGTACTGGGCCACTCTGAAGGCGGCGGCATCGCGAGCCTCCTCAAGGAGGAGCAGCTCATCGGTCCGTCTGTCGGGCTCTTCTGTTTCTAAAAACATTGCCGCACGTGGGGCTTGTAATCGGATATCGGATGGTAGAATTGCTTCGGCTCCATACACCAAGAAGAAAGGTGTCTCACCTATTGCACTGTTCATAGTGGTCCTCATCGACCATAGTACTGTAGGGACTTCATGAATCCATCATTTGTCGTAAGCTTGCAATCTGTTGAAGATCCTTTTCTTGATGCCTTGGAGTACGATGCCGTTAGCGCGCTCTACTTGTCCATTCGTTTTTGGGTGATTTACCGATGACCGATCATATTTGATCCCGTGGTCGTAGCAAAAATCAGAGAACTTTTTACTTTTGAACTGTGTTTCGTTGTCAGAGATTATCCAGTTCAGGACGCCGAATCGTACGACAATACTCCACAGGAATTTGACAGCTGCCTAATATTTTGTTATTTTCTGAACTGGTTCGGCTTCAACCCATTTTGTAAATGTGTCAATGCTGATGAACAGAAATCTATAACCCCCAACAGCCCTTGGAAAAGGACCGAGGATGTCTATTCCCCATGTGGCGAAGGGCCATGACAGGGGAATAGTGTTTAAGGCTTGCGCAGGTTTAGTTTGTTTTCATGTGAAGAATTGGCATGCCTCGCACTTCTTAACTGACTCACTTGTGTCTTGAAGAGTTGTAGGCCAGTAGAAGCTCTGTCGGAATGCTTTCCCCCACTAGATATCGGGGAGATGCGTGAGATCCACAGATTCCTCCGTGAATATCTTGGAGCAAAGCTAATGCCCTCAGCCCGTGTGATGCATTTGAGGAGCAGTCCATTGCGTGCTATTTTGTATAGTCGTCCGTCAACCAACTGATAATTCTTGGCGTTACGACGGATTTTCTCCAGTGTCGCATCATCGTTGGGTATAGCATGGTTTGTGAGGTACGCTCGGATTAGATCCATCCAGTTCTCCTCGTTTCCAACTAGAGCGGCGGCTCGAGCCATATCGACCAACATAGACTCCCTGATGGATTCGTTGGTTGTTGAGATTGTGCCTTTGACAGGCGCAGTTTTTTGGTTCAGGATACCGACACAGATGGTACAATAAGAACTTCAAGTAACACGTTACCTAGAAGCTGTGTGCGTTCGGCAGCTACTTTTGCCAGTTTATCTGCATCGCTATTGTACTCTTGTCTAACGTGTCGCACTTCAAGCCCACCAAATTTGCTTTCCATCCGCCGGTATGCTTCCAAGTATTTGGCCATGACGTTGCTTCGCGCGCTGTACTCCTTCATGACTTGTTTTGCAGCTAACTCAGAATCCCCTTTCACGTGTAGCCTCTTAACACCCAGAGATGCAGCTATGCAAAGCCCTGTTAAAAGCCCTTCATACTCGGCAACATTGTTAGTAGGGGTTGGATCAACAAAATTGATTTGTAATGCATACCTGATGATGTCATTGTTTCGAGAGATCAGGACCACCCCAGCCCGGCGCCAGCTCTACAAAATGCTCCGTCATAGAACATGGTCCAATGTTCGGGATTTTGGGCACTTTCTTTGGGTTTGGGATTAGTCCACTCTGCGATGAATTCTGCCAGAGCCTGCGACTTGATGGCAGTTCTGGGTATGAATTTGATGTCGTAAGCCCCCAGCTCCATAGACCATTGTGCGATCCTACCCACGGCATCTCGATTATGTAAAATGGTGCCTAGAGGGTAGGTTGATACAACCTTTGTCTTGTGGCTCAGAAAATAATGCTTGAGTTTCCTGAAAGTCATTAGCACAGCATATAGTAATTTCTGAATCTGAGGGTACCTTGTCTTTGCGTCATGCAGCACCTTGCTCACAAAGTAAACGGGGTGTTGTGTTGTTGACTTTTCTGTGGGTCTTTCGACCACCAGAATAGTACTAACAACCGTCGGTGTCGCTGCTACGTATAATAACATCTCTTCTTTGGGTTGTGGCGGGACCAACACGGGTATTTTTCGCAAGTATTGTTTAAATGCCTGTGATGAGGACATCTTCCTCCACTATTACCCGCTGGCAAAGACGCAACAAAATGGGCCAAGTGGCCCAGTTGTAGTCGGGCGGCGACCGTGTGAGCCTCTGAATAATCCCACCTTGCTTAGCTTGGGAGGAGGACGCCACCTTAAAAGAGAGAGCCACCCTTCCCCTATCGGACTAGTCTTTTAGGGAGATTGGGCCTCTTTCCGAGTGGGTGGGCCTAAGAACTGTTGGGAGTCCCAAGCAACCTTAATTTATTGGGCTCGGCCAACCCCACCTGGGCCGGATGCATCATTTGGTATCAAAGCTGGGCCCTTGTTAAGGGTGGGAATGATGAGGACATCTTCCTCCACTATTACCCGCTGGCAAAGACGCAACAAAATGGGCCAAGTGGCCCAGTTGTAGTCGGGCGGCGACCGTGTGAGCCTCTGAATAATCCCACCTTGCTTAGCTTGGGAGGAGGACGCCACCTTAAAAGAGAGAGCCACCCTTCCCCTATCGGACTAGTCTTTTAGGGAGATTGGGCCTCTTTCCGAGTGAGTGGGCCTAAGAACTGTTGGGAGTCCCAGGCAACCTTAATTTATTGGGCCTCGGCCAACCCCACCTGGGCCGGATGCATCAGCCTGGAATGCCTCTTCTTCCTCTGCCGACCATTCAAAGCGATCACTCTTAAGTAACAGTTTATAAAATGGCATACCTTGTTCGTCTGACTCGGATATGAATTGACTCAGGGACGCCATCATTCCTGCTAGCTTCTGGACCTCGTGGCGGCTGCGTGGAGACTTCATGTCGTCGATTTCCTTGATCTTGTGTGGATTTGCCTCTATACCCTGCTGTGATATGAGATAACCGAGGAGCTTACCCGATGATACACCAAAGGTGCATTTGGTGGGGTTGAGCATCATCCTGTTTTTGCACAAGTTGTCAAATGTTTTGGTTAAATCGGCGATCAGGTCGCCTTTTAACTTACTTTTCACAATGATATCATCTATGTATGCTTCCACATTACGGCCGATTTGGCCTTCAAGAACAATGTGAACACATTTTTGATAAGTGCAACCTGCGTTTTTTAGACCAAAAGTCATCTTTAAACACCAAAGGGAGTTACAAATGCAGTTTTCTCCTCATCGTCAATGCACATGCTGATTTGGTGATACCCTGAATAGGCATCTAGAAAACAAAGCAGCTCGCATCCTGAGGTTGAGTCTACAATTTGATCTATCCTAGGCAACGGATACTCATCCTTTGGGCACACTTTATTCAGATCGGTGTAATCCACGCACATCCGCCACGTTCCATTGGGCTTCTTCACCATGATCGGGTTTGCCAGCCACTCCAGAAAAGGGACTTCTCAAACGAAGCCAGCTTTGAGTAGTCGGTTGATTTCTTCGTTAATGGCGTCTCATTTCTCTGGGGTATATCTTCTTTGCTTTTGCTTGACTGGTTAGACGCCAGTTCGTATGCCAAGCTTGTGCTCTATCACCTCCTTGGGGATCCCGGGCATATCGAACGGTTCCCAAACGAACACATCTGCATTTGCCCGGAGGAAAGTAATGAGCTCGAGTTCCTATTTGTCACCCAGACCAGCGCCCACATTCGAGGTCTTGGTCGGGTCTGCCTCGTCAAGGATCACCGATTTCGTGCCTGGCTCAACACGTTTTGTTGTTGTTGGCGTGATCGGTGAGGCGTCAATTGGTGACTCGCCTGCCGCTTGAGGTGGCTTCCCTTGTTCAGGGCGGGGTCTGGCCCACCGAGGTCTACTTCTCTACGGCGGTGTCATCGGTATTTTTGTTCACCGTGGGCACTGGCTTTGCCTTCGCCTTTGATCGGGCTTCGGCTGCCCGGGACGTTTCAGCGACTGCAGCCTGCCCGGCCGTAGCCGGTAGGTTCTTGGTCTTTTTCTTGGCAGGTTCGGCAGCCTTGGCTGGCTCCTGCTCTCCTCCCTTGATCATGTCCAGGGTTTTCATGTCGCACTGGACCGCACCCTTGCGATCTCCGCAGACGGTGAGTTGGCCCAATGGCCCTGGGATCTTGATCATGGAGTATGAAAAGTGGGCGACCGCCATGAATTTCTTCAAGAACGGCATGCCCAAGATGTAGTTGTAGGCTGATGTTATGTTAGCCACCTCGAAGGTGAGGAACTCTGATCGGATGTTTTTCCCCTCCATGAGGGTCACCTGCAGATCGATCCTCCCCAATGGAAGGGCTTGGATGCCCGGTATAACCCCGTAGAAGGGCTTCTCCACTGGGGACAATGACCTCCTCGAATACTAGTTCGTCAAAGGCATTGACATACAACAGGTTGAGGGCACTCCTACTGTCAATCAGTGTTCGCCCGACCTTGCGTGACCCAATCCAGGGCTTGATGCACAGTGGTAGCAGCGGCCCGTCGTACAATGTGTTGGGGTGGTCCTTTTGATCGAAGGTGATCGGGACTTCAGACCACCTCAACGGCTGCTTAAGGGTTCGATGCTCGCTATTTGCCTCTCGACCAGCTTCAGCTAGGATTTGGGGGTTCGGGTAGAGCAACCACCGAATATAGTGGCGATCTCCAAGTCTTCGGGGAGTTGTGGCTCATCGTCACAATCCATGTAGTTCGCTTGCCGAGGGGGTTGAGTGGTCTGGTCACGTGGTCCCCCTTATAGCTGGCTCTCCTCTTCCTGCTTTTGTTTCTTGTATACCGTGCAGCCTACAAAGTGATGCTTTGTCGATCGGTGAATAGGGCAGTACATCAGGAGATCATCAAGTTTTCCCTGGCGCCGATATGGGGGCTTCCTGTCCACGGCCATGACTTCCTCTCCCTCAGTCTTGCACTTCTTGTTCTTGTGCTTGTCTTTCTTTTTGCCTTCCCCGGGTGGCTTGCTCTGTTCGGGCTTTCCTTGGACCCGGGCTCTCCTTGGACCCGGGCTCGGGCGTCCACCATCTTGGCAGTCTCCTCGAGGATCCCGTAGAGTTCGGCCACCGTCTTCGGGTTCTTTTTGGCAAGTTCCTCCACCGTCCGCTATCCCTGCAGCCCTGATTGAAGGCTACAATCACCCGATCATCCACCATGTCAGGGATGGTGTTATGAGTGTCGTTGAATCGGTGGATGTAATCCCGAAGTGATTCCCCGGGTTTTTGCACACAGTTGAGCAGATCTCCTTCATGTCCGGAGCGTTTGTAGGTGCCTTGAAAATTGGCCTCAAACGTCTCTCGAAGATAAGCCCACGACTTGATGCTAGCCTTGGGCAGGTTCATGAGCCACGTTCGGGATGATCCCTGCAGGGCAGTTGGCAAGTAGTTGGCTTTGACATAGTCATCTCCCCCTGTGGTGTCGATGACCGTGGAATAGATCTGGATCCACTCACGGGGGTTGGTTGTTCCATCATACTTCTCGATGTTGGTAGGAAGGAACTTCTCTGGCCACCTGACCTTGCGGTGGCCTGGAGAGTATGCAAGGCACCCCTAGTACCCTTTTGGGAGTCACGTGGTGGAGAATCGGGATGGGACCGGTAGTAGCCCTCACGTGCTCGGTAATCTCGGTTGTAGTTGAGAGTTTCCCGAGCGTCGCGATTTCTACAATTGCGTTCGAGCTGCAGCCTTATGTCATGCCCCTCCTGTGGGCGATATCGAGGATGTCCGTTAACAGATCGGGAGTTAACCGGCTGGGGTTCGCCGTGCCTGTTGGACGGAGCTGGTGGTGCGGCAGCGGCGGCCTCTAGCTGTTCCTTGGCCTTGTCCGCTGCTTCCTGAGCCTTCTTGCAATGGTGGCCCCTCAGCCATAGCTTCCATTGTCTCCAAGAGGGTTCGGATCTGCAGGTTGTCCTGTTCGACTGCCCAGAAAGTCGTTGTTGAGATTCCGGGGAGCCAACGAGGATGGAGTTATCAGTGTACGGGACTTGGCCGTCTGAAGTGTTGGTGCGTTGCTGAGACGAGGAATTGCAGGTCTATGCGAGCTGGACGACTCGGCGGCAGCACTTTCCACGTTCCCAGTAAGCACGTGGATGCGACGGTCTTCGGGCCATTCCAACCCATTGCTTGATCCACTGTAGTCGAGATCCAACTGCGCAGTGCGATCAGCAATGTCTTCGAGAGTTGGTTCATCGAAAGTGGCAAAAACTTCCTGACCGGCGCATGTGAGATCAGGATCATGGATCCCTATCAGCTTGAGCTCGTAATCGCCTTGATGCTCAAACACGAGATCCTGCATTGGATCGACCATACAGGCACTAGATGGCTTGGAGTGTAGAGATCGAAAGCGGAGGCAGAACTCCCGATGGCTTCGACTTGACGGAACTGGGCATGTAGGGCATCGATGAACTCGACACGTCGGCGAAACAGACTCCGTTGATGATCGGCATGATCTTTCTTCACACAAGGGCCCCTACCTGGTGCGCTTCTGTCGAGGTTGTACTCGGCAGATATTTGTCCGGCAGGCACCCCGCTTCGTGCAAAGATTGATCACAGTAGATGAACAAAGAGACTCGGGATTTTATACTGGTTCGGGCCCTCGAGATCGAGTAATAACCCTACGTCCAGTTGCTTGCTTGTATTATCTCGGCGAATACAGATTACAATGGTGTAACAAATACTCTCGGGTGGATTGACTAAGATTGGGAATACCCTCTACATGCAGGACCCTCCACTATTTATATCCAGGGAGACGTGCCTTACAAGACAAAACACACCTAAACCTAGTAGGACTCTAATTATCACCCCCCCCCCCCCCCCCCCCCCCCCCCCCCCCCCCCCCCCCCCCCCCCCCCCCCCCACCCCCCCCCCCCCCCCCCCCCCCCCCCCCCCCCCCCCCCCCCCCCCCCCCCCCCCCCCCCCCCCCCCCCCCCCCCCCCCCCCCCCCCCCCCTTCGGGCTTTCCTTCTGCGATCCAGCTGTCGTGTCATGTTCGGAGTCTTCTTCGCTTGGAGTCAGTAGTCGGCAATCCTCATGATCGGGCACCCAGGTATTATGGCCTCAACAAAATGACTTATCATGACGAACCTTAGATTGTCACAAGAGGTTAACTAGCAAACATCACAAATTCATTTTTGGTTGGTTCTATTCTTTCTTGATTTTTTTATGATAGGTACCACTGCTAACTTTTTTTTTGGGAAAGTACCACTGCTAACTGCGTCATATACGTTACAAGAGCATACATCAGCTGCAAAAATGAAAAAAAGAGACCAACATGGGCTCTAGATTTGAACCTATGACCTTTCTTATCGTTAAAAAATAGGCGTGGAGTGGGCCTGAACTAGCTGCATAGTGTGGGCCTGTCTCCATCGGCCCAGTGCAAATCTCCGCTCGGCCCAGCACATTTTAAAAAGCTAAAATGCAAAACAAAAAAATCACGGATTTACTTAAAAAAGTCGCAGAAGTGGGGACTTGAACAAATGACCTAGCTCACTGTGTGCTTCGCGTTAGAACCATCTGGGTAACATGTTGTGTTGTGTCTATTGCTGGCTAAAAATATTATTTATACAGAATCGGGACCTCCTGCTAGGAACTGAGGAGACTTGCCAATGAGCTAGATGTCTGTTTTTGGTCAGCTCGGCGCTAATATCCTACGGATAGACTATAGTTAGATCAGTTTGTTCAAGACGAAGAACACGTAAATAGTCTATCTTTCTCTTTTTAATCCAAATTTAAAATTTGTAAATAGTATTTCTTCCTCATAATAAATCCAAATTTGATGGTATTTTTTCTAATGTTTTCTAAAATCATGCTCTCTCACTTAGTGCAATTCATTTGCTTGTTAACTGCTATTTTGTGGATCTTTTTCATATGTCTTTTTTTCCACATTAGTAAAGAATAGAAAAAACATATGTTTTCTATAACAATTGCTAATGTAACTTTGTATATTTCTAACCTTATGGTAAACATAAGGTACCATAAGGTTGTCTCCAAATTTAAGATTCAAAATTGTTATAAAGTACTCAAATCACAAAGTTTGACTTTAGTTATGAGAAACTACTTGAGAGATGTATCAGTTTGTGAACAAGGTATGGTCTTAGTTTATTAAAATCATTTAATTTTTTTATGGCAAGCTTATGAACCAAAAATATGTTTCTACATCAATTTGTAGAATTTTCTGACCAAATATAGATATTATTGTAATTATTATGTGGTAATTTGAAGATAGAAGTTTAAATTGTCCCTATAAGACAACTGATTTTACCACCTATATCTAAAACATGGGTTAGAATGGAACACTTGAGTTTAAATATATTTTTTTGCAATTTTGCATATCTTATTTGATGCACACATAGTTCAATTTAAAATTAATATCGGTAGTCATGCATAAATTCATTTAACATATAGAAAATAGTAAATCAGTTCCAAAATTTATGAAACTTCTACAAGACAACTTATACGTAGTATATTACATATAAAAAATATATTAGTGTATATAGGATAATAATTGTTACGTGTTACCTAACAATGATACAATAAGTGCATTAAAATGGAAAGAAAAACTGGGCATGAGTTATTTTCATCTTAGATACCAGGCCTGCATGGCCCATTTCTTTCTGATCGTCCATCTTCGTTCCGAAGGTTCGGATGGCGTTTGTGCCGTATAAACTATCTTCCCAACCACCCTGAAACCCTATTCCTCCTCCTGCCTCCGTTCTTTACCGCGGTGGCGGCGCCTCACCCACCCGCACCGCTCGCCACCGCGCCTCCTTCCCCTCCGACGCCTGCTCCATGGCCGCCCCTCCCCAAAAAAGCCTCTGGCAACTGTGTCCACCCCGACCCGATCCCGCGACGGCGCGATTGGATCCAGGCGGGGGCCGTGCCAAGCGGATCTAGACGGCACAGTGCTTGCCTGTCGTAGCCACCGCTACGGCAATGGCCTCCCCTCCGCTCCTCTTCGCGCCTCCGTTGGTAGCCCCGGTGTAGCTGCGGCCTCGTCGATGGCTACGACACATTCAGTTGCCAGGGCGGGGGCCCTGCTGTCCAGGCCATTAGATCCGCTATCAACCTGCGCCCCCTCGACGGACGGCCCCCGCTTCGGCACCAAGCAAGAGCACGGGGTCAACGCCGAACTCTATAGGTTTGCCTGCCTTCCTCTCTCCCCCCTTCCTGAGATTGAATCCCCCATTCCAGATCGAATAATTGCTGCTTCCTAGTCGGCCTGCTAGCGGCGGTGCTGCCGCGGAGGGCCGGAGGGCGGGCGGGCGTGCGACCAGTGGGCCGCAGCCGGATCCAGCCATCCAGGCGCGCCGCTCATTGCGGCCTGGTGGGGCGTGGCGTCGCGGCATCATGCCACCACACAGGCGCACGACGAAGGCGGCTAGGGGCCAAGGGGGCAAGGGGCGCAGCCCGGCAGCCGGCACGGTTGGGCAGTGGCCGGTGGTCGATGGCCACGCCACAAGCAGTCAGTCTCTCAGTATCTGATTTGGGCCTGCCCCTGTTCCTAGGTCAATATGCGTAAAATTGTTTGGGCTAAACTCTTGGAACCGGGTTTAGCGTGATGGAGAGCTGGAAATGTGGCCAAGTTTGATGCACTTTCTTTTAGTTTTCACTTAGTAAGTTTTCTGTGGCTGCAGGCTGGGATTCCAACAAGATTGAATCAGTGGTGGAGCAGCATTCCATTCATTACTTCTGGCGTTGTCTTGATATGTGGAGCAATTTATCTGCTGTGCTTGTTGATTGGCTGACTCCTACGCCGAGATATGCTTCTTGCCTTCTGCAGTAGCATCACATTTTCAAGGTATGTCTCATTCCACATCCATGGGTACCTTAATACATCTTTTCAACACTTTGTAATCATTTTTTATCCTGCAAAAGGAAAAATATCCTTTGTGCAGGCCATATGGACCTTTTGAGACCTTCGCTGCATAAAATTTAAACTCTTGTTCTGTGACAGATTTCAATTGTGTAGATCCAAGTTATATTTGAGCATATAATATGATTGTAGTCGTTTATCGCTATTAGCTGACATGATATCCTGATAAACGATACCAATCTCTTGCAAAGATAAGATCTGCTGCACTCTAATATTCTGAAAACTGAAGAAGTTTGAGGCTATTCATACGTTTTGAATGAACTATTTGATGTACAGATGTTTAAACTGAATCCCCCACTCCAGATTGAATAACGCCGAACTTTCTACCACAATTAGTAGATACTCCGTTTTGTTTGTTGAAATAGTATAAGAGTTTTGTTTGTCCAATATGCATGTGTAATATTCTTGTATTAATTTCTTACCACCCAGGCTCTTATATTTGTTGGTCAGCTTGCTCTTATATTATATGCTGTCTGCTCTGCTTAGTTGCCTTATTGTAGGAGTGCACAAAAGGTCATATTGCTAGGACGTGTGAAACTAGCTATTAAAATGGCTTGCCTATGATTAATGGCTTAAATATATCTAATAAAATGAGGCCCTTGCTGAGCAGCCATCAGTTCATGTATTAGTTGGTTAAGCTGTTTTACTTGTGTGATTCAGTTTCTGCTCCTTTTCTTTACTACTTAGTCATTTCTTTACTACACTGAAATTATAGACACAAGGGTTTGGATCAGTTCCAAAAGGCAACTTTCTAAAATAATCTGAGATGCAAATTCCCGTCATTCCGTCATGTGTTCCATTTCTATTGTGAACCATATAACCTGAAACTTTTATGCAGCTTTTTGACAAACAGATTTTTATCCAGCTGCCCTTGCACAAGTTGATGAGCAGGAAGAGATGGACAATGAAGGGAAGAATTGATTGCTCCTTTGTCCAATAAATACGGTTTTCACATTTTTGTCTAAATGCCTATGATCTGCACTGATGTTTGCATATGAACAGAACTTAGCATTTGTGTTGCATATATGATGTATACTCTGGGTCTGTAACTACATGTTTCTAGATTCTAATGCAAACTTATTTGATCATGTTAGTGGTCTGGATATTAAAATTGGACCTGCTGTTGGGCTATTTATTTTGAAAAAAAGTGACTATAAATTTGTTGAATGGATCTATTATATCTGTGTCAATGATTTTGCTGGGCTCTGATTGATGATATATGGGCTACGATGATATATTGGCTGCGATATTAAAATGGGCTATGCTATTAAAAATAGGTCTGGATTTAGCCCACGAATAGCCCACTAATTGATGGGCCTTCGTGGGCCATAGAATATTTGTGACGAACCATATCGTCACAAAGGTACTGGTATGTCAGCACCACATCACTGCCACATCATTTGTGTATAAGATTTGGTGACGTTTTATAGATCTTTAATGATGAAAAACTGTCGTCATAAATTAGTGACGCTATAAAAATTGTCACAAAATTTTTGACGAAAATAGGTGTTTCGTCATTGAATACCTTTTATTACGGGGTATAGATGACGAACGAATTTTCGTCACGTGAGTGTCATAGATTATGAAAGATGACGGAAGAATGGTTTCTGTGACAAAAATGAAATGTTATAAAATGTGGTATTTGTTGTAGTGGAGGGTCGGTCGATGCCCCACTTCGGCCGACCGGGGCCCACAGCCAAACGGCCTCAACTGCCTCTGGCTGGCTCTCCACCGCCTATGGACGCTATAAATACCTGCAAGGGGCGCTGTACTCAACACACACCAGAAGAAGAACTCTCTTTTTCTAAAAGCTTAGTCTTAGTCTTATTAGTGATAGTTCTAGTAGTGGAGCTTCTAAAGGGCTTTCGGAGGAGTTTTGGTAAGTTCTAGAGTTCAGCTTTTGTACCTCTTTACTTACTTGTAATACACTGAGCTTAATGGAAGTATATTCATACTTATGTTGTATGCCTCAACTTTACTCTACTTACTTACTATATATACTTCTTATGTCTTGCACCTTATCGAAGCTGACGTATGCTATAACACTGGCTCAATGTATCTTATGGTTGCTCTATTCATTAACGTGATAGATAGAGTTGTATTTCATACTGTAAACATGGTGTTTGGATTATGGAATACTGTTGAGGGTATCGCTACCCCATGGATTAGTAGAGGTAGGCGGCAGGTGGTGACAGCCCTGTCCGTCCTTTGTAATCCTCCACATTCGGGAGACGATATTAGGCCTTTATGATAAGAAGTCCTCCTGTCGTCCCTTGATGAGAGAACCACTGGACACCTCGATATATCCTCTGTCATATGTCCCTTGTATGAGCTTGTATAGATAATGTTGTATATCCAAGTCCCATTTGTATGATGCTAATGAACCCTTTATGATCTCTACTAATATTCTATTACTAACTAAGACTACCTTAATGATGAGCAATGAACTTCTGTGTGTCACATTACCCCTACATTTCCATATCATTTACCCCTGTCTAGACTATGGTGGATTAACGATGTTGTAAGTAAGTACATTGGATGACATCTCTCTTTAACTAAACTCTTTCCCTGCGGATAAACAAATAACGATATTCGGGAATCCTCCCGGGTGAAATGCTACAACGTACTTCTGTGCGCTTGCAGAATAATGTAAAAGTTAAGAAATATCAATAAGCATTTCTGGCGCCGTTGCCGGGGAAAGCAATGGTTAAAGAATTCTGATCATCCATGTATTTAATGCAGCATAATTAATCGCCAAGTAATCTAGCAGGTTTACCCTTTTGCTTTGTTTCTCTGTGACATGAAACAGGGTAGTGTATGACTGGTTTCCAACTACCATCCAACTATGTCAAGAACCCGAATACCATAGGAAGGAGAGTACGCTATCATGTTGTAATCCCTCAGGTGTTCTTGTCGGAGACCGAGCCAGTCATCGGAGAATCATCCACGTAGCATCCCAACCGGAAGAAGCAATGGTCGACAGGACGGTCCGTGACTACTCCGCCCCTTCCGCAGCCCACATTCCCACAGGTCCGGAAGTGGCTGTGGGTGATCACGCATTCGAGCTCAAGGCCCCGCTCATCAACATGGTGCAGACCAGTCCCTTACGTGGGAAGGCCAATTGTTGACAGTCCTTATAACGGAAATCCGACCGTCAATAGGCTTAGAAAACTAAGAAAGATCAAGCATAACTTAGACTTTTGTATTCCAATAATGTTGTAGCATGCATATCTAGAATATATTTGAGTACATGGACCACGGTGCAAAAGATGGAGGAAAATGGGCCCAGGCCCAGGTCGGCCGACCTGGCTAGGTCGGGCGACCTGGCCTGGTGCTCATTCGACCCCAACTTTCCTGCAGGCAAAGAAGCACAACATAGAGTCATCGTGAGCGTTGATTCAATGACGGTTGAAAACAAAGGACAGGATTTGGCCTCAACACCATCACATGGATTGAAGAGCCAACAACCGGAGCTTCGTGCACCCAAACCGACGGTTATTTGGAACCGACCTCAGGACCCACATGGAAGTCTCCCAGAGAGAGGTGGGCCCGAGAGGCGGTTGTCGAGGGTTGTCCGACCCCCCTAGGTCGGCCGACCTCCCCGTGCGCCTGACTCGGCCCTCCCTTGACCAGTACCTGTGAACCGCCTTGGAGAGTACATCTGAGATATGGATCACTAGAGTTGGTGCATCAGAGGATTGGAAGACGCCCTCAATTCGGCCGACATGGGCCCACAGCCTACCGGCCTCAACCGCCTCTGGCTGATTCTCCACCGCCTATGGATGCTATAAATACCTGCAAAGGGCGCCGTACTCAAGACACACCAGAAGAAGAGCTCTCTTTTGCTACAATCTTAGTCTTAGGCTTAGCAGTGATAGTCCTAGTAGTAGATCTTCTGAAGGGCTTTAGGAGGAGTCTTGGTAAGTTCTAGAGTACAGTTTTTGTATCTCTTTACTTACTTGGAATACTCTGAGCTTAATGGAAGTATCTTCATACTTATGTTGTATGCCTCCACTTTACTCTATTTACTTAGTATATACTACTTATGTCTTGCACCTTGTTCAAGTTGATGTATGCTATGACATGGGCTCAATGTGCCTTATGGTTGCTCTATTTACTAACGTGATAGATAGAGTTGTATTATATATTGCAAACATGGTGTTTGGAATATGGGATACTGTTGAGGGTATTGCTACCCCACGGATTAAGAGAGGTAGGCGGCAGGTGGTGACAGCCCTGTCCGTCCTTTGTAATCCTCCACGTTTCGGAGATGATATTAGGCCTTTATAATAAGACGTCCTCCTGTCGTCCCTTGATGAGGGAACCACTAGACACCTCGATATGTCCTCTTGCATATGTCAATTGTATGAGTTTGTATAGGATAATGTTGTATATCTAAGTCCCATTTGTATGATGCTAATGAACCCCTTTGTAATCTTTACTAATGTTCTATGACTAACTATGACTACCATAATGATGAGCAATGAACTTCTGTGTGCTTCCATATCATTTACCCCTGTCTAGATTATGGTAGATTAATGTTGTTGTAAGTAAATGCATTGGATGACACCTCTCTTTAACTAAACGCTTTCCCTGCGGATAAACAAATAACGATACTCTGGAATACTCCTGGGTGAAATGTTACAACGTACTTCTGTGCGCTTGCAGAATCTCTGTTACGTTTAGATTTACGATAAGGCATCTCTAGTGCCATCACTAATCAAAGTGATGATGCTAAGAAATACCAACAAACATTTCNGCGGCAGGTGGTGACAGCCCTGTCCGTCCTTTGTAATCCTCCACGTACGGGAGTGGGTATTAGGCCTTTATGATAAGACGTCCTCCTGTCGTCCCTTGATGAGGGAACCACTGGACACCTCGATATGTCCTCTTGCATATGTCAATTGTATGAGTTTGTATAGGATAATGTTGTATATCTAAGTCCCATTTGTATGATGCTAATGAACCCCTTTGTAATCTTTACTAATGTTCTATGACTAACTATGACTACCATAATGATGAGCAATGAACTTCTGTGTGCTTCCATATCATTTACCCCTGTCTAGATTATGGTAGATTAATGTTGTTGTAAGTAAATGCATTGGATGACACCTCTCTTTAACTAAACGCTTTCCCTGCGGATAAACAAATAACGATACTCTGGAATACTCCTGGGTGAAATGTTACAACGTACTTCTGTGCGCTTGCAGAATCTCTGTTACGTTTAGATTTACGATAAGGCATCTCTAGTGCCATCACTAATCAAAGTGATGATGCTAAGAAATACCAACAAACATTTCTGGCGCCATTGCCGAGGAAAGCAATGGTTAAAGAGTCTTTATCATCCATATATTTAATGCAGCATAATTAACTGCCAGTAATCTAGCAGGTTTACCCTTTTGCTCTGTTTCTCTGTGACATGAAAAAGGGTAGTGTATGACTGGTTTCCAACTACCATCCAACTACGTCGAGAATCCGAATACCATAGGAAGGAGGGTACGTTCTCGTGTCGTAATCCCTCAGGTGTTCTTGTCGGAGACCGAGCCAGTCATCGGAGAGTCATCCATCCAAGGAGAACAACCCGTTCCCGTAGCACCCCAACCGAGAGAAGCCATGGCCGACAGGACAATCCATGACTACTCTGCCCCGTCCGCTGCCCAGATCCCTACGGGTCCAGAAGTGGCTGTGGGGGATCATGCTTTTGAGCTCAAGGCCCCGTTGATCAACATGGTGTAGGCTAGTCCCTTCTATGGGAAAGCCAATGAAGACGTTAGTGCTCACTTGCAGCATTTCCTAGAGGTGTGCGGCACCATCACCATCCGAGGAGTCGAACAAGAGGCCATCTGGCTCCGCTTGTTCCCGTTCTCGCTGTTGGGAATAGCCAAACAATGGTTCTATTCCAACCGTGAAGCGGTGAACATGTGGACCAAGTGCTCCAATGCATTCTTGGCCAAGTTCTTCCCCACTGGGAAAATCAATGCCCTTCGAGGAAGAATTTCCAGTTTCCAGCAAGAGTCCAGAGAGACCATATCAGAGGCATGGGATCGTTTCCAGAACTACATCCTGGCATGCCCACACCACGGTATGCAAGAGTGGCTCCTGTTCCAGAACTTCTACCATGGGCTGTCCCAAAGCTCGTGAACATATGGACGCTGCTGCTGGAGGGGCATTCCTCTCCTTGACTGTGGCCGCCGCTAAGCTGCTCATTGAGAAGATGGTGTCGAAACCAAGCCTGGAATGACGACCGCCTTCAGGGGCGCAAACGCGGTATGCACACCGTGAAGGAGGTGGACATGCTGGCCGCCAAGATGGACCTCATCATGAAGCGCCTCGACGACCGCACCAAAGATGGGGCCGACAACAATGAAGACCACTGGATTCACACATGACATGTGAAGTCTGTGGAGAAACCGGCCACTCGGGGAACAGCTGCCCCGAGACACAAGAGGAGGTACAGTTCGTAAACGGCAACAATGGGTACCGGCCTCAAGGGAACTGGAATCAGCAACGCCCGTTCTACCAGGGAGGTAACAACAATAATTCCTTTTCTAACCAACCCTCTCTGAAAGATCTGGTCCTTGGTCAGGCCAAGATCAATGAATCTATTTCAAAAAGGCTTGCTGCTAATGATAAGGCTCTGGAGGGCATAAACTCTAAGATAGAAAGTTTGTCCTCCACCTTCCAGAGCCAGCTGAGCTTTAATAAGATGCTAGAAACCCATTAGCTCAGCTAGCCACTGCTGTCCTTCTGGAGACAAGGGGCGAATTCGGGCAACCGGATTCCTCCTTTGAAAATGTAAAGGTTGTTTCTACGAGAAGCGGTAAGGCTACTCGGGACCCAGTCGCACCTAACCATGCAGGAAAGGCAACATCGCCTAGGAAGGAGATTTCAACGGAGGAAGAAGAGCCTAAAGTCGAGCTAGCACTAACAGTAAACACTGCACCACATGAGTTCTGCGACACCAACGTTCTGCCTTTTCCCCAACGCCAAAAGAAGCCATCGGCAGACGAGCAATTCGCCAGGTTCGTAGAAGTCATTCAGAAACTAAACATACATGTACCGTTGCTAGATGCTATGCAGGTGCCGACCTATGCCAAGTACTTGAAGGACATACAGAACAACAAACGTCCACTCCCAAGTACGGAGGTTGTAAAGTTAACCAAGGAGTGTAGTGTAGCCATCTTGAACAAGGTCCCGGAAAAGAAGGAGGACCCTGGGTACCCTACCATCACCTGTACCATCGGGACCCAGTGCTTTGAGCACGCACTCTGTGACTTAGGGGCAAGTGTCAGCGTCATGCCAAATGTAATCTTTGACCGTCTTAACTATACTACCTTGTCCCCTACTCCTATGAGATTGCAGCTGGCCGACTCCACGGTCCGCTACCCGGAGGGGATAGCCGAGGACATTCCGGTGTACATCCGAGATCGCTTCGTCCCTGTTGACTTTGTGGTGCTGGACATGGACATGAGGACTCATCGCTCATCTTGGGGTGACCCTTCCCGAGCACGGCAGACGCTCACATTAATGTGGGTGCTGGAGAGATCCAGCTCCACAATAATGGAAAGAAGGAGAAGTTTGAGTTCAGGCCAAAAGTGGAGCAATGCTCCATGATCAAAATCAAGTATGGGAGGAACAGTCAAAACGTTAAGGAGGTGGAGGTCACACCTCCGAAAAAGGACAGCTTGATAAAGTTCATGGAGAAGTTCTGGGAAAAGGAATTCCCCATCCGGTACCACGCAAAAAACAAGAAGCCTATACGAGGTGCGAAAGCACAGGCAAAAAAGATACCGGAACAAGCTGTCGACCACGAGATGAAGGTAAAACAGGTATGACGGGATAAATCATCTGTATCCTCATCTCCAGGGTCAGATGCTGTTTCATCAAGTTAATCCAACAAAGGAGGCGTCATCACTCGATGACGTAAAATACGAGTCCTGCGCCGACAGGTTCATCGGTGTCAACCAAGTAGCTTGGGGGAGGACACCCAATCTGGTAAGTTCAGGTAAGCATTTATGAATAAAGTTTTCTTTCAAAATAAAATTAGTAAATGAGAGCTATCTAGGTTTGTCCCTTAATGTTATAAGTTTATGCTTAAGTCTTTATTTTGGATATGATGAATAGTTGCTCTTATTTCTCTCTTGTACCTATGTTTCAACCTACTATTCTCCTAAGCTTTGAGTTTGCTGGTTGAGCATGATCTTTTCTGTTATCTTGTCTGTCTATGGGTAGCATATGCAAGCTCTAGTCTAGGTTGTTGTTGGCTATGATATGATAAGACTTGAGTTACCGTAAAGCTCATACCAAGTAAGACTTAATAACCGGAGTTTTCTTTTAGAAAAATAAAATAAAGAGTTCCTTATGGTGATTCCTACCAAAGCTCATATTGTTTAAACCCCTACAAAAGCTTCTTGTTGTTGCATTGAGTTTTGTCAAGATCATTGTGATTCTTAGAGATCTACTTCATGCTTTTAAAACCAGGATCACGCACACGTCACCATACACATGTTATACTTCTACCTGGAAGTAAGCATGACACCCATCCATCCACCAAATAAAATCTCTACAAAAGTATGGTACTCTTCCCTAAGACTTTATTGCAAAAGGAGACCTGGGCTGCTGACAAAAAAAAAATTTGGACACATGAAGGTTCAAGAATATAAAAAGAGAGAGAGTACATTAAGGCTCTCTGTTCAAAAAGAATATCCATGCCTCTAAAAGCAACCTTTATAAGGGGAAGAGGAACTTGCAAAAAGGAGCTATCATTTATCATACCATCCACACACGTGCACATCTTGGTTTGAGAGTATGACTTATTTCTCTTTGAATCCTAGTTTTTGACTTTACAATATATGCACTTCAAATAAGCTACAACTCTCCTAACACAAACTCCACCTCAATGAGGGAAATGAGAGTTGAGAGAGGATCTTGGTAAGGAAATACACCTTGAGTGACTCGAGAGTACCACCTAAAGGAACTCTACCTTTTTGAAAAAAATCCCCCAAAACCTCCGATTTGATTGTCAAACAAGGTAGAAGGCAAGGTGTTTGGTCTAAGTCATTCTGGCTATCAACCGCCCAAGACAAGGAGAAGCTACAAGCCCCATAAGAGGCCAAGGTAATAAGGGAGTTTATTTTACCAGCTTATTCAATTCTTGGTAGAATATCTTGCTGAACTACTGGTACTTTTGAGGAGTAATGAGGAAGCAACTCTTGATCCACTGAGCCTAAAAGTTCTAGTCCTTACTCGGGACGAGCAAAGAGCGAAGCTTGGGGGAGTTGTTGACGGTCCTTATAACGGAAATCCGACCGTCAATAGGCTCAGAAAACTAAGAAAGATCAAGCATAACTTAGACTTTTGTATTCCAATAATGTTGTAGCATGCATATCTAGAATATATTTGAGTACAGGGACCATGGTGCAAAAGATGGAGGAAAATGGGCCCAGGCCCAGGTCGGCCGACCTGGCTAGGTCGAGCGACCTGGCCTGCTCATTCAACCCCAACTTTCCTGCAGGCAAAGAAGCACAACATAGAGTCATCATGAGCGTTGATTTAATGACGGTTGAAAACAAAGGACAGGATTTGGCTTCAACACCATCACATGGATTGAAGGGCCCACAACCAGAGCTTCGTGCACCCAAACCGACGGTACCCATCTGGAACCAACCTCAGGACCCACATGGAAGTCTCCCAGAGAGAGGTGGGCCCGAGACACGGTTGTGGAGGGTCGGCCGACCCCGCTAGGTCGGCCGGCCTCCTCGTGCGCCTGACTCGGCCCTCCCTTGACCAGTACCTGTGAACCACCCTGGAGAGTACATCTGAGCCATGGATCACTGTAGTAGGTGCATCAGAGGGTCGGCCGACGCCCTCAATTCGGCCGACCTAGGTCCACAGCCTACCGGCCTCAACCACCTCTGACTGATTCTCCACCGCCTATGGATGCTATAAATACTTGCAAAGGGCACCGTACTCAAGGCACACCAGAAGAAGAGCTCTCCTTTGCTACAAGCTTAGTCTTAGTCTTAGTAGTGATAGTCCTAGTAGTAGATCTTCCGAAGGGCTTCTGGAGGAGTCTTGGAGAGTTCTAGAGTTCAGCTTTTGGATCTCTTTACTTACTTGTAATATTGTTGGCATTTCTTAGCGTCACCACTACAAGAGTGATGACACTAGAGATGCCTTAATATAAATCTTAGCGTTACATAAGTTCTGCAAACACATAGAAGTACATTGTAGCATTTCACTCGGGAGTATTCTAGAGTATCATATTTGTTTCCTCAGGGAAAGCGTATGGCAAAGTGATGTGTTTTCCAATGCATTAATTATATCACGAATTAATATACCAAGACTAGAACAGGGATAAACAATTCATATAGAGAGGTATGTTGACACACAGAAGGTTTCACTGCTCATTATATAAGTCTAGTTAATATGAAGATCCTAAGAGAGAACTAGGTACTTTTTACATATGGGTTACATTCATTACAAGTGTATACTATACAAGCTCAGCAAGGGACACATGTTAGAGGGAAAATCAGGGAGTCGTGGGATCCCCTCATCCAAGGGTACTGTCATGATGTATATCACTGAGACCGGCAAATGCCCAAACCTGAACGGTGAGGATTACAAAGGCCCAGCGGGGCTGTCAGCACCTAGGGGCTACCTCTGAATACGTGGGGTAGGGTATCCCCAACGGTATTCCATAACCCAAACACCATGTTTGTAATATGAAATATATCTTTACTAGTTGTATGGAAAGGTAAAGAACAGTCATAATGATTCATTGGGCCATTGCCATAACATGTATCAGCTATACTAAGGTGCAAGACATACAACTTGTATGATGAACACACAAGACTAGAAGTCAAGTAATATAAGCAAGATAGTATTTCCATTAAGGCTCTAAGTCTTACAAATAAGCAAAGGATACAAGATAACTGAGCTCTAGGCTTACCAAGACTCCTTCGGAAACCCGTAGAAGCTCAACTCCTAGAACTACTTCTCTACTAACTAAGACTATAACTTGTAGCAAATGGAGCTCTTCCTTCTGGTGTGTGTTGTACAGGAGGCGTTGGCATCTATTTATAGCATTGGGAGGCGGTTCAGGGCCAGTACAAGGCGGTTGAGGCCGAGTGGGCCCACCCTCGAGTCAGCCGACGTGAGGACTTCGCCCGACGCTTGGATGAACCGACTGAAGATGTGCACGGCGTAGATGTTCTCCTGGAGGCGGTGCAGACACGTGGGAGAAGAGAGAGGCTCAACGGCCTCAGGACTGGGTCGGTCGACCTGGCCAGGTTGGCTGACCTGGTCCAGGCACGTTTCGTCGTGGCCTTCTTTTGTGTGACTGGAATGTGGGCCCTGGTAGTCAAGGAAGCTGGGTATGAATCCTCGGAGTAGTTCTTGATTCTCATGTGGGACCATCAATTCATGTGCTTCTCCTTATCCTCTTTTCACCCCTTGGATGTAACCATCATGGATTCAACGCCTCTAATGTTATGCATTTGTGTTTCTTCCAGATAGACAAACTTTGGGCTTTGTTGGGCACCAGGCCAGGTCGGCCGACCATGGCAGGTCGGGCGACCTGGGCTTAGCCCTCTTTTCCTTCTTGTTTTGGCCCATATCTCCTGCAACTAAATATTCTCCATGTACAAGTGGAACTACATTATTTGAAACCAAATTCTAGTGATCCTTGCTAATTTACTTTATTCTTTCAATGTTGGTGATAGACGATAATCATGACTTAACAAGCACCAACAAACTCCCCCAAGCTAAGACCTTTGCTCGTCCAGAGCAAAGCTTTGGAGAGTTAGAAACTTTTGGATCAGAATTGCTTACTTCCCAAAAAGATATTGTCAACAAGAAAGCATTTCATGACTTGAGTAAGTTGGCAAAGATTAAATCATCCTTTTTACCTTGTCACCTGTGGGGCTTTTAGCTTTTCTTCATCATGAGCGGTTGAGAGCTAGAATAACTTAGGGAGAGCGCTCCACCCAAACCTTTGTTCCACCATTACCCCGGAGGTTTTTAAAGAACTTTTGCAAAGAAAAACAAAACTCCTCAAGTGGCTCTCTCAAGTCGCTCATTGGTGTATAAATCCTTGCCATCACTCCTCTCAAATTTCCCTCAATAGTATAAACAAGTGGGGTTCATAAAAGGGAAACTTTTGTTTTACACATGTATTGCTTATTTTCTTGAGTCAAATCTAGGATCAATGAAGAATTAAATCATACACTCAAATCGAAGTGTGCAAGTGTGGATATATGGTAATGAAAAATGTACTCCTTTAGAGAAATTCTCTCCTTTAGGAATTCACTATAAAGCTTGGCTCCCTTTTCTTTTCTTCTTTCTCTTTTTTTTTCATGGACTACACATGTGTCCATTTCTTTTGCTCTCTTTTTTTTTAACATTGGGAGCCTAAGCCTTATGCCCTAAAATATTTTTGGAAAGAAATCTCTTTTACCTTGGAGTATTTTATTTTGGTAAGCATGTCGCGCGAGTATTTTATTTTGGTAAGCATGTCGCGCTTACTTCCAAAGTAGAAGTATGGCATAAGTGGTGGCGTGTACATGACTCCGATTTTAAGAGCATGAAGTAAGTCTTACAAATATCACATTGAACTTGACAAAACTCAAAACAGATGCACATGCTCTTTGTAAGTGGTTGGAATATGAGGCTGTGGTAGGCTTTTCACTCTCACTGATAAGCTTATAATTTTATTCTTTTTGAAATAAAAACTCCGGGATCAAGTTTCACTTGGGCACAGATAAAGCAACTCTAACTTATCATATCTTAGCTCCCAACAACCTAGAATCAGATTTAGCATTGCTACCCACAATTTTTAAGTTTCCAAGGAAGTCATTAATTTGAGCCAACAAATCCAAAACACAAAAGACTGTCTTATTGAAACTTGAATAAAAGGGGAAGGTCATAGCAAAGATTCATCAATTCCATACAAGGGCAAGTTTTTTTAACAAAAATAAAAACAAAAGACATGGGTGTGATTAACTTACCTGTGCGGGGGTCCTCCCCCAAGCTGGGCTTCTCACTATTGGTGGTACCGAGGGTCGTTCAGGTCGAACCCTTGGAACCGAAGGTAGGCGTTCAGGTTCTGGTTGCCTTCCTGGATGCTGTTCTGAAGGGTGTTGTAGTTCTGCAATGACTGGCCCCACCAAGCCTGCGACTGCTGCACATGATGGGTTAATGTATCATCAATGCGGTGCGTAGTTAAAACCAAGGTTCCCATGCGATTGGACAACCCATCGATGCTGCCACGCAAGTCCCTTGCTGAAAAGGAACGCCGGGCATCAAACGGAGGAGGGCCGCCGCTTGAGCTGGATGACTGATGATAGTACGTGTCTTGGGGATTCCATTGTGCATGCGGGGCTTCGTGCCAGCCCGAAGCTCATGCCATATATGATGGAGGAGGCTGTGGCTGCTCCTAGCTGGATCCTGTTGGTATGTATGGCGGGGTTGGAGGCTCCCATGCCGCTTGGGACTACGGCGCCGCGGCTTCTTTCCGTCGGGACATGCTTCTCGTCATCCTTCCTGCCACGCTCCGCTTGGCTTCCTGCTGCAGCTCAAACAAAAGTGACTTGCACCTGTACAACCAGTATTCCGGTGCTGGCAACGGAATTCTGGTTATACTATTATGATAGACCATAACAAGCTTCTGGTCTATGGCATGAGTAATAAGGTGACTCTGGACAAAATGAGATTCATCCAGAGTTGGCCTAGGCTGCGGAAGGTACTCAACTCGGTAATTATCCAAAAGGTCCATTGACTCAAAAATACGAGTAACCAGAGAAGTACACTCAATGGGACCTTGCCTCTTAAAAACACCCATCCATTGATCGATCATAAAAACAACTGGGGAGATTTTTATCTTCTTAACCATCGCATATAATAATTTTAAATCATCAATGCGAATGGTTCGAAGATCGTTTCGAGGGAAAAGGGTCATGGCAATCCAGCGGCATAAAACGAAGAGTGGGATTATGAATATGGCTTGTTCTTGGGGCAGTGCATTCTGAGGAACCCGAGATGTCCCTCCAGAAAGATTCTTTAACAAAATGCTTCAAAATTTTATCAACCTCCAAGCTACAACGTTTGCTAAAACCCAAATGGAGATTGAGCTGCCTCCAAGAAATGAAGTACTCTTCCCTTAGAAAGCAAAAAGTAATCCCCTCCTCAGATTTTCCCAAGGTGGCAAGAAATTGGATTGTCAACAGGCGACACCCATCTTCATGAATGCGCGCAAAATCCGACCAACCCACGGCACCCCAAACCGTTTCAAAGTCAGTGGCCATACCTGATTTCTCCATGAGTTCGCTTGTGAACACACGTGTGTGATCAAAAGCGTGATCCAGGAGAATGTGATACGCTTCCGTTTCGTAGCCTTCCTCGATGTCGAGTTGATCATCAGAGATGAACGCCGGGTGAGGGTCGTCGTCGTCGTTGTTGCTGCTGGAGGTGTCCCCATTTCTGCCTCCTTTGCCGCTGCCATTACCACTGCCTGTGGATGTGGCGCTGGCCCCGGTGTAGTAGAACTGATCGTCGGAGATCTCCATGGAGTGTTGGCTTTGTGTTTCCATGGTGCCTCTACCTGAACTGGGGGCTTCTGAACTGGCGGAGATCAACTCGGTGCTTCCGGAATTCCTCCTCGAGCTTGACCCCTTCAACTTCTTTGCTTGCTTTACGGCTCCTCGGATGATGTTCATGATTCCTGCACAGAGAGCAACAAAAACAACACTTGGAAGACGAAAGGATTAGCGTTAGCGAGTTAGTCGTCCAAGAGTTAGTCGTTCTTGCGGGGCGTGGTTGCCTCCACAACAGTCGTCCTTGTGGGTTATGACACACCACAAACAAATGTTCTTGTTGCCTCCACAACAGTCGTCCTTGTGGGTTATGACACACCACAAACAAATGTTCTTGCGGGGTTTTGGAACCTCAGCACAAGAAGAACAGTACCACTAAGCAGAAATGAAATCCATTTTTATTTGGTTTTCAATTTTTATTGATTTTCAAACTAAGGAGCTAAAAACTTGAGAACTATCAAGAGAAAGAAGAGAAACACCGAGGGCGAACCACAGCTTGGGTTGGGGCAACGAGAGCAGGCAGCAGACCCTAGCATTTTATAGGCGGAGTTCACCCCCGTCGGCCGACCAAGTGGGGTCAGCCGACCCTCCCACGGGAGCAAACTTGCCGAGCTTTGATCGTGAGCACCTTGGATGCCCTGGCACCTGAATTATGGTTGAAAGCTTTGCAAAAGAAGAACACATGCGTCGGGTGACATGAGCTGGTAGGCCGACCCATGCTTCTCTCCTCTGAAGGCACACTTTGAAAGGAGCAACGCTAGTGCAGGGTAGGCATTGATTCTGTTTGAATGCGCTGCAAAAGTGGTTGCCTGGGGTCGACCGACCTGATGAGGTCGGCCGACCACACCCTGCCTTGTGTCGGGTTGTGCTTTTGCGTGGTGGTGCACGTTTCTAAGCTATGATGAACGCTGGGTGCATGGGCAGTGGTGGTCAGGTATCAAAGGGGGATTCAAGTGGATGACTCCAAAGTTTGAAATTCAAAATGCAAAAATTCATGGAAATTTGAAACATGCATGAAAATGGAAAATAAATATGCATTGTGAAGTAAATATGAGATACATACCGATGTACTTACCGGTGAGGACTCGTTGTTTATCGTCCGTCGAGTGCGGACGTCTCCAAAGTGTGTTTTAACTTGACGACTCAGCTCCCACATTTGAGGATGATGCAGGGGCTTTGCACTGCCACTCCTGTTTTGTTTTCTTGATGCAAGGTGATGTGGGTGTTGATGCTTTCAGGGCCTTAGTACCTTGTGCGAATTCTATGGGCAGGGTAGGAGTGACTCACTATTGGTGACTGGTGGTCTTTGTGGCTTCTTTCCATAGATGACCTTGATTTCAGGTCCGTCATACTCTTGGCTTGATTCTTTCTTGTTCCCTGCATGGTTAGTAGCCGAAATCTCCCGACTAGCTTCTTGTATGATAGCAGCTAGTTGTACTGATTGGGTTTCTAGAATTTTACTTAAGCGTAGCTGGTTTTGTATGGTGACTGATAGGGCATTAAATCTAGAGCTCAGATCATTCACCTTTTTCTTGGCAGGTGTAGTGCGTGAGCTTCCTCCTTGCTGAGGTGGTTTCCAGTTATGTTCTAGGAATAAATTTCAGCAACTCTGCCAAGACTCCACCATTACCTGGTGGTTGTAATACCACTGCAGTGCCCTTCCCGCTAGTGAAAATGAGAATAAGCTAAGTCGGAGGGATTTCTTCTTGATTCCCCCAAGCTGGAGCGTACTGCATATTGCTGAGAAATGTCAGAGATGTTCCGCTGCATCTTCAGTAGTCTTTCCGCAGAATGGCTTGGCTTGCACCATTGCAATGTACATTTGGTCGATCCTAAGGGTTTCAGTTGCCATCTTGGTGCAAGGACGCTTCGACTTCGACCGACAAAATTGAAGGAACACTGGGGGTTCTCTTCTGGGTTGTTGAAGAAGTTCTTCGGCGAATCGATAGTGTTTGTGTAATCCTTCTATTTCACACAAAGAGAAATAGAACAAGGGTAAACCTGTATAGATGATGGTATTTAATTGTGACATAAATTTAATACAGAGGTTAACACATTCTTTGACCAATACTTTCCCCAGCAACGGTGCCAGAAATGCCTGTTGGCATTTCTTAGTGTCACCACTACAAGAGTGATGGCACTAGAGATGCCTTAATATAAATCTTAGCGTTACATAAGTTCTGCAAGCGCACAGAAGTACATTGTAGCATTTCACCCGGGAGTATTCTAGAGTATCGTATTTGTTTCCTCAGGGAAAGCGTATGGAAAAGTGATGTGTTTTCTAATGCATTAATTATATCACGAATTAATATACCAAGACTAGAACAGGGGATAACAATATATGAAGAGAAGTATGGTGACACACAGAAGGTTTCACTGCTCATTATATAAGTCTAGTTAATATGAAGATCCTAAGAGAGAACTAGGTACTTTTTACATATGGGTTACATTCATTACAAGTGTATACTATACAAGCTCAGCAAGGGACACATGTTAGAGGGCAAATCGAGGAGTCGTGGGATCCCCTCATCCAAGGGTACTGTCACGATGTTTATCACTGAGGCCGGCAAACGCCCAAACCCGAACGGCGAGGATTACAAAGGTCCAGCGGAGCTGTCACCACCAGGGGGCTACCTCTAAATACGTGGGGTAGGGTATCCCCAATGGTATTCCATAACACAAACACCATATTTGTAATATGAAATACATCTTTACCAGTGTACAGAAAGGTAAAGAACATATCATAATGATTCATTGGGCCATTGCCATAACATGTATCAGCTATACTAAGGTGCAAGACATACAACTTATATGATGAACACATAAGACTAGAAGTCAAGTAACATAAGCAAGATAGTATTTCCATTAATTAAGGCTCTAAGTCTTACAAATAAGCAAAGGATACGAGATAACTGAGCTCTAGGCTTACCAAGGCTCCTTCAGAAACCCGTAGAAGCTCAACTCCTAGAACTACTTCTCTACTAACTAAGACCATAACTTGTAGCAAATGGAGCTCTTCCTTCTGGTGTGTGTTGTACAGGAGGCGTTGGCATCTATTTATAGCACTGGGAGGCGGTTCAGGGCTGGTACAAGGCGGTTGACGCCGAGTGGGCCCACTCCCGAGTCGGCCGACGTGAGGACTTCACCCGACGCTTGGATGAACCGACTGAAGATGTGCACGGTGTAGATGTTCTCCTGGAGGCGGTGCAGATGTGTGGGAGAAGGGAGAGGCTCAACGGCCTCAGGACTGGGTCGGCCGACCTGGCCAGGTCGGCCGACCTGCTCCAGGCAAGTTTCGTCGTGGCCTTCTTTTGTGTGATTGGAATGTGTGCCCTGGTAGTCGAGGAAGCTGGGTATGAATCCTCGGAGTAGTTCTTGATTCTCATGTGGGCCCATCAATCCATGTGCTTCTCCATATTCTCTTTGGCCGACCTGGCCAGGTCAGCCAACCTGGTCCAGGCACGTTTCGTCGTGGCCTTCTTTTGTGTGATTGGAATGTGGGCCCTGGTAGTCGAGGAAGCTGGGTATGAATCCTCGGAGTAGTTCTTGATTCTCATGTGGGCCCATCAATCCATGTGCTTCTCCTTATTCTCTTTTCACCCCTTGGTTGTAACCGTCATGGATTCAACGCCTCTGATGTTATGCATTTGTGTTTCTTCCAGATAGCCAAACTTGGGCTTTGTTGGGCACCAGGCCAGGTCGGCCGACCATGGCAGGTCGGGCGACCTGGGCTTAGCCCTCTTTTCCTTCTTGTTTTGGCCCATATCTCCTGCAACCGAATATTCTCCATGTACAAGTGGAACTACATCATTTGAAACCAAATTCTAGTGATCCTTGCTAATTTACTTTATTCTTTCAATGTTGGCGATAGACGATAATCATGATTTAACAAGCACCAACAAATACTCTGAGCTTAATGGAAGTATCTTCATACTTATGTTGTATGCCTCAACTTTACTCTATTTACTTAGTATATACTACTTATGTCTTGCACTTGTTCAAGTTGATGTATGCTATGACATTGGCTCAATGTGCCTTATGGTTGCTCTATTTATTAACGTGATACATAGAGTTGTATTACATATTGCAAACATGGTGTTTGGAATATGGGATACTATTGAGGGTATCGCTACCCCACAGATTAGTAGAGGTAGGCGGCAGGTGGTGACAGCCCTGTCCGTTCTTTGTAATCCTCCACGTTCGGGAGATGATATTAGGCCTTTATGATAAGACGTCCTCCTGTTGTCCCTTGATGAGAGAACCATTGGACACCTCGATATGTCCTCTTGCATATGTCAATTGTATGAGTTTGTATAGGATAATGTTGTATATCCAAGTCCCATTTGTATGATGCTAATGAACCCCTTTGTAATCTTTATTAATGTTCTATGACTAACTAAGACTACCATAATGATGAGCAATGAACTTCTATGTGTCACATTACCCTTACACTTTCATATCATTTACCCCTGTCTAGATTATGGTAGATTAATGTTGTTGTAAGTAAATACATTGGATGACACCTCTATTTAACTAAACGCTTTCCTTACGGATAAACAAATAATGATACTCTGGAATACTCCAGGGTGAAATGCTACAACGTACTTCTGTGCGCTTGCGGAATCTCTGTAACGTTTGGATTTACGATAAGGCATCTCTAGTGCCATCACTAATCAAAGTGGTGACGCTAAGAAATACCAACACCAATGAAGATGCTAGTGCCCACCTACAGCACTTCCTGGAGGTGTGCAATGTTGGGTTACTGCCGAAGCCAATAAGCCCAAACAATAGCTAAGACAGAGAAATAGAGACAAGCAATAATATATTACTTATCAATAGTGTTCTCCGAAATCAGCCCTTTACACGTTGGTGGGAGGTCCCTCTTTATAGGGAGGTAGAGGCACATTTTACATTCCACTTATGCCCCTGGAAATCAGGCATCATCCTCTAGACTATACAACTTAGGTTATCCAGGGGCATAAGGGTACATTCGCACGTCTCAATGTGAATGCGTAGACCAGCAACTCCGTCTTTGACTCGGTTTGGACTCGGTCCACGCTGCCTTCGTCGTGCCTCCGATGACCTTTAATGCCTTCACCATGCTGGGCGCCTTCGGCTACAAGGTGCCTTCTCCTCCGGAGAAGAGAAACCGTTGTGCCGTCGCCCAGGCCTGATTTGAACCTGTGTAACGAGATAAAGCCGCAGATATGCAGGTAATATTTGTGACTTGCCTTCGCATTTATTCTGGATGACCACTGGCAACGAAGGCAATGGATCGCCTCTCGGTGTCTGACTGCCCAGCGAAGGCAATGGCCTCTCGGTTAGTAGTAGCGAAGGCAAATGCCGAGAGCTCAAAGGTGAGATAAACGGGTGAAGGCATTTCTTTGGCAGGCCAATCCCCCAACAGTAGCCCCTCGCGGACGAGGGCTTTCTCCAACAGGCCGATGTACTCGAAAATTCAGGATTGCCTTCGCCTGTTCCAGAGAAACGCCTCCTCCCATTGGAGGAATACCCGAGTCGATGATTTCGCTCTGAGTTTGCCTTCGCATTTTGTGATTTTTGTTTTTATTTTTATTTTTATTTTAATTATTTTTTTGAACCGTCCACACTATTTCATTTTTCGAGGCATGGTAACGGTCGTATTTTTTACTACCCTATAAATAGGACCGAAGGGGGACCCCCTTTTTACCTTTCCTTGCTTTCGCTGTCAGTCGCTTTCTGCTTGCGGAAGCTTCTTCGCGTTGTGTGGCATTTGGTTTTCACCCTTCTGTTGTCAAGCTTTGAGGTTGTGGTGCCCACTTTGTTGCAAGTAAGAGCTCTCCCTGCATTTGAGTATTTTGTTTTTCACTGAATTCCTTTGCTGAGGTAATGACAATTGTTGTCAATTTTGCAGCGGCACACACCAGGCAGACCGCTGTGCTAATTGACATGGCTGGTGAAGGCAGCCCCGAGGCACAAAGGGTGGGTGGATCTTCTCCTTGTCGGGAGGAGATGAGTGATACTGAAGCTGAACGCTTTGCTCAGCAGTTAGAAGATGAAACTCCAGCCACTGAGGAGGTTTCTGGCGATGACCGCGTCGAAGAAGAGGAGGCTGGTGAAGAGGAAAACTTGGATGATGTGGAGGCCAATGTAGAGGAGCTAATGGATCCCACTAAGAGGCCGAAGACACTCATATTTGGCAAATCCAAGGTCGGCGAGAATGACATCAAGTTCTATGAAGAGAAGGGGTACTTTCCTGAGGTTTGGGGCTGTGCCCCTGGTGCCGATACTATCCCTAACCCTCGCGAAGACGAAGCTGTTGTCTTCACTGATTTTTTCATTGCTAGCCTGAAAATGCCCATTGACAACATCATCGCGAAGATGATTGTGCCCTATGGATTGCAACTACATCACTTGACGGCCAATGCCATCAGCCATCTTATTTGTTTCTTCTGGGCTGTGAAGACGCATGATTCACCGGTTACAGTTGATGGGTTCCTCCGATTATATGAGGGTCACAATCAAAGCAAGTCTGCTGAGGTCCAAGGCGAGCTGTTTACTCCCGACTTTGGTTGTGTGACTTTCACTGGGCGCCGCCGTGGTTCCAATTTCGTGAAGGTGGAGGCTTCCTTCGCTCAGAGAAATAAATGGACCAAAGATTGGCAGAAATACTGGTTTTATGTGAGGGTGCCTTCGGAGGAGATTGTTTTGGCAGATGGGACTAAATCATTATCTTTTCCTCTGCACAGCAAATTTTGATTGGCTTAACTTTGTTTCCTGTCCAGTGTTTGACCCAGAAAGTGCTAGATTCACAAAGTGTTGGCAAGCCTTTCGAACGGCTTCGCGCACGATCTGGAGCCGTGACCTTGTTGAGGAAGGTATCGCTGCTGGAGTTAATTTCTTATCTGCCTTGGGAGCCAGGTTGAATGGAAACCTTTCGGTAATCATACCAAGGTTGCTTTCCCCCGCTTTGGGGCGAGGATCCTCGAGGGCATGTCTGCAGCAGAATTTGTTGCTTGGGTGGAGTAGCGGGCTATTGATATTCTTGGCCCATACGCCACAAAGGAGCATCGCAGTTGCGAAGACAATTATGTTGCTGTTAGACTGAATAGGGTTTTTGAGAAATTGAAGATTCCTTGTGGTGCTCCTGAGATTCCCATCCCTACTAAGGAGAAGGCGAAAAACAAGAAAGGGAAGGCGAAGGTGAAGGAACTGGATGAAGATGCCTCTGCTACGTCTTCGCGTGCTCCTCATGGAGGGAGTCAAACCAGACAAGGTGGAGGCCGTGGCCAGGGCCGCGGGCGCGGTGAAAGTAAGAAAGCTGTTGCGAAGGCAACTTCTTCCTCTACCCCGGTCAAGCGGAGCAGCAGCAGTTCTTATGAGAGTGCAGAGAAGAAACGCTGCCAAGAGCCGTCAATTGCTGCTGTTCCATTGTCTGCTGTGGCTCCAGCTGCCGGGGCCGCTTCTTCGGCTTCGCGCGGTGGGCTTCCGCCTCATCCTCCTCGGGTGCCACCGGCGGCTCAGGCTTCTTCACAGTTGACGGCTTCGCCTTTCACTGGTTTCATGAGCTCTGCTCCACGCAGTGGTGACGCCGTTTTTGCTGGTGAGATTGCTCTCTTTGGGAATTATTTTCAGGGCACGAGTCTTCCTTTGCTAGGAAGATACCTAGCTCGGAATCCAGTTATTGATATCAATATTACTTGTGAAGGTGTCCCCGAAACACCTGGAGATACACGTGTTCCAGATCCTTTTGACGATGGCATTGACCTCAGTCAATTTGAAGATACGCCTATTCGTGAGGTCCCTGTCGTTGAATCAGTTTCTGAAGAGGCACATGATGTTGAGGAGCCTGTCGTCGAAGCCCCTATGGAGATTGCACCAGTTGATGTTCCTTCGTCGACTTTGGCTTCTCCCCCTCGAACTAGCGACTCTTTGCAAGTTTTGGCTGATGTTGCCACAACTGATATTGGCACTCAAGATAGAGGAAAGCAAGCTGCCGAAGCCGAGACTTCCGACACTGCTGAGAGGGCTGCTGCTTTTCGAGCGGATATGGAGGTTGATGCGAGGATCGATGTCCCCCCTGCTTCTAAAGGTAGTCGTACTGTTGTTTTTCCTTATTTGTGTTACTAGGGACAATAGTTATTGTGCCATTTGGAGTTGAAGCTAAGGGTATTTTTTGATCAGTTGACGAGGGCACAGCGCAAACTCAACTGCGCGAAGGTGGGCCTCTCCAAGACTTTGTTTGGGAAGGTGTTTTATTTGTTCAGGGTTATAGCTCATTTTTGGCTTTAGCTATTTTTTGCGAAGATAACGGTGTTATCATTATTTTACACTTGCAGAATATCAGCAACTTGTGCAATCCTTGGATCCTGAAAGCATCAGTTCTAACATTTTGGCTTCTGGGATGAAGGTATTAGTTTCATGCCTTCGCCTTTCACTTTGTTGTGGACCTTGGCTTCCTGTTGCTGATCTCGTAATACTGAACGAGGAGTTTGCTTTCTTTTACAGATTGTTGTTGCTATTAATGAGTTGCATGCTCGCGTCCCTAGCCTCAACTCCATTGCCGCTGAGAGCGAGGAGTTGGTGAGGTTACGGAGGAAAAAAGCTGAGCTTCTCCAGATCCAGGTAAATATTGATAGAATCAAGCAGGATCTTGAGGATGAGAAGAATTTGCTTCGCCAGGACCGGGAGTCCATTATTAGTGAGAACAGATCTTTGAAAGACAAGGTTGCTACTTTGGAAGCTCGAGCTGGCGAAGCCAATTTGCTCAAAGATAAGGTTGTTGCTTTGGAGGCTTAGATTGTGGACAAGGATGATGTCCTAGACAACCTTCGCAAAAAGGTCGCTGAAGATGTTGACATTATTTCTGTGTTGAAGAGCGAGGTTGACACTCTCACCGGAGTGAAGGAAAAGCTGTCACGCGATGCCGAATTATATCGGTCTCGCAGTGAGAAAGCTGAGCGTGAGCTCGTGTCCCTAAATTCTTCGGTCATCTCCCTTCGCAAGGAAAATGAGGATGTTATCAATGTTGCATGGGAGGGTGGCCTTAAGTTGTATCGCTTGTACAAGGAGGCCTTGCGACAGTTTGGAGCGGAGCCCCTTGCCTTTCCTGACAGGGATTACAGTTTGGACAAGCTTTTTGGTTGGATTGACAAGGAGTTTGCTTGCTTCCAGGAGTCATTCAGTCTGTCAGTGACTTCACTGTCAATCTCTGCTCATGCAACTTGTTGAAAATCCTTGCTGACAACGGCTGTGATCACTATAAGGCTTTGGTTCGGAAGGGTTATCCTTTTCCGGAGCCAAAGGATCCTGTCGATGAAAATTCTTTTTCGAGAGACATAATGATTGCGAAGGCACTTTTCTGCAAGAACTTTTGGGTTGCTAGTGGACGCCAGGCGGCTCAGAACATTATCTGCGATCGGCTGGCGAAGGTACTTTGTTAGTTGCCGTCATGGTCATCTTTGATTCATTTTGTTCTTAATTTTGTATTGTTTTGTTTGATAGCTTATGTATTCTTAGTCAAAGGAGCTGAAGAAAAAGCTAAAAGCTGATGCCGAGGCTGCCGTGAGAGATGCTGCTGCGAATGAAGCTGTCGAAGCCACCACCACTGGTGCTGCTGCGGCTGGTGCTTCTGCATCCGAAGCTGGTGCTGCTTCCTCTTCTCAGGGACTGCGGGAGTCAATCCTCAGGTCTAAGGACCTTTTAGATTGTAATTAGAGCTAGAACTTATTGAGTGGGAAGCCCTTTTGAACTTGTACATTTGTGTATATTCAAGGTGATGAGATACTCGAACTTACGCCCCTGGCCATGCGTGATGGTCCACTTTGTATTTCTTGCTTTGCTTGGAAGGAATATCGACGACTCTATCCAAACTCTAGTCATAGTGACTTTTTGGAGTATTGTCACGAGTTTTATCGTCGCACCGAGTTCGACGTTTTTGATTTTTTCACTGCGTTCATTGCTCATGGCTCAGATCGAGTTGAGCTCGCTGCGAAGAGGAATGCTGAAGCTATTTCCCTAGGTATTCCAAAGATGGAGCCATTGGATGTTAGTCCTGATAAGGACTTTGCATGTGTTTACAATGCTCCTCGCTTTAGATCTTCCGGCGAGGAGTTTTATGGTTTTTGAAATGTTTTGACATCTTCATTTTGAGAATGTTTGATGCAAAATTCTAGAATGCGTGATGTAATTACATCTTTGGATGAATAAATACGAACTCGATTTGCCTTCGCTTTTGAGAGAAACGCTCTCCTCCCCCCAAAGCGAGTTTATGTTTATTCATGTGAAGACGAAAGATCCTCATGAATTTTGCGAAGCTGATTGCGTAGATGAGTATGTAATTTGTGTTTGAACGAAAAAGATTGAACTCGCTTTTGAGAGAAACGCCTCCTCCCCCCAAAGCGAGTTTATGCTTTTCGTTCAAACTCTCAGCTGTCGAGCATTTTGACGATGGTTGAGTTTGATGAGGAATTTTCTCCGCACTTACTCCTTGGAGTTCATGCTCCACTTTTTGACGAATAATTTGAGCCGAAGCCCCTTTTACTCTTTAGAGTAAGCGTTTTTTGCGTATAATGGACAATTTGAGGCGAAGCCACTTTTACTCCTTAGAGTAAGCGTTTTTGTATATAAAAAGCAATCTGAGCCGAAGCCCCTTTTACTCCTTAGAGTAAGCGTTTTTTGCGTATAAAGAACAATCTGAGCCGAAGCCCCTTTTACTCCTTAGAGTAAGCGTTTTTGTATATAAAAAGCAATCTGAGCCGAAGCCCCTTTTACTCCTTAGAGTAAGCGTTTTTAGATCTGAATTGGCCTTACCTTTGGTAGGGTCAATTTAGTTCTATTTGGTTTATCGAATATGAGCAATCTGGTCGAAGCCAATCGCTTTCGATGCAACTTTTTTGGGGAATAGCTCGTTCATATATTTCACATGAGTTACAGTTAGCACCGCCTCATTAAAAACCTCACCCCTTGGTAAGGGTTCCCCTATGAGGAAAAGAGTATGGGCCTTTTTGAAGGAAAATAAAAAATCTACATTATCAATTGACTTCGTTTATAGGTTACGAAGCCAATTGCTACATGGTGTTCACAGGTAGTATCATCGCAAGCTGTCCGCATTCCATGAATGAGGCAGCTCATTGCCTTCTTCATTCCCAAGTGGAATGATCCTGGTCTGTTACTCTTGATGACTAGGAATGGGCCTTCCCATTTGTTTTGCAGTTTTTCCGAAGGCATGCTTGGGTTCTTCCTTAACACCCATTTGCCTATCTTTATGTCTTTCCTTACCACTTTCTTGTCACGCCATTTCCTGGTTTCTTCTTGGTACTTAGAGATGTTTTTGGCTACTTGCAGCCTGTAAATCTCTATGAGATCTTTGTCTATAGCTTCGCTATCTTTTGGTGCTTCTTGCTTATTGCGAAGCCCCTTGTGAAGAATTTCCTTGTTACACACTGCTTCTTCGCCATATAGTAGCTTGAAGGGTGTGAATTCAATTGCTCTTGAAGTAGATGTGTTGTGAGCCCACAGCATTTCCTCCACCCATTTGCCTTTTTTCTTAAAATTTGCAAGGTATTTTCTGATGGCAGTGAATATGATGCCATTTGCTCTTTCAACTGCGCCATTGGACTGCGGGTGGTATACTGATGCGAATCTTGCCTTCGTCCCGATGGACATGCAATACTGTCTGAATTCATCACAATCGAACTGCTTGCCATTATCTACTGTGATTTCCCTTGGGACTCCAAATCTGCATACGATTTGCTGCCAAAAGAATTTGATGACTGTCTTCGCTGTGATATTTGCCAATGGCCTTGCCTCAATCCACTTGGTGAAATATTCCACTGCAACTATTGCATATTTCAGATTTCCTTGAGCTGTGGGAAGAGGACCCACCAGATCTATGCCCCATCTTTGCAGTGGCCATGTTGGAATTATCAGCTGAGATAGCTCCGAAGGCGATTTTCTGGTTGCTGCACATTTTTGACATTCGTCACAAGTTTTGACTGTGTTTGTTGCATCATTGATGATTGAAGGCCAATAAAACCCTTGTCTCATTGCCTTCCCCACAATTGCCCTCGCTCCAAAGTGAGCTCCGCATAGGCCACTGTGTATCTCTTGTATTAGTTCTTTGCCTTCACCTATTGACACGCAGCGAAGCCAAGGAGCCACAACTCCTTTCTTGTATAGGACGTTGTCAATGATTTGATATGACCTTGCTCTCTGCTGCATGGTTTTGAGATCTTCTTCGTCAATTGGTTCATAGTATCCTCTGAGGTATGCCATTATGGATGACCGCCAATCTTCTGAGTTTATTGCATTGATCAAGTGTGGCTGCTCATCGAGTTCTTTGATCGAAGGCATTGTTAGTGTTTGGAAGATGACATCGGGTGGTAACTTGTCCCCCTTAGCTGCTTCCTTGGCCAGTGCGTTAGCTTCTTCATTCTTTGCTCTTGGGATGTATTCGACTGTGAAGCCTTTGAATTTTTTCTCCATTGCTCGAACTGTACTTAGATATTTGATCAGCTCAGGTTGCTTTGCAACACTTTCTTTTTAAATATGATCTACTACCACCTTTGAGTCAGTTTCCACAATAAAGCGCTGAGCACCCATCGCCTTCCTTTTCCTGAGCCCCGATAGCACAGCTTCGTATTCAGCAACATTGGTTGTGCTTCTGTCACTGTTTCTGCAGAACTCTAGGTTCGCTGTATACCTCATTTTGACGCCTGAAGGCGATTGCACAATTGCTGCAATGCCAGCTCCTTTGTCCCCCCAAGCACCATCACAATGTATTAGCCAGCTTTCCTCTCTAGTCAGATTTTCTGCCGAAGGCGATGTCCATTCTGCTATGAAATCAGCCAAGACTTGTGATTTGATTGCTGTTCTTCGCTCAAAATCCACGACATATTCTGATAGCTCTGCAGCCCATTTGCGTATTCTTACTGAAGCTTCTTTGTTACTCAGTAACTCTTTTAGTGGTTGATCTGTGAGCACTTTGATGTTGTGCCCCTCGAAATAATGCCTTAACTTTCTAGATGCCATCACCACGGCATATATCACTTTCTCGATTTCAGTGTAGAATAGCTTCGATCTGGCCAATGCCTCAGAGACATAGTACACTGGCTGCTGAATACTTCTGCCCTCTATCAACTTCTCTGCTATAAACGCAGCACTGACGGCTGATTGCGAAGCTACGATGTATAATAGCAATGGTGCCTTCAGGTCTGGTACTGTCAGCTTCGTGAGCTGCATGAGATATTGCCTTAGCTCTTGGAATGCCTTCGACTGTTCTTCTCCCCATTCAAATTTTGATGCATTTCTGAGAGTTGCGAAGAAGGGTAAGCTTCGTTCAGCTGCCTTTGCAATAAACCTGTTGAGTGCCGCAATTCTGCCAGAGAGTTTCTGCACATCTCTCATGCACTTTGGCTCTTCCATGTTGAGGATTGCATTAAGTTTGTCTGGATTGGCTTCGATCTCATTCGCTGATACTAGATGGCCAAGTATCTTTCCCTTGGTTACTCCGAAGACACATTTCTCCGGGTTGACCTTGAGGCCAGCTTCTCTCATTCTTGCGAAGGCAACTGCCAGATCTGAGATATGATCTTGTCTGTTGACACTTTTGACTAAGATGTCATCAACATATGCAAGTATAGTTTTGAAAAGTTCTTCTTTGAATATGGTGCTTGACATGCGACAGAAAGTGGTACCAGCATTGCGAAGCCCCTCGGGCATTCTGATGAAGCAAAATGTGCCGACAGGAGTGATGAAGCTGGTTTTTTCTTCGTCTTCTTTCTTCATCCAGATCTAATGATAACCAGAGAAGCAATCTAAGAGAGACATCATCTCACTTGCAGTAGCTTGATCGATGATTTTGTCAATTCTTGGAAATAGAAAGTCATCTTTTGGACATGCCTTGTTTAGATCGGTGAAGTCAATGCACATTCTCCACTTGCCATTTTTCTTTTTCACTGGCATAGTGTTTGCTAACCACTGGGGGTATTTTACTTCACGTATGACATTTGATCTAGCAGTCTTTGCACCTCTGCCTTGACTGCACTCACTTTTTTTTGGACATTTTTCTCAATTTCTGCTTCTTCGGCCTCATCTCAGGGCTGATTGCAAGTTTGTGCTCAACTATGTTCCTGTCAATGCCTGGCAAATCTTTGCTTGACCATGCGAAGACATCTTTATTGTTTCTCAAGAACTCGATGAGTCTTTCTTCTTCGTCAGGTTCAAGATCTGAACCGATGATCCCTTTCCTATCGAAGACATCAGGCTGCAATTGCACTTCTTTGTTTCTGTTGCACCTTGCATGCTTTTGCTATCTTTCTCAGCAATCGGCTTCTCCTCAGGGTAGATAGCTTCTCTTTCTTCGAGCACATGTACCTTGCGCTGGCCTAGGGTGCTGGCATACTCAATTCTTCTTGCCTCTGTTTGGTCACCGAAGATGGTGATGACCCCTTTGAGAGCTGACATTTTCATGCATAAGAAAGCTTGCCTTATGATAATGTCGAAGGCATTTATAACTCCTCTGCCGAGGATAACATTGTAGTCGAAGAACATGTCAACGACGTCGAAGGTGATAAACTCAGTTCTTGCATTTGATGTGTCGTCAAATGATACTGGCAATGTGATATCCCCAAAGTTGGAGTACGCTTCCCACCGAAGCCAACCAATGGTGTATCTGATGGCTTTAAGTTGTCTGGGTTGATGTTAGTCATTGATCTGAGAGTCTTTGCCAGGATGATATCCGTAGAGCTGCATGTGTCCATGAGCACTTTCCCGATCGTCCAGCAAGCGATGTTGGCTTCGATCGACATTGCGTCGTTGTGTGGGAAATTGCGAAGCTTGAGATCTTCTTCAGTGAAGGTAATTGGCATGTGAGACCATTCTGATTTCTTGTATGGGCCATCAACAGAGATGTTGTTGACTTGTCAAAAGTAACTCTTTCTCTGTTTCTTCGTCTCGAAGGCGAGTCAGGATCCTCCAGTTATTGGCATAATGAGGCCGTAACTAGGCAAGGGATTTGGTGTGTTTTGGTCTTGTGGTTTTTGTGGTGGTGGAGGTGGTAATTCCTCCACCTTGATGTCTTTGTTTGGGATAGGCTGGGTATTTTGAGGGTACATGGTTTGTGGGTAGTAGTGTTGAAATGTTTGCGGTGAAGGTGAAAATTGAGTCGCCATCGCAGTTGTGGGATGGACAAAGCTTGAGTTTAGGGAGGGATAGGCTAGGCAATATGGCTGAATAGCTTGGGTTTGTGTTTGTGTGGTTTGGGTATTGGGGTGCGAAGCCAAAGGTGGCTTCGTTTCGGTAGCTTGGATTTTCTCTGCCTTCATCTTGTCAATGGTTTCATTAATGCCACGGCACTGTTTTGTGCCATGGGTGTGATTTTTGCCATGATATTGGCAAAATAGCTCTGGCCCCGAAGGTGGACCCCTTCCTCTTCCTCAGCCTTTGCCGGTTCTTCCACCCCTTTGGGTAGGCTCATTTCTTTGGTTCTGGAATTGGTTTTCTGGGTAGGTGGGTTTGTTCTCTTGGAACGAAGGTGGGCTCTCCACGCTCATGATGGTTTGAGATGGGTAATTTTGGTAGTGGTTTTGGTTGTAGTGGTGCTGCTTGTTTTGGGAATCATATTGGCTTTTCATGACAGCATCTCTGGCAATTCACCTTCGGTTCTCATTACCGGATCGACAATATTTTTTGAACTCCTCATACAGATCTCCAAGGGTTGCTAGTGTTTCCCTTGCAATATGCTGCGCGAATGGTCCAGGCTGAAGCCCCTGAATAGCTGCAAATTTGGCGGCTTTATCAGGAATATGAGGAGCTTGAGATCTCAGACCCACAAACCTGCGAAAGTAATCTTCTAGAGATTCCTTTGGTTGTTGATGTAGAGTTAGTTCTGCATATGAGAGTGCTTGGTCTCCCATTATGCTGAAATTCTTGATCAGTTCTCTTTTCA
>CM014275.1:31629292-31650454 GCA_004135705.1 Alloteropsis semialata
CGCTCGGCGGCGTGACAGTGGAGTTCGGCCGGTGACGGTGTGGAGGTGGGGGCGAGCGGCTGTGGCGTGCGGCGTCGGGCCCAGGTGCATGCACGTGCGGGGGTGAAGGGGAGGGCGGCTCTGGGGGCGGCGATCTTGCGCGGATGCCGAGGAGGTGGAGGTACGGGGGAGGTGGGACGGCGCCGGCAGTGAAGGAGGAGAGGACGGGCGGTGTGGTGGTGCTCGGGCCGAGCCGAGGAGGTGGGAAGGGGGAGGAAGAAGCAAGGAGGAAGAAGGAGGAGAAAAGAAAAAGAAGAAAAGAAAAAGAAAAGAAAGGAAAAAGAAAAAAGGAAAAAGGAAGAAAGAAAAGGGAAAAGAAAAGGAAAATAAGAAAATGGAGAGAGAGAGGAAAAGAGAGAGACGGCGGGATTCGCGGCGATCGGTCGGAGCACGCGCGCGAGCAGACAGAAACGTGACGCGCGGATCGAGAAAACAGGACGACGGTCGGAAGAAGTTTGACAGATTGGAATTTAGAAACAATGGAAGGGATTTTAGATAGATTGGAAACTCATCGATAAAGATTTTGAAAACTCGATAAACACATTTTAGAATTTTTGATTTTCCGGGATGTTACAATCTAGAGGCCGAAGCGCTGCAAGGACAGCTCACAAAGCTCATAGAGGTTAGTGTATAGTAAAATCAATTCTGTGATCATACTTATCTCCATGTTTTTGATGGTTTGATTGACGCCCTGTCTTGTTTTTGTTGAAAACAGAGCATTCTCCGCCGCTCGCACCAGAAGAGCGAGATGCTACGAAGAGCAAATGCTTCCTTCAGTGAGCGGAGAAGGCAGAGAAAGACTTGGCGCAGGGTCAATCTGCCTGGGAAGAAGAGCGCGCCAAGTATGTGGCATATCAAAAGATGAACCTATACCAGAACCAGCGCGACGACATTGTCAAAAAGACTCGATCGCTAAAGCAGACCCTTGCAGGTATGTAGCCGACTTCTTCAAGCCACGTTAGCATAAATCATAAATTATAATAATATGACTTGTATATGCAGACAAGGAGAAAAAAATTGAAGCTCTTAAAGCTAAGGCCACTGACATGAAGAATCTCTTTTACCGAGAGCACGAGAGGGCCAACCAAGCCTGTCAGCGGCAGCAAGATTGCATGGCAGAGCTCGCTGAAGAGAAGAAGAAGCACAAAGATGCCGATGTTCAGCTTATCCAGGCCATGGGCAAGATCCGCAGTCAGGAGGAAGAACTCGATGAGCTCAGAGCGGAACTTGGAAGTCTGAAAGAAGCTGTCATGCCGCTGGTGGAGTTGGTAGCTTGGGTACCTGCAGGTGGGCCATCTCCTCCCTTAGTTGATCGTCTTAGAGCAGCTCCTAGGCAGGTTCGTGCCTATTGTCAAAGGATAGCCCAGTCTTGCACTAGGCAAGTACTCGGCATAGTCCAATCCTGGTGGCCTGCCCAGAGGTTGAGCATTATAGAGGGTAAGGTAAACCTCGCAAACTCGAGACATGTTCAACTCTTATCTGGAGGAGAAGGACACGATAGAGAAAATTGTATCTCGCCTTAAGTTCTAGGTTCTTTTGTTGTGTAAAAGAAACCTATGTAATGAACTTGTATTAGATGTAAATACATATGTCTTTTGTGACAACAGTACTTGTCATCTGTGTATGTGGCGCCCGATCTCTCTGTGTCGAAACAGAAAGTTGATGACTTTAGTTTATGAATGTAGCTTTTTTAAGTCGCTTTTAAACAACTCGGCATGATTCATAAATGTGTTATATGCGTAACTTAGAAGACGAGCGTAGCATAGAATGGGTATCCGAATTCCAAGCTTGATGACAATGGAATATAGATACTTTATTAAGTTCGGGCATAAAGCTGACATCGGTACATTGAAAGGATTGACTTTTATTGACACTTAAAGACTCCTAAAACTTTTAAGGATAAAAATGCTGCAAGTGCTCGATATTCCAAGCATAACGTCTGTTCTGTCTTAACACTGTAGTTGATAAGTACCCGGGCCGATAATCCTTGATACTATGAACGAGCCTTCCCAAGGTGAAGACAGCTTGTGTTGATCTTTTGAACTCTAAATTCTTTGAAGGACCAGATCATCAATGTTGAATGACCGAGACTGGTCGTTTTGATTGTGATACCTCCTTAAGTCTTGCAGGTACTTGGTTGTTCTAATCAACGCTGCTACCCTTGCTTCCTCCAACATATCAACGTCTTCTGCTCTGCTGCCTCCTCCGAGTAGTTTTGAATTCCTGGAGCTTTGTACTCGATGTCTACCAGGAGTACTGCTTCAGAGCCATAGACCAGAAAGATTGCCCTGTCACTCGACTTGGTTGGGTTCTTAGCCCCCAAACCATAGCTGGGAGTTCTTGCACCCACTTGCCGCTATACTTCTTAAGTGGTTCATACAGCCTTGGCTTTAGGCCTTGGAGTATTAACCCATTGGCTCTCTCAACTTGTCCATTGGCCTGAGGGTGCGCTACTGACGCGTAGTGGACTTCGATTCCCAAATCGTCGCAAAAATCAAAGAACTCGTCCCCTGTGAATTGGGAACCAAGATCAGTGATAATGTGACTCGAGACACTGAAGCGATGAGCAATGTCTTGGATGAACTCGGCCACCTTTGGTGTTGTAGCTTTGACCAACGGCTTGACTTCAATCCACTTGGTGAACTTGTCAATTGCCATGAAGAGATACTCGAATCCTCCTAGCGCTTTCTTGAGTGGTCCTACCATATCCAGCCCCCAGCATGCAAAGGGCCAAGAGGGTGGTATGGTGTTGAGGACCGTTGCAGGGACGTGAGCTTGTCGGGCAGAGAACCGGCAGTCCTGACAAGTCCTCACGACATCTTCTGCGTCCGCCACTTCGAATGGCCAGTAGTACCCGGCGTGGAAGGCCTTGCCGACGATCGTGCGATGAGCAGCATGATTGCCGCAGATTCTAGCATGGATTTCTTCAAGGATCTCCCGTCCGACTTCTACGGGGATGCACTTCCTCAAGACGCCAGAGGGCGCTGCGTCGGAATAGGGTGGAGCCGACCACTACATAGTTCTTGCTGCGTCTGATGACTTGCTCTTCTTCCACCTTATCTTCAGGTTCTTTTTGATGTAGAATATACTCGATGAAGGGCTTCTTCCGCTCGGGTGTAATCACCATGACTTGTTGATGAGGGGGTGTTGCAGTCGGCTGTACTTCCTGCTCCCTGATGGATGGTTGTAACAACTCTTGGGCAAAAATGCCACCCGGTACTTGAGCTCGGTGTGAACCAAGCTTGGAAAGTACATCAGCAGCCATGTTGTTGTCCCTAAGGACGTGATGGAACTTGAGTCCATGGAAGTGCTTCTCGAGCTTGCGGACCTCTATGCAGTTGCGTCCATGTTCTCCTTGGTGCAGTCCCATTCTTTGTTTACTTGATTGATGACCACCGAGGAGTCATCGTAGACCACAATATGCTTGATGCCAAGGGAAGCAGCCAGGTGTAGCCCGTGCAGTAGAGTCTCGTACTCGGCTTCATTGTTGGTGGCTTTCAAGAGGATCTGGAGCACGTACTTGAGCTGATCCCCTTTAGGGGATATGAAGAGAACGCCTGCGCTAGCTCCTTCAAGCTTCATCGACCCGTCGAAGTACATGATCCAGTGTTCTGGAGGTTCTTCGGGTGCTGCTTTTTGTATCTCTGTCCATTCAGCGACGAAATCTACCAGAGCTTGAGACTTGATCGGCACGTGGGACGAAATCGATGGTATGAGAACCCACTCGACCGCCCATTTAGAAATTCTCCCGGTCGCATCTCGGTTGTGAAGGATGTCGCCTATTAGGAAAGACGTGACTACAACAACTCGGTGAGCATCGAAATAGTGGCACAGCTTGCAAGATGTGATCAAGATAGCATAGAGCAGCTTCTCGACCTAGGGGTAGTGTACTTTTGATTCTGTGAGTACCTCACTGATGAAGTAGATGGGCCACTGTACTTTGAATACATGGCCAGGTTCCTCCTGCTCAACTACAATTGCAGTGCTCACCACATGGGTCGTGGCTGCAATGTAGATGAGTAGTGGTTCCTGATTAGCTGGTGCAGTAAGTACTGGTGGTGTCTGGAGGAACTTCTTGAGATCTTCAAACGCCACATCAGCTTCCGCAGTCCATACGAACTTGTCCTGCTTCTTGAGGAGTTTGAAGAAGGGCAATCCTCTATCACCGAGTCTTGAGATGAATCTGTTGAGGGCCGCCATACACCTTGTCAGCTTCTAGACGTCCTTGAGAGACTTGGGAGGCTTCATAGATGTAATGGCCTTGATCCTCTCGGGATTGGCCTCAATTCTATGGTGGCTGACTATGAAGCCCAGCAGTTTGTATGTGGACACACCAAACACACACTTGGTTAGATTGAGCTTCCATTAGAATTCCCTGAGATGTGAGAAAGTCTCGGACAAGTTGGCGATGAGACTGTCCAGGATCTTTGTCTTGATTACAACGTCATCAACGTAGACTTCAACATTGCGGCCGATCTAAGCCTTTAAACAACTCTAAATTGCACGCTGATATGTTGCTCCTGCATTCTTGAGCCCGAAGAACATCGTTGTATAGCAGTATGCACCAAATGGAGTGATGAACGCCGTCTTGATCTGTTCTTCTTCAAGCAGGCTAATTTGATGATAGCCTGAGTAGCAATCGAGGAAGCAGAGTAGTGAGCAGCCAATCATTGAGTCCACCACTTGATCAATGCGGGGTGTTGAGTCCGCTTCCGCGTCGATTAGCGTCCTTATGAGCCGAGTGCCTGCCACCACCTGGTCTAGCACGAGAGGGTACCTTCCCGAGTTCTTGATGTTGGTCCACTGGTCGTCGCGGGAAAAGCTGATCGGGACTTCTGACCACTTCAGGAAGGTGGGGATAGCTAGTTCGATGCACCCAATCTCGCGATTGATCAGCTTTTGCTTGCGCTTTGAGTCCGTCTGAGCTATTCCTCCAAAGATGACGTTGACCACCTTGTCGGCTTGTTGACAGCCGGTGTCTTTGCCGCTCTTGTCTCCTCCATTGTTGTCAGTCCCGTCGGGTTTGGAAGCGCCTTCAGAGGCGAAAGCTTTCTTGAGCCCGAGGCATTCCCTGCTAGAGTGTTTGTCCTTTGGATGGAAGGGACATTGCTTGTCAAGGACCTTTTCAAACTTGTTGCGGGAGGGTCCTCGCTCGGCAACGTTGACTGAGTCTTTAGGCTTGCGCTTCTTGTCACTGAAGTCGCGCTTGCAGCCATTTTTAGGCTGCTTGCCTTTGTTGCGGTCATTGTTATTGTTGCGGTCTCCTCCCAACTTGTTTTGGTTGAACCTTTCACGTTGCATGTCTTTAGCGTCGGCCCACTGGCTGACAAGGTTGCACATGGCTTCCACTGTCTTGGGCCTGTTTCTGTCGAAATCTAGATGTAGCGTGGGGTCAGTGAGACCGCTCTGAAAGCAGTCGATGACATCCTAGTCGGTGAGCTCCACGCATGTTCCCAAAAATGGCGGACGTAGCTTCTGAGATACTCGTTTTGTCCTTGTTTGCATTTGGCAAGGTCAAAGCGAGTACCCAGCTTCTGCCATCAGTCCTGGAAGTTGTTGATGAAGACCTTGCAGAGTTCATCCCAGGAGTCGATGGAGCCGGGCTTTAGTCCTTCTAGCCATGTCAGAGGAGCTTGCTCGAGGGCCACAGGGAAGTACATTCAGATGGTGTCAGTATTGCCCTTGGCTGCCTTGATTGCAGAGTAGTAGTTGCGGAGCCACTGCTCGGGGTCGCGTTTCCTGTTGTATCTCTCGATGCCAGAAGGTTTGAACTTTTCGGGCCAGGCAGTAGCCCGGATGCGGTTTGAGAAGACCGGGAACCCTTCGTACTTGCCAAGGTTGTGATGGCCTTGTTCTGGGGGGCCATAGATTTGGTCGTACTCTCGACGCCGCTTGCGTTCTTCTTCTTCGCGATCTCAAGCCCATGCGGAGATGACGGTGCATGCGTCCTTGCTTTGGAGTCGGTGTCGCAGATCCCTGTCATCGTAGTGGTCATCGCGGCTCCCGTCTCTACCCCTGTTGTGGTGGCTAGCAACCTACCCACGGGTGGGAGCATTCTGGCTCTGAGCGGGAGTGTGGTGGCTGGGTCCAGAGCCGTGGATTGCTCCTCCAGCGCTGACTATCGCTCTGCCCATGTTCTCTGGTTCTCAGCGGTCTCTGCTTGGATGGTGGGATGGATTGCCACGATTGGCTCCGTCAGGGTTGCGACTTCTGCCTTGGCGACTTGCTGTCTTGGACCTGGTGATTGATTGAGTAGGATGCATTGCATCGTGTTGGAGGGCTGCTGTTTCGAGCATCTTCTTCATCCGCATTACCTCCGGGGTTTGGTCCAAGGCTTTTAGTCCTTGTGCGACAGCCAAGATGTTGGCTGCAGCATTGTCGTAGACTTGTTGACCGGCGACTTCCTGGAATCGGTGATCAAGGTTCTGCGGGGGTAGTACCCCGGCAGCTCGTCGGTGTCATTCTGCGCGAGCAGAGTTTTGTTGCCTACGCTTCTCCCGGTCTTCTGGGTTTTCGTTGGCCACAGAGGGTTCGTCGTTGGAGACCGGGTCTTCATTGCGGATGATCACCATGGCTTGACGCCCTAGTGAGAAGCTTCCCATGCTCGAGGATGCGGGAAGAGTGGAGCCGCATTCATCAGTGGAGTCGAGCATTTCTCCGTGTTGAAAAGGCAATGGATCGATGCACGCGATGATGTGAGACACGTCCAAGTCTTCTTGGGGAGTTGCTCCAAGCTTCGGCTTGCGTCCCGGCCAGTGGACGAATCTGCCTTCTGGTGTTGTGGTGATAACAAGTCCGACTTGTTTCCTGTCCAGGGGAAATTCGTCGAATTCGACCAGAGATCAGAGTTGCTTTGATGACGCTGCCTGCTAGACGGAGGCGGTTCCCGCGAGGCCAAAGGGAATCTGGCTCGGGGTATTGGCCTCACGCCTGGCAGTCCCTCTTCTTCTGGGTTTTGGATTGATTAGATTTCGACAAGACCGATGGTTTAGAAACCGACTCGGACTGCCTAGTCCGCTTTGAAAAATTCTAAGTCCGAGTTGAATTCGAACTGAGACTTGAAGTTCCCCGAGTCCGAGTTGAAGTCGGGCTCAGGGGCGCGACCTCGTCAAGCTTGTCGGCGAGTTGCTCCGAAGTCGACGGCTTGAGGACGCGATCGAAGTTGCCCGCGCCGTCCGCCGTGCAGATCCAGAAGCCGAAGACGAAGGTGGCGCCCTTCTCGAACGCCATGTCACCGTTGCAGGAGATGATGACTGGTGCCATCGAGCTTGCTTGACGAGATCCCTTACCTGGCGTGCCAGCTGTCGGTTTTTTTATACTGGCTAGCCTACTGTGGGGGTTGCCGAGGTAGTCGAGTTGTTCGCAAGGGCCTCGCCGGAACCAGAAGCACAATGGTGAATGCGACACGATTTAGACAGGTTCGGGATGCCTCGACGGAGAGTGTAATACCCTACGTTCTGTATGGTGGATCGCTTCATATTGATGGTCATGATTTTACAAGGGGTCCCTGCCTCACCTTATATAATCGGGAGACAGGGTCTACCAGGCAAATAATACAGATTCCTAGTCGGATACTAAACATAGAGTTCTAACATTAACATGAGTACGCCGGGTTGTTTCTTTATAGCTGACTAGTTTTCTTAACCTATACATCTCTTCCTAACGGCTCAATCTCCTTGTGGGTCTACAGCCCATAAGGACTCTCATAGATGTCCTTCACCGAAAAGATCGTGTCGGCTGCCATCTCCGGCGTCCGCCACAAAAATCCCGCCTGCACAATATAGGCCCTCCGCCGGTGAGGATCCCCGACTCGATCCCCTCATACTCCTTTCTTATTTCCCCACCTCGGCCGAGCCGCTAGCTGCCTAGAGCTCATCAATTTAGGCGTGTAGGGGCTCCGTCAGCAATGACCATGAAAGCTCCATGGCGCTGGCTAGCAATCCTCCATGTAGCCTTGTGTAGCCAGCGTCCAGCCGCCGCCATCGAAGGATACCTCGCTCCTGTGGACGCGGTTTGCCGCCGCCGTCGAAGCGGACCCGGCTGGCCGACTCCCATGGACACAGCTTTGCTGCTACATCGAAGCTGCTTTGCGTGTGGCACTGCTCTCATTTTCTTTCATTCTTATTTTCATCTTGGTCAGAGTGAACAAGAATCCATGTGCACGGGATGAGAACGAGTGGACCAAGATGCATGATGGACTGCATTTGGGCCATTGGTGTAGCCATGGATAGTGATTCACAAACGAACTTGTTTAAGTAGATATTTACAATACGCTTTATATTGTGCATCTCATACACTTTATTTGAATATATATATTATGCCTTTTCTTATGGGAGCTCTAAAAATGGCTACAAAGATCAAAATTATACTAGATCTTGTTTTATGCGTCAACGGATGTATTACAATTTTATAGACAGACAAATCGATAATCCATTGTACAACCTATCTATTTAGCCGTCTGCATATGACATGATAAGTCAAATAGACAGCAGTTGTCTAGACTGTTGTACATGCCCTTAGTCAGCCAACATGTTCTCTATAGCACAAATTCCAATATTCAGTGGGACTGCTTGCTCCGCCTCGAGTCCACCCGCCCCCGCCCCCGCATTTAGTTTGCGGCTTCGCTCTCCCGTTTGGCACCGGAAACCGTGTTAGGGCCTTGCATCCTGAGAATCCTGTACTAGTGATAGTCGCTGGGTGTAGCGACGATTTTTTCTTCCTCCTCTCATCTCTCCTGCATGGAACTGTTATGGACAGGGTCGATTAGACTAATCCTAATGTAGGTTTCATTAGTGTTTCATGCACATTAAATAAACGGACACATCAGCGGATGGGATGACATGGCAAGAAATTGAAGAGGAGAAAGAAGTTTCGTCCGGGTGAAACTCGGCAGGCAAGTACCCAGGCCTAGGAAGGCGGACGAAACCGCACTGGAGCGCATGATGTTTCTTCCGCAGATCCGGTGTGGCGTGGTAGCTTTCGCAGCGGCGCGCGCCCATCCCGCCCGCGCCCTTGTTCCCGCTCCCGCCCTGCAATTTTTCCCGCGCGCGCCATGCTCTTGCTCCCATCTTTTCTCCCACGTGCGCTTTGTACATATCATTGTCGTCCCCTCCGATCCAGTCTCGCTTCCATTGATAGCTCAGGAATCACTTCCTTCACGGATCCAGCCAGATGCCGACTCGAGAGAAAAAAGGATCAGGGAGCAAGCGGAAGGTGCCTCCACAACAGGGTCACGCCACAACACCGGCACGCCGGCGGCGGGTCATGCCGCGCCGCCGCCCCCGCTGGGTCATGTCGCGTCATCGCCCCCTGGTCATGCCGCGTCGCCGATGGGGGCACCACCTGCTGCAGCCCCTTTTCAGTTTTCACACCGCGCCGCTGGCGGAGGCAGCACGTGCTGCAGGATGGCAGACCGTAGAGCAACGTCGCCAACACCCTCCCTTTATTTCTTTCAGCAGAGGTGACCTCTATTTTTTAGAGCTTAATTTTTACTTTCTACTCTAGCAATATCATCTAAACAACCATCTATTTTTAGTGCCTCACTTGTTAGTTTCTATTTTGGAATAGAGCGTCCCTAGAGACCCATAGGTCTAGAGGGTGAGAGAGGGAATTTGAAGGGCTCCCTATTTTAGGGGCCAAAATAGAGAGTCTGCTGGAGTTCGTTTTTTATCCCCACCCTCTAAACTCAAAGTAGGGGCTTATTTAGAGGGTCTGCTGGAGTTGCTCTAACGGGTCAACGAGCAAGCCAATGCTCAATCCCCTAGTACAATTCCTTTTTTATTCATTTTTTGCTGTAGAAGTTGGCGTTTGTCAAGTTCACGAATTGTAAATGGAAAGGTTGTTTTTGTGAGCACTTGAGCTTGTTTTTTTAATCAGTAGTGTTCATGGATTGATAACTGTTATCAGTTTTCAGACTTAACTGTATTGTGTTAGCTGCAAACTTCCTGTTTATGTGTAGATATAACATGTTTTGCAGTTGTTCTAACACATCATATATGTACATTTTAGGGGTGGTTATGTTAATTTCTTACAGCAACCACAGTTTGCTACAGCGGAAGAAAATTTCCATTTCGTTGGACTTACTCATAACTATGCACCAATCTCTCCATCACTGCCACCATCTGCTCATGGACGGTCCTCATCTCAAGTCCCCATTGACATTGATAGTGAAAACGGTGTTGAGGCAAGTCGAACAGCAAAGAGAAGGCATTGGTCACATGAAGAGGAAGTCACTCATTTTTAAATCATTTTTATTTAGTTGATATTTTATTTCACAATATTTCTATATGGTATATCCTTCATGCATCTCATAGTTCTAGTATTCTCATGTGGCTACACAATCACATGGAACATTTGATCACAACACCATGTAAGTATTGATTGTCATGTGAAACTGGGAAATGAAACTGTGCACTGGGAATCCCTGTTTTATTCATAAGAATACACCTCCTAGGATGATGTGGCATCCTTGGAAACCGTTGCATGAAACCTTGGACTGGGAATAGCCTTAGCCCGCTGGCCGTGCCCTGACCCAATTGGTCAATGTATGAAGTATATTCTGGTTTGAAAGTTAGCCAATCGGTTAATACAATTCTCGAGCTTTGTTTGGGCAGAAATGATTTAGACCCTAGGATTTTATTACGTTTGGACTGAGTATTAAAAACTTAGCAATCCACACTTTGAAACCTGATATCTCACATTTGAGAGAGGACTGGTTGAAGTGAATTCTTTTATGATTCCTGTTCAAAGAAAATTGGCAACCTTTTTGAAAAATATTGCAATAGCATGCGTTTTGCATAAGGTGATAGTATAGGTTTCATCTCCTACTATGGGTGCAGAGATTGAAATTTAGTTTTTTTTTTGTCAGTCACCAACAAAACCCTGGATTTTGTGAATTTTCGCCTATGTTTTATTTGTTTCTTTGGCAAAAACTTCTTCTGTTCAGGATCGAAAAGTCCAAAGTTTGTGATTTTGTTTTGCCAAAATTCAAAACCCTGACTGTGAGAAACACTAGAGGCTACAGCTATCAGCTATGGCAGCAACTGCAACCGATGTAATGAGATCCTTTTGCCAGATGAAGAGGAAGAACTAATTTCGAAGTTAACTGCAGGTGGGCAGTTCACAGTGAAATACTGAAATTCTTTTTGCCAGAACTTGTCAGATTCATTTCCCTGCACTTTACTTTTGGAGAACAAAATTTGTCTCGGAAGCCTAAGATTATTTTTGGGGGATTGGAAAGGTAGTCCACACTGTCGTTTAACCTTTTTTTTTTCAAATGTCCTGCAGCAGAATTTGTGTGGAATGGTTGTACAATGTTCAGTTGGAATTACAAATACAGGTGGCTGAACAAGTTCTCAATAGAAGCAGAAGCTGTAGTTCTGATAGGTTGTGCTGCCAGAGTTTTGATGCACTGGAAAGCCTGGGATTCAGCCCGTTTCGACAAAACCAACTTCATTTAGTCTTTGCATTCTATGGTCCTGTTTGGATGGGAGGGGCTTATTATAAGTCCATAAATCTCTCGTAATTCCAGACTTATAATAAGCCCAAAAGGGTGTTTGGTTGAAGGGCTTATAACAAGAGTCTTTGTGATCTTATATGACTTTTATACCCTTGTCCAACACATGTTTTCCCCTCTCACTGCTCCTGCCCCTGCCCGCGCCTTCCCGCCCGTCCGCTAGCGCGCGCTGGCTCGCTCGCGCTCGCCTCTGCTCCTCTGCCACGTTCCTCTCTGCTACCTCGCGCACTGGCCCTCCTCCTCTTGTACACATGTATTTTTATTGATTACAGGAGTACAAATTACATGAGTTCAGATTACACAAATAGTTCATAAATACAAACATTGTTCAGTCCGCAAATAACACAAATCAACAATATTTAACGTCTACGACCCAGTAACATAAGCAAGATAGTAATATAATTAATGCAAGGTAACATAAGCCAAATAACATAAGCAAGATAGTAATTCCATTAAAGATCAAAGTCTTACAAGTAAGCAAAAGATACAAGATAACCAAACTCTAGGCATACCAAGACTCCTTCGGAAGCCCGTAGAAGCTCGACTCCTAAGACTACTTCACTACTAACTAAGACTAAAACTTGTAGCAAATGGAGCTCTTCCTTCTGGTGTGTGTTGAACAGAAGGCGCTGGCATCTATTTATAGCACTGGGAGACGGTTCAGAGCCGGTACAAGGTGGTTGAGGCCGAGTGGGCTCAGCCCCAGATCGCCCGACCCCTTGACGTCGTCTGACCCTTGGATGAACCAACTGAAGGTGTCCACGGTGCAGATGTTGTCCTGGAGGCAGTGCAGATGCATGGGAGAAGGACGGGGCGCAATGGCCGCTGGACTGAGTCGGCCGACACGGCCAGGTCGGCCGACCTGGTCCTGGCTCGCCTCACCTCGATCTTCTCTGTGTGACTGGAATGCGCGCCCTAGTTACTGGTGTAGATGGGTACATTTCCGTTGAGTAACTCCTGATTTGGTAGTGGGCCCATCGATCCATGTGACTCGTCTTATTCTCTTTTAGTCCATTGGATGTAAGCGTCCTTGATTCAACGCTTCTGATGGTGTAAATTTGTGCTTCTTCCAAATGGCCAGAGATGGGCCTTATTGGGCGCCAGGCCAGGTCGGGCGACCTGGGCTTGGCCCCTTTTTTCCTTTATTTTTTGGCTCAAATCTCCTGCAATCAAATAATCTCCAAATACATGTGGAACGACATTATTTGAAACCAAATACTAGGGATCATGGCTAATTTATTTTATTCCAGCATGTTGGCGACACTAGATATTCACGACTTAACAGGTGCCAACAAACTCCTCCAATCTAAGACCTTTGCTCGTCCCGAGCAAAACTTTGGAGAGTTAGAAACATTGGATCAGAAATTACTTACATTCCAAAAAGTGGGTTTTTCAACAAGAAAGCATTCCATGACTTGAATAGGTTGGCAAAGATTAATTCATCCCTTTTTATCTTAGCACTCATGGGGCTTTTAGCCTTTCCTCATCATGGGCGGTTGAAAGCCAGAACGACTTAGACAGAGCGCTGCACTCAAACCCTTGTTCCACCATCTCACCGGAGATTTTTAAAGAACTTTTGCAAAGAAAAACAAAGTTCCTCAAGTGATTCTCTCAAGTCACTCATTGGTGTATAAAACCTTACCATCACTCCTCTCATCAATCTCTCAATAAGGTAAACAAGCGGGGCATTAGAATGGAGAGATTATATCGTACACATGCATTGCTTATTTTTGTTAAGTCAAATCCAAAATCCTCGCAGAATTAAATCATACACTCAAACCAAGACGTGCAAGTGTGGGATATGTGGTAATGAAATGAAATGAACTCCTTCATAGAAGATCCTCTCCTAACCGAAATTATTATAATGTCGACATGGCTCCCCTTTCTCTCTCTCTTTTTTTCATGGACTAAACACGTGTCCATTTCCTCTCTCTTTTTTTTTCTTTCGAGGAGCCTAAACCTTACTTCTTTGGAATGCTTTTGGAGAGGAGGGTCTTTAAATTGGAGCATTTTTATTTAATTGGGGAATGAAAGGCATGTTGTGCTTATCTTCCGGAATAGAAGCAAAGCATATTTATTGTGTGTACGTGAACTTGGTTTTAGGCGCAAGAAGTAAATCTCACAAAGATCACAATGAACTTGAAAAAACTCAAAACAGAGCGCACATGTTATTTGTAAGTGGTTGGAGTGTGAGGCTCTGGTAGGATTTTCACTTTCACCGAGGAATTTAAAATTTTATTCTTTTTGAAACAAAAACTCCGGGATCAAGTTTCACTTGGTTATCAATAAAGCAACTCTAAACTTATCATATCTTAGCTCCCAACAACCTAGAATCAGATTTTAGCATTTGCTACCCACAAGTTTTAAGTATCCAAGGAAGTAATTAAACTAGGCCAACATATCCAAGACACAAATAACTATCTTATTGAGACTTGAATAAAAAGGGAAGGTTATAGCAATAATTCCTCATTTCCATAAAAGGGCAGAAATTTATTTATTATCACTTCATTTTTTTAACCAAAATAAGAAAAATAGAAATCAAAAGCTATGGTTGAGATGGACTTACCTGTGTAGGGGGTCCTCCCCCAAGCTGATCCCTTTACTGCTGGCGGTACCTAGGGTCATTTGGGTCAAACCCTTGGTGCCGGAGGTAGGAGTTCAAACTCTGGTTGCCCTGCTGGACGCTGCTCTGGAGAGTGTTGTAGTTCTGCAGTGACTGGTCCCACCATGCCTGCGACTGCTGCACATGTTGGGTTAATGTATCATCAATGCGGTGAGTAGTTACCTCCAATGTCCCAATGCAGTTGGATAATCCATCAATGCTGCCTCGTAGATCCCTTGCTGAAAATGAACGTCGTGCATCGAAGGGAGGAGGACCTCCCGAGTTGGATGACTGCTGATAGTACGGGTCTTGGGGCTGCCACTGATGCGCATGAGGGGCCTCCTGCCATCCTGAGCCTCCTGCCATATGTGTCGGAGGAGGTTGAGGCGGCTCCAAGTTGGATCCCGGTGGTATGTAAGGTGGGGTTGCAGGTTCCCAAGCTGATGTGAACTGCAGTACGTCGGCTTCTTCTCTTGGGACCTGCTTCTTGTAATTCTCCCAGATACGCTTCGCCTGGTTTCGTGCTGTAACTCCAACAAAAGTGAGTGGCACCTGTACAACCAGTATCCCGGTGCAGGCAGCAGAATCCTGGTTGTACTATTATGATAGACCATGACTAGAGTTTGGTCTATAGCATGAGTAATAAGGTGGCTTTGCACAAAATGCGACTCATCCAAAGTTGGCTGAGGCTGTGGAAGATAATCAACTCGATAATGCTCTAAAAGGCCCATTGCATCAAAAATACACGTGATCAAAGAAGTGCATTCAATGGGACCCTGCCGCCTAAAAATACCCATCCATTGATCGATTATGAAAACAACTGGTGGAATTTTTATCTTCTTAACCATCGCATATAATATTTTCAATTCATCAATGCGAATGGTTCGAAGATCGTTTCGAGGGAAGAGGGTCATAGCGATCCAACGATGCATAATGCGAAGAGTAGGGTTATGAATGTGGCTCGTTCTTGGGGGGAACCACTCTGATGAACCGAAAATGTCTCTCCAAAATGAGTCTCTAACAAAATGTTTCAAACTTTTATCACGTTCCAAATTGCATCGCTTGTGAAAACCCAAATCGAGACTGAGTTGCCTCCAAGAAACGAAGTATTCTTCCCTCAGAAAATGAAAAGTAATCCCCTCCTCTGATTTTCTTAAAGTGACAAGGAATTGAATTGTCAATAATCGACACCCGTCTTCCTGAATATGAGCAAAATCCGACCAACCCACAGCACCCCAGACAGTTTCAAAATCACTGGCCATACCTGATTTCTCCATGAGCTCACTTGTGAACACACGCGTGTGTTCAAAAGTACGACCCAGGAGAATATGATGTGCTTCTTGTTCGAAGCCTTCTTCTAAGTCGAGTTGATCATCGGAGATGAACGCCGGGCGGTTGTCATCCTCGTTGTTGTTGCTGCTGGAGTTGTCACCGTTTCCGCTCCCGTTGCCGCCGCCAGCTGCGGATGTGGCGCCGGCCCCGGTGTAGTAGTACTAGTCTTTGGATATCTCCATGGAGTGTTGGCTATGCATTTCTGCAGTGCCCCCACCCGAGCTGAGGATCACTGTACTGGAGGAGATCAGCTCGGTGCTCCCGGAATGCTGGCTACGCCTTGAGCTTGACCCCTTTAGCTTCTTCGCCTTCTTCACGACTCTCCGGACGATGTTAATGATTCCTGCAAAGAGAGTGATACGAACAATCACTTGGAAGACAAAGGGTTAGTGTTAGCGAGTTAGTCGTCCAAGAGTTAGTCGTTCTTGCGGGGCGTGGTTGCCTCCACAACAATCGTCCTTGTGGGTAATGACACACCACAATAATCATTCTTGCAGGGTTTAGGAACCACCACAACTCGTTCAAAAGCATAAACACAATGAGAGTAACATGATTATGCAGAAATAAAAGTAATTTTTATTTTGTTTTTAATTTTTTATTGATTTCTCTAAACTACGGAGCTAGGAACTTGAAAATCAAAAGGAGGGAGACGAGAAACACCGAGGGCACTCAGCAACTCGGGTTGGGGCAAAGTGAGCAAGCAGCCAGCCCTGGCCTTTTATAGGTGGAGGCAGCCCCCGGTCGGCCGACCTGGTGGGGTCGGCCGACCCTCCCGCAGGAGCGTTTTGGCTCAGCTTTAAACACGCGTGCGTTGGATACCCTGGCAACCGCATGCACCTTGAATGCTTTGTAAAGGAGGCAGAGATGAGTTGGGCGACATGGCGGGGTCATTCGACTGGCGACCCGAGTTTTTCCTGGTTCACTTTGAATGGCGTGTTGGTAGTGCAGGGTAGGCTTTGAATGGGTTTGAGTGCTCTGCGAAAGCGACTGCCTGGCATCGGCCGACGTGCCCTTGTCGGCCGACCGAGCCATGGCTCGTGTCAGGCTTATCTTTGGCAGGGTGGTGCGCGAGTTGATGTGATGATGAATGCTAGGTGCGTGGACAGAGGTGGTCAGGGATCCAAGGAGAATTCAAGTGGATAGCTCCAAAGTTTGAATTTAAATGCAAAAATTGATTGGAAATTCAAATATGCTCTAAAATGAGAATAAATAATGCATTGTGAAGTAAATATGAGATACATATCGATTTACCTACCGGTGAGGACTCGTTGTTTTACGTCCATCGAGTGCAGACGTCTCCACGGTGCATTTTAGCTTGATGGTATGGTGCTTGCTTCTAGAGATGATGCGGGTGCTTTGCACTGCCATATCTGTTTTGTTTTATTGGAATGAGGTGCTGCTTGCTTTGATGCTTTCAGAGCCTTAACACCTCGTGCCAACTTCACGGGAAGGGGATGGAGTGGCTCACTATTGATGACCGGTGGTCTTTGTGGCTTCCTTCCATGAATGACTTTGATCTCGGGTCCGTGATCCTTGTGGCTAGATTCTTCTATTTTTCCCGCATGGTTAGTGGGCAAAATCTCCCTACTAGCCTTTTGTATGGCAGTAGCCAACTGTGCCGATTGATGTTCTAGAATTTTACTTAGGCGCAGATGGCCTTGTAAGGTGATTGATAAGGTAGTAAATTTAGTATTTAAATCATTCACCTTTTTCTCAGCGGAAGTAATGCTTGGGCTTCCTCCTTGGTGGAGTGGGTTCCACTTCATTCCCATGAATAGATTTCTGCATCTTTGCCAAGATTCTATCATTCCTTGATGATTGTAATACCACTGTAATGCCCTCCCGTCAATGAGAATGGGAATAAGCTGAGTCGGATGGATCTTTGCTTGATTCCCCCAAGCTTGAGCGTACTGCAGGTTGCTGTGAATTGTCAGAGGTGTTCCAATGCATCCTCCTTAGCCTTTCCGCTAAATGGTTTGGCTTGCACCACCGCAATGTATGTTGGGTTAAGTTTGAGGGTTGCCGTATCCATGTTGGTATGAAAGTGATTCGATTTCGGCCGAAAGGAATGGAGAGGTAGCTTGTACTCTCTTTCATGGTTATCAACAAAATTCTTCGGCGAGTCGAAAAACCTGTGTACTCCTCTTGTTTCACACAAAGAGAAACAGAACAAGGGTAAACCTGTTTAGACAATGGTATTTAATTGTGATATAGATTTAATACATAGGTTAACAACATTCTTTGACCAATGCTTTCCCCGGCAACGGCGCCAGAAATACTTGTTGGCATTCGTAGCGTCACCACTAGATGAGTGATGGCACTAGAAATGCCTCATTGTAAATCTTAACGTTACAGAGATTCTGCAAGCGCACAGAAGTACGTTGTAGCATTTCACCCGGGAATATTCTAGAGTACCGTATTTATTTCCTCAGGGAAAGCGTGTGGCAAATATATGTGTTCTCCAATGCATTAATTATATCACTGTTAATATACCAAGACTAGAGCAGGGGTAAATGATTGATAAAGAGGGGTAGGTTGACACATAGAAGATTTCATTGCTCAGAATAAACAATTCTAGTTAATATGAAGATCCTAGAAAAGAACAAGGGATTCTATATACTTCTCACAAATGAGTCACATATATTACAAGTGTACACTATACAAGCTTAGCAAGGGACACATGAAAGAGGGAAAATCGAGGAGTCGTGAGCTCCCCTCATCCAAGGGTACTATCACGATGTTTATCACAAAGGCCTGCAAACGCCCAAACCCGGACGGCGAGGATTACAAGGGCCTGCCGGGGCTGTCACCACCCGGGGGCTACCTCTTAATACATGGGGTAAGGGTATCCTCAATGGTATTCCATATTCCAAACACCATGTTTGCAATATGAAATACGTCTCTACCAATTGTACGGAAAGATAAAGAACAATCATATGATTCATTGAGCCATTGCCATGCATCAGCTATAATAAGGTGCAAGACATACAACTTATATGATGAACAAATAAGGCAATAAGCCAAGTAACATAAGCAAGATAGTAATTTCATTAAAGCTCAAAGTCTACACAAGTAAGCAAAAGATACAAGATAACCAAACTCTAGGCTTACCAAGACTCCTTTGGAATCCCGTAGAAGCTCGAATCCTAAGAATACTTCACTACTAACTAAGACTAAAACTTGTAGCAAATGGAGCTCTTCCTTCTGGTGTGTGTTGAACCAAAGGCGCTGGCATCTATTTATAGCACTGGGAGACAGTTCAGAGCCGGTACAAGGAGGTTGAGGCCGAGTGGGCTCAGCCCCGGGTCGCCCGACTACTTGACGTCGCCCGACCCTTGGATGAACCAACTGAAGGTGTCCACAGTGCAGATGTTGTCCTGGAGGAGAGCAGATGCGTGGGAGAAGGACGGGGCACAACGGCCGCTGGACTGAGTCGAACAACGCGGCCAGGTCAGCCGACCTAGTCTTGGCTCGCCTCACCCTGATCTTCTCTGTGTGACTGGAATGCGGGCCCTAGTTACTGGTGTAGATGGGTATGTTTCCGTTGAGTAACTCCTGATTTGGGAGTGGGCCCATCGATCCATGTGACTCATCTTATCCTCTTTTCATCCATTGGATGTAACCGTCCTTGATTCAACGCTTCTGATGATGTGAATTTGTGCTTCTTCCAGATGGCCAGAGATGGGCCTTATTGAGCACCAGGCCTGGTCGGCCGACCAGGGAGGTTGGGCGACCTAGGCTTGGCCCCTTTTTTGCTTCATTTTTCGGCTCAAATCTCCTGCAATCAAATAATCTCCAAATACAAGTGGAATAACATTATTTGAAACCAAATACTAGGGATCATGGCTAATTTATTTTATTCCAGCATATTGGCGACACTAGATATTCATGACTTAACAGGTGCCAACATACATCACCATGATTTGTACATCCTTCGAGCATATAATTTTCATCTTCATCAGCCAACCCAAAATCCTCATCCTCAAGAGCACTTTCCCTAATGAAATTGTGTGGTTCCGTACATGCTACTATGGTTTGACATTGTCTCTCTGATGGGAAACTAGGCACATTCAACAATATTCTCCATTTCATCTTCAAAACCCCAAAGGACCGTTCTATGACATTTTGAAGGGAAGAATGAGCATGATTGAATGTCTCTTTTTTACCTTTTGGCATTGGTCCATTTCTAAACTCTGGGACATGGTACTTTGTTCCCTTGTATGGTGCAAGGTACCCCGGTCTGCTGGCATACCCAGCGTCCACTAGGTAAAACTTCCCTGCAAACAAGTTTAATGTTACAAAGATGAGTTTGAACATGACTTTGAGCAAACAAACTTGTTTTAAGAAGTATACCTGGAGGTGGATGTGGAAACTTATTAGCAAATTTGTTTCTAGCCTCACTAAACACTCTCATGTCATGCACTGATCTAGGCCACCCCGCAACAACAAATGTAAACCTCATGTCAAAGTCACAAATACCCATGACATTCTGACTGGTGTCTCCACGTCTACCCATATACTGAACCACCTTATTAGATGGAACAACAACTTTGGTATGAGTCCCATCTATTGCTCCAATGGTATTATTGAAAGTGCCTGCAAACCTAGCTTGCTGCAATCTTTGGTGCACTGTACTATATGTTGGGTCTCTAGGACTAATAATATCTTTTGCTAACTTTCCAAGACAAGCCAAAACATGATCAAACTTCCCGCTCACTGTCTCCATTGATCTCACAAACCGATCCTGGGCTTCTCTAACTGATTGAGGTGCTCCAACTACCCATAAAAATAAAGCAAGAGCTTCTTTAAAATTCATTTTGCTACTGCCGCTCAGTCCATAGGATTCCCACTAGCAATGTATGCAAACTTTCAAATAATGGTCTACTCATCCTAAACATGTTGTAGCAAGAGGTCCTGTTTGCTTGTGTATGATGAACCCATTCATAGACGTTTTCAATTGGTTGCCTATATGGTGCTTTGTTCATGTATTGTTCATAATACATACCAGCCATAAAGAACATTTGCATGAACTGTCGACTCCTCTTCCTCCTGTTCTGTATAATATTGATCAATTCATCATTACTTGAAGCACTTAAGACAGCTTCTTCATCAGTCCCTATAGAATTCCCAGTACTTGAAGACCCTTCAGCTTCAATCTACAATCATCAACAGAAGAAAATATCAGATCAGCCACTAACTATCACAAAACAGCCACAAACTTTCAGAAAACAGCCACAAATTATCAAGAAACAGCCACAAACTTCACACAATCCAAAAATATTCAGTTCAGCCACAAACATAGGATCATCACAAACTTAAGTTCATAGGTTCATCACACACATAAATAAAGTACATGACATATTCAGTTCAACAGTACATAAAATCCCTAACTAGCATAAAATTCTTCATCACACACATTCTCTTGATCTAGTCTAGCTTTCCTTCCTTGGTAGGAATGGACTTGAAAACCACCCTTTTGTACTCTTCTTCAAAGAAAATGGTGCATCCAAATAGCTCAATGCTCCCTGGTACTGCCCCACACTCCACAGCCATTTCCATGCATGCCTGAACATCATCTGCCATCTTGTTCCTCTTTTTTGCTTTTTCCTGATGTAAAGAACTCAAAGTTGCTTGGTTCCTTTCCTCTGCAACTTCCTACTTGGTCATCATGCTG
>CM014275.1:31651454-31676621 GCA_004135705.1 Alloteropsis semialata
TTTGTCTTGATTACAACTTCATCAACGTAGACTTTAACATTGCGACCGATCTAAGCCTTTAAACAACTTTGAATTGCACGCTGATATGTTGCTCCTGCATTCTTGAGCCCGAAGGATATCGTTGTATAGCAGTATGCACCAAACAGAGTGATGAACGCCGTCTTGATCTGTTCTTCTTCAAGCAGGCTAATTTGATGATAGCCTGAGTAGCAATCGAGGAAGCAGAGTAGTGAGCAGCCAATCATTGAGTCCACCACTTGATCAATGCGGGGTGTTGAGTCCGCTTCCGCCGTCAATTAGCGTCCTTGTGAGCCGAGTGCCTGCCACCACCGGGTCTAGCACGAGAGGGTACCTTCCCGAGTTCTTGATGTTGGTCCACTGGTCGTCGCGGGAAAAGCTGATCGGGACTTCTGACCACTTCAGGAAGGTGGGGATAGCTAGTTCGATGCACCCAATCTCGCGATTGATCAGCTTTTTCTTGCGCTTTGAGTCCGTCTGAGCTATTCCTCCAAAGATGACATTGACCACCTTGTCGGCTTGTTGATAGCCGGTGTCTTTGCCGCTCTTGTCTCCTCCATTGTTGTCAGTCCCGTCGGGTTTGGAAGCGCCTTCAGAGGCGAAAGCTTTCTTGAGCCCGAGGCATTCCCTGCTAGAGTGTTTGTCCTTTGGATGGAAGGGACATTGCTTGTCAAGGACCTTTTCGAACTTGTTGCGGGAGGGTCCTCGCTTGGCAACGTTGACTGAGTCTTCAGGCTTGCGCTTCTTGTCACTGAAGTCGCGCTTGCTACCATTTTTAGGCTGCTTGCCTTTATTGCGGTCATTGTTATTGTTGCGGTCTCCTCCCAACTTGTTTTGGTTGAACCTTTCACGTTGCATGTCTTTAGCGTCGGCCCACCGGCTGACAAGGTTGCGCATAGCTTCCACTGTCTTGGGCCTGTTTCTGCCGAAATCTAGATGTAGTGTGGGGTCAGTGAGACCGCTGTGAAAGCAGTCGATGACATCCTGGTCGGTGAGCTCCACGCATGTTCCCAAAAACGGCGGACGTAGCTTCTGAGATACTCGTTTTGTCCTTGTTTGCATTTGGCAAGGTCAAAGCGAGTACCCAGCTTCTGCCATCAGTCCTGGAAGTTGTTGATGAAGACCTTGCAGAGTTCATCCCAGGAGTCGATGGAGCCGGGCTTTAGTCCTTCTAGCCATGTCAGAGGAGCTTGCTCGAGGGCCACGGGGAAGTACGTTCAGATGGTGTCAGTATTGCCCTTGGCCGCCTTGATTGCAGAGTAGTAGTTGCGGAGCCACTGCTCGGGGTCGCGTTTCCTGTTGTATCTCTCGATGCCAGAAGGTTTGAACTTTTCGGGCCAGGCAGTAGCCCAGATGCGGTTTGAGAAGACCGGGAACCCTTCGTACTTGCCAAGGTTGTGATGGCCTTGTTCTGGGGGCCCAAAGATTTGGTCATACTCTCGACGCTGCTTGCGTTCTTCTTCTTCGCGATCTCGAGCCCGTGCGGAGATGACGGTGCATGCGTCCTTGCTTTGGAGTCGGTGTCGCAGATCCCTGTCGTCGTAGTGGTCATCGCGGCTCCCGTCTCTACCCCTGTTGTGGTGGCTAGCAACCTACCCACGGGTGGGAGCATTCTGGCTCTGAGCGGGAGTGTGGTGGCTGGGTCCAGAGCCGTGGATTGCTCCTCCAGCGCTGACTATCGCACTGCCCATGTTCTCCGGTTCTCAGCGGTCTCTGCTTGGATGGTGGGATGGATTGCCACGATTGGCTCCATCAGGGTTGCGACTACTGCCTTGGCGACTTGCTGTCTTGGACCTGGTGATTGATCGAGTAGGATGCATTGCATCGTGTTGTAGTGCTGCTGTTTCGAGCATCTTCTTCATCCGCATTACCACCGGGGTTTGGTCCAAGGCTTTTAGTCCTTGTGCGACAGCCAAGATGTTGGCTGCAGCATTGTCGTAGACTTGTTGACCGGCGACTTCCTGGAATCGGTGATCAAGGTTCTGCGGGGGTAGTACCCCGGCAGCTCGTCGGTGTCATTCTGCGCAAGCAGAGTTTTGTTGCCTACGCTTCTCCCGCTTCTGGGTTTTCGTTGGCCACAGAGGGTTCGTCGTTGGAGACCGGGTCTTCATTGCGGATGATCACCATGGCTTGACACCCTAGTGAGAAGCTTCCCATGCTTGAGGATGCGGGAAGAGTGGAGCCGCATTCATCAGTGGAGTCGAGCATTTTTCTGTGTTGAAAAGGCAATGGATCGATGCACGCGATGATGTGAGACACGTCCAAGTCTTCTTGGGGAGTTGCTCCAAGCTTCGGCTTGCGTCCCGGCCAGTGGACGAATCTGCCTTCTGGTGTTGTGGTGATAACAAGTCTGACTTGTTTCCTGCCCAGGGGAAATTCGTCGAATTTGACTAGAGATCGGAGTTGCTTTGATGACGCTGCCTGCTAGACGCAGGCGGTTCCTGCGAGGCCAAAGGGAATCTGGCTCAGGGTATTGGCCTCAGGCCTGGCAGTGGCTAAGCCCCTCTTCTTCTGGGTTTTGGATTGATTAGATTTCGACAAGACCGATGGTTTAGAAACCGACTCGGACTGCCTAGTCCGCTTTGAAAAATTCTAAGTCCGAGTTGAATTCGAACTGAGACTTGAAGTTCCCCGAGTCCGAGTTGAAGTCGGGCTCAGGGGCGCGACCTCGTCAAGCTTGTCGGCGAGTTGCTCCGAAGTCGACGGCTTGAGGACGCGATCGAAGTTGCCCGCGCCGTCCGCCGTGCAGATCCAGAAGCCGAAGACGAAGGTGGCGCCCTTCTCGAACGCCATGTCGCCGTTGCAGGAGATGATGACTGGTGCCATCGAGCTTGCTTGACGAGATCCCTTACCTGGCGTGCCAGCTGTCGGTTTTTTTATACTGGCTAGCCTACTGTGGGGGTTGCCGAGGTAGTCGAGTTGTTCGCAAGGGCCTCGCCGGAACCAGAAGCACAATGGTGAATGCGACACGATTTAGACAGGTTCGGGATGCCTCGACGGAGAGTGTAATACCCTACGTTCTGTATGGTGGATCGCTTCATATTGATGGTCATGGTTTTACAAGGGGTCCCTACCAAACCTTATATAATCGGGAGACAGGGTCTACAAGGCAAATAATACAGATTCCTAGTCGGTACTAAACATAGAGTTCTAACATTAACATGAGTACGCCAGGTTGTTTCTTTGTAGTCGACTAGTTTTCTTAACCTATACGTCTCTTCCTTGTATCTATCAGAATTAACGGCTCAATCTCCTCATGAGTCTACAGCCCATAAGAACTCTCATACATCTTGGTCCTTCACCGAAAATATCGTGTTGGCTGCCATCTCCGGCGTCCGCCACAAAAATCCGGCCTGCACAATATAGGCCCTCCGCGGGTGAGGATCCCCGACTTGATCCCCTCGTACTCCTTTCTTATTTCCCCACCTCGGCCGAGCCGCTAGCTGCCCAGAGCTCATCAATTTAGGCGTGTAGGGGCTCCGTCAGCAATGACCATGAAAGCTCCATGGCGCTGGCTAGCAATCCTCCATGTAGCCTTGTGTAGCCAGCGTCCAGCCGCCGCCATCGAAGGATACCTCGCTCCTGTGGACGCGGTTTGCCGCCGCCGTCGAAGCGGACCCGGCTGGCCGACTCCCATGGACACAGCTTTGCTGCTACATCGAAGCTGCTCTGCGTGTGGCACTGCTCTCGTGTGGCACTGCTCTCATTTTCTTTCATTCTTATTTTCATCTTGGTCAGAGTGAACAAGAATCCATGTGCACGGGATGAGAACGAGTGGACCAAGATGCATCATGGACTGCATTTGGGCCATTGGTGTAGCCATGGATAGTGATTCACAAACGAACTTGTTTAAGTAGATATTTACAATACGCTTTATATTGTGCATCTCATACACTTTATTTGAATATATATATTATGCGTTTTCTTATGTGAGCTCTAAAAATGGCTACAAAGATCAAAATTATACTAGATCCTCTTGTTTTATGCGTCAACGGATGTATTACAATTTTATAGACAAACAAATCGATAATCCATTGTACAACCTATCTATTTAGCCGTCTGCATATGACATGATAAGTCAAATAGACAGCAGTTGTCTAGACTGTTGTACATACCCTTAGTCAGCCAACATGTTCTCTATAGCACAAATTCCAATATTCAGTGGGACTGCTTGCTCCGCCTCGAGTCCACCCGCCCCCGCCCCCGCATTTAGTTTGCGGCTTCGCTCTCCCGTTTGGCACCGGAAACCGTGTTAGGGGGCCTTGCATCCTGAAATCCTGTACTAGTGATAGTCGCTGGGTGTAGCGACGATTTTTTCTTCCTCCTCTCATCTCTCCTGCATGGAACTGTTATGGACAGGGTCTATTAGACTAATCCTAATGTAGGTTTCATTAATGTTTCATGCACATTAAATAAACGGACACATCAGCGGATGGGATGACATGGCAAGAAATTGAAGAGGAGAAAGAAGTTTCGTCCGGGTGAAACTCGGCAGGCAAGTACCCAGGCCTAGGAAGGCGGACGAAACCGCACTGGAGCGCATGGTGTTTCTTCCGCAGATCCGGTGTGGCGTGGTAGCTTTCGCAGCGGCGCGCGCCCATCCCGCCCGCTCCCGCCCTGCAATTTTTCCCGCGCGCGCCATGCTCTTGCTCCCATCTTTTCTCCCACGTGCGCTTTGTACATATCATGTCGTCCCCTCCGATCCAGTCTCGCTTCCATTGATAGCTCAGGAATCACTTCCTTCACGGATCCAGCCAGATGCCGACTCGAGAGAAAAAAGGATCAGGGAGCAAGCGGAAGGTGCCTCCACAACCGGGTCACGCCACAACACCGGCACAGCCGGCGGCGGGTCATGCCGCGCCGCCGCCCCCGCTGGGTCATGTCGCGTCATCGCCCCCTGGTCATGCCGCGTCGCCGATGGGGGCACCACCTGCTGCAGCCCCTTTTCAGTTTTCACACCGCGCCGCTGGCGGAGGCAGCACGTGCTGCAGGATGGCAGACCGTAGAGCAACATCGCCAACACCCTCCCTTTATTTCTTTGAGCAGAGGCGGTCTCTATTTTTTAGAGCTTAATTTTTACTCTCTACTCTAGCAATATCCTCTAAACAACCATCTATTTTTAGTGGCTCAATTGTTAGTTTCTATTTTAAAATAGAGGGTCCCTAGAGACCCCTAGACCTAGGGGGTGAGAGAGGGAATTTGGAGGGCTCCCTGTTTTAGGGGCCAAAATTGAGTCTGCTGGAGTTCGTTTTTTATCCCCACCCTCTAAACTCAAAGTAGGGGCTTATTTAGAGGGTCGGCTGGAGTTGCTCTAACGGGTCAACGAGCAAGCGAATGCTCAATCCCCTAGTACAATTCCTTTTTTATTCATTTTTTGCTGTAGAAGTTGGCGTTTGTCAAGTTCACGAATTGTAAATGGAAAGGTTGTTTTTGTGAGCACTTGAACTTGTTTTTTTAATCAGTAGTGTTCATGGATTGATAACTGTTATCAGTTTTCAGACTTAACTGTATTGTGTTAGGTGCAAACTTCCTGTTTATGTGTAGATATAACATGTTTTGCAGTTGTTCTAACACATCATATATGTACATTTTAGGGGTGGTTATGTTAATTTCTTACAGCAACCACAGTTTGCTACAGCGGAAGAAAATTTCCATTTCGTTGGACTTACTCATAACTATGCACCAATCTCTGCATCACTGCCACCATCTGCTCATGGACGGTCCTCATCTCAAGTCCCCATTGGCATTGATAGTGAAAACGGTGTTGAGGCAAGTCGAACAGCAAAGAGAAGGCATTGGTCACATGAAGAGGAAGTCACTCATTTTTAAATCATTTTTATTTAGTTGATATTTTATTTCACAATATTTCTATATGGTATATCCTTCATGCATCTCATAGTTCTAGTATTCTCATGTGGCTACACAATCACATGGAACATTTGATCACAACACCATGTAAGTATTGATTGTCATGGAGAGCCTATGAAACTGGGAAATGAAACTGTGCACTGGGAATCCCTGTTTTATTCATAAGAATACACCTCCTAGGATGATGTGGCATCCTTGGAAACCGTTGCATGAAATCTTGGACTGGGAATAGCCTTAGCCCGCTGGCCGTGCCCTGACCCAATTGGTCAATGTATGAAGTATATTCTGGTTTGAAAGTTAGCCAATCGGTTAATACAATTCTCGAGCTTTGTTTGGGCAGAAATGATTTAGACCCTAGCATTTTATTACGTTTGGACTGAGTATTAAAAACTTAGCAATCCACACTTTGAAACCTGATATCTCACATTTGAGAGAGGACTGGTTGAAGTGAATTCTTTTATGATTCCTGTTCAAAGAAAATTGGCAACCTTTTTGAAAAATATTGCAATAGCATGCGTTTTGCATAAGGTGATAGTATAGGTTTCATCTCCTACTATGGGTGCAGAGATTGAAATTTAGTTTTTTTTTTGTCAGTCACCAACAAAACCCTGGATTTTGCGAATTTTCGCCTATGTTTTATTTGTTTCTATGGCGAAAACTTCTTCTGTTCAGGATCGAAAAGTCCAAAGTTTGTGATTTTGTTTTGCCAAAATTCAAAACCCTGACTGTGAGAAACACTAGAGGCTACAGCTATCAGCTATGGCAGCAACTGCAACCGATGTAATGAGATCCTTTTGCCAGATGAAGAGGAAGAACTAATTTCGAAGTTAACTGCAGGTGGGCAGTTCACAGTGAAATACTGAAATTCTTTTTGCCAGAACTTGTCAGATTCATTTCCCTGCACTTTACTTTTGGAGAACAAAATTTGTCTCGGAAGCCTAAGATTATTTTTGGGGGATTGGAAAGGTAGTCCACACTGTCGTTTAACCTTTTTTTTTCAAATGTCCTGCAGCAGAATTTGTGTGGAATGGTTGTACAATGTTCAGTTGGAATTACAAATACAGGTGGCTGAACAAGTTCTCAATAGAAGCAGAAGCTGTAGTTCTGATAGGTTGTGCTGCCAGAGTTTTGATGCACTGGAAAGCCTGGGATTCAGCCCGTTTCGACAAAACCAACTTCATTTAGTCTTTGCATTCTATGGTCCTGTTTGGATGGGAGGGGCTTATTATAAGTCCATAAATCTCTCGTAATTCCAGACTTATAATAAGCCCAAAAGGGTGTTTGGTTGAAGGGCTTATAACAAGAGTCTTTGTGATCTTATATGACTTTTATACCCCTGTCCAACACATGTTTTCCCCTCTCACTGCTCCTGCCCCTGCCCGCGCCTTCCCACCCGTCCGCTAGCGCGCGCTGGCTCGCTCGCGCTCGCCTCTGCTCCTCTGCCACGTTCCTCTCTGCTACCTCGCGCACTGGCCCTCCTCCTCTTGTACACATGTATTTTTATTGATTACAGGAGTACAAATTACATGAGTTCAGATTACACAAATAGTTCATAAATACAAACATTGTTCAGTCCGCAAATAACACAAATCAACAATATTTAACGTCTACGACCCAGTAACGTAAGCAAGATAGTAATATAATTAATGCAAGGTAACATAAGCCAAGTAACATAAGCAAGATAGTAATTCCATTAAAGATCAAAGTCTTACAAGTAAGCAAAAGATACAAGATAACCAAACTCTAGGCATACCAAGACTCCTTCGGAAGCCCGTAGAAGCTCGACTCCTAAGACTACTTCACTACTAACTAAGACTAAAACTTGTAGCAAATGGAGCTCTTCCTTCTGGTGTGTGTTGAACAGAAGGCGCTGGCATCTATTTATAGCACTGGGAGACGATTCAGAGCCGGTACAAGGTGGTTGAGGCCGAGTGGGCTCAGCCCCGGATCGCCCGACCCCTTGACGTCACCTGACCCTTGGATGAACCAACTGAAGGTGTCCACGGTGCAGATGTTGTCCTGGAGGCAGTGCAGATGCGTAGGAGAAGGACGGGGCGCAATGGCCACTGGACTGAGTCGGCCGACACGGCCAGGTCGGCCGACCTGGTCCTGGCTCGCCTCACCTCGATCTTCTCTGTGCGACTGGAATGCGCGCCCTAGTTACTGGTGTAGATGGGTACATTTCCGTTGAGTAACTCCTGATTTGGGAGTGGGCCCATCGATCCATGTGACTCGTCTTATCCTCTTTTAGTCCATTGGATGTAACCGTCCTTGATTCAACGCTTCTGATGATGTAAATTTGTGCTTCTTCCAGATGGCCAGAGATGGGCCTTATTGGGCACCAGGCCAGGTCGGGCGACCTGGGCTTGGCCCCTTTTTTCCTTTATTTTTTGGCTCAAATCTCCTGCAATCAAATAATCTCCAAATACATGTGGAACGATATTATTTGAAACCAAATAATAGGGATCATGGCTAATTTATTTTATTCCAGCATGTTGGCGACACTAGATATTCACGACTTAACAGGTGCCAACAAACTCCTCCAATCTAAGACCTTTGCTCGTCCCGAGCAAAACTTTGGAGAGTTAGAAACATTAGATCAGAAATTACTTACATTCCAAAAAGTGGGTTTTTCAACAAGAAAGCATTCCATGACTTGAATAGGTTGGCAAAGATTAATTCATCCCTTTTTATCTTAGCACTCATGGGGCTTTTAGCCTTTCCTCATCATGGGCGGTTGAAAGCCAGAACGACTTAGACAGAGTGCTGCACTCAAACCCTTGTTCCACCATCTCACCGGAGATTTTTAAAGAACTTTTGCAAAGAAAAACAAAGTTCCTCAAGTGATTCTCTGAAGTCACTCATTGGTGTATAAAACCTTACCATCACTCCTCTCATCAATCTCTCAATAAGGTAAACAAGCGGGGCATTAAAATGGAGAGATTATATCGTACACATGCATTGCTTATTTTTGTTAAGTCAAATCCAGAATCCATGGAGAATTAAATCATACACTCAAACCAAGAGGTGCAAGTGTGGGATATGTGGTAATGAAATGAAATGAACTCCTTCATAGAAGATCCTCTCCTAACCGAAATTATTATAATGTCGACATGGCTTCCCTTTCTCTCTCTCTTTTTTTCATGGACTAAACACGTGTCCATTTCCTCTCTCTTTTTTTTTTCTTTCGAGGAGCCTAAACCTTACTTCTTTGGAATGCTTTTGGAGAGGAGGGTCTTTAAATTGGAGCATTTTTATTTAATTGGGGAATGAAAGGCATGTTGTGCTTATCTTCCGGAATAGAAGCAAAGCATATTTATTGTGTGTACGTGAACTTGGTTTTAGGCGCAAGAAGTAAATCTCACAAAGATCACAACGAACTTGAAAAAACTCAAAACAGAGCGCACATGTTATTTGTAAGTGGTTGGAGTGTGAGGCTCTGGTAGGATTTTCACTTTCACCGAGGAATTTAAAATTTTATTCTTTTTGAAACAAAAACTCCGGGATCAAGTTTCACTTGGTTATCAATAAAGCAACTCTAAACTTATCATATCTTAGCTCCCAACAACCTAGAATCAGATTTTAGCATTTGCTACCCACAAGTTTTAAGTATCCAAGGAAGTAATTAAACTAGGCCAACATATCCAAGACACAAATAACTATCTTATCGAGACTTGAATAAAAAGGGAAGGTTATAGCAATAATTCCTCATTTCCATAAAAGGGCAGAAATTTATTTATTAACACTTCATTTTTTTAACCAAAATAAGAAAAATAGAAATCAAAAGCTATGGTTGAGATGGACTTACCTGTGTAGGGGGTCCTCCCCCAAGCTGATCCCTTTACTGCTGGCGGTACCTAGGGTCATTTGGGTCAAACCCTTGGTGCCGGAGGTAGGAGTTCAAACTCTAGTTGCCCTGCTGGACGCTGCTCTGGAGAGTGTTGTAGTTCTGCAGTGACTGGTCCCACCATGCCTGCGACTGCTGCACATGTTGGGTTAATGTATCATCAATGCGGTGAGTAGTTACCTCCAATGTCCCCATGCTGTTGGATAATCCATCAATGCTGCCTCGCAGATCCCTTGCTGAAAATGAACGTCGTGCATCGAAGGGAGGAGGACCTCCCGAGTTGGATGACTGCTAATAGTATGGGTCTTGGGGCTGCCACTGATGCGCATGAGGGGCCTCCTGCCATCCTGAGCCTCCTGCCATATGTGTTGGAGGAGGTTGAGGCGGCTCCAAGTTGGATCCTGGTGGTATGTAAGGTGGGGTTGGAGGTTCCCAAGCTGATGTGAACTGCAGTATGTCGGCTTCTTCTCTTCGGGACCTGCTTCTTGTAATTCTCCCGGATACGCTTCGCCTGGTTTCGTGCTGTAACTCCAACAAAAGTGAGTGGCACCTGTACAACCAGTATCCCGGTGCAGGCAGCGGAATCCTGGTTGTACTATTATGATAGACCATGACTACAGTCTGGTCTATAGCATGAGTAATAAGGTGGCTTTGCACAAAATGCGACTCATCCAAAGTTGGCTGAGGCTGTGGAAGATAATCAACTCGATAATGCTCTAAAAGGCCCATTGCATCAAAAATACACATGATCAAAGAAGTGCATTCAATGGGACCCTGCCGCCTAAAAATACCCATCCATTGATCGATTATGAAAACAACTGGTGGAATTTTTATCTTCTTAACCATCGCATATAATATTTTCAATTCATCAATGCGAATGGTTCGAAGATCGTTTCGAGGGAAGAGGGTCATAGCGATCCAACGATGCATAATGCGAAGAGTAGGGTTATGAATGTGGCTCGTTCTTGGGGGGAACCACTCTGATGAACCGAAAATGTCTCTCCAAAATGAGTCTCTAACAAAATGTTTCAAACTTTTATCACGTTCCAAACTGCATCGCTTGTGAAAACCCAAATCGAGACTTAGTTGCCTCCAAGAAACAAAGTATTCTTCCCTCAGAAAATGAAAAGTAATCCCCTCCTCTGATTTTCTTAAAGTGACAAGGAATTGAATTGTCAATAATCAACACCCGTCTTCCTGAATATGAGCAAAATCCGACCAACCCACAGCACCCCAGACAGTTTCAAAATCAGTGGCCATACCTGATTTCTCCATGAGCTCACTTGTGAACACACGCGTGTGTTCAAAAGTACGACCCAGGAGAATATGATGTGCTTCTTGTTCGAAGCCTTCTTCTAAGTCGAGTTGATCGTCGGAGATGAACGCCGGGCGGTTGTCATCCTCGTTGTTGCTGCTGCTGGAGTTGTCACCGTTTCCGCTCCCGTTGCCGCCGCCAGCTGCGGATGTGGCGCCGGCCCCGGTGTAGTAGTACTAGTCTTTGGATATCTCCATGGAGTGTTGGCTATGCATTTCTGCAGTGCCCCCACCCGAGCTGAGGATCACTGTACTGGAGGAGATCAGCTCGGTGCTCCCGGAATGCTGGCTACGCCTTGAGCTTGACCCCTTTAGCTTCTTCGCCTTCTTCACGACTCCCCGGATGATGTTAATGATTCCTGCAAAGAGAGTGACATGAACAATCACTTGGAAGACAAAGGGTTAGTGTTAGCGAGTTAGTCGTCCAAGAGTTAGTCGTTCTTGCGGGGCGTGGTTGCCTCCACAACAATCGTCCTTGTGGGTAATGACACATCACAATAATCATTCTTGCAGGGTTTAGGAACCACCACAACTCGTTCAAAAGCATAAACACAATGAGAGTAACATGATTATGCAGAAATAAAAGTAATTTTTATTTTGTTTTTAATTTTTACTGATTTCTCTAAACTACGGAGCTAGGAACTTGAAAATCAAAAGGAGGGAGACGAGAAACACCGAGGGCACTCAGCAACTCGGGTTGGGGCAAAGTGAGCAAGCAGCCAGCCCTGGCCTTTTATAGGTGGAGGCAGCCCCCGGTCGGCCGACCTGGTGGGGTCGGCCGACCCTCCCGCAGGAGCGTTTTGGCTCAGCTTTAAACACGCGTGCGTTGGATACCCTGGCAACCGCATGCACCTTGAATGCTTTGTAAAGGAGGCAGAGAAGAGTTGGGCGACATGGCGGGGTCGTTCGACTGGCGACCCGAGTTTTTCCTAGTTCACTTTGAATGGCGTGTTGGTAGTGCTGGGTAGGCTTTGAATGGGTTTGAGTGCTCTGCGAAAGCGACTGCCTGGCGTCGGCCGACGTGCCCTTGTCGGCCGACCGAGCCATGGCTCGTGTCAGGCTTATCTTTGGCAGGGTGGTGCGCGAGTTGATGTGATGATGAATGCTAGGTGCGTGGACAGAGGTGGTCAGGGATCCAAGGAGAATTCAAGTGGATAGCTCCAAAGTTTGAATTTAAATGCAAAAATTGATTGAAAATTCAAATATGCTCTAAAATGAGAATAAATAATGCATTGTGAAGTAAATATGAGATACATATTGATTTACCTACCGGTGAGGACTCGTTGTTTTACGTCCATCGAGTGCAGACGTCTCCACGGTGCATTTTAGCTTGATGGTATGGTGCCTGCTTCTAGAGATGATGCGGGTGCTTTGCACTGCCATATCTGTTTTGTTTTATTGGAATGAGGTGCTGCTTGCTTTGATGCTTTCGGAGCCTTAACACCTCGTGCCAACTTCACGGGAAGGGGATGGAGTGGCTCACTATTGATGACCGGTGGTCTTTGTGGCTTCCTTCCATGAATGACTTTGATCTCGGGTCCGTGATCCTTGTGGCTAGATTCTTCTATTTTTCCCGCATGGTTAGTGGGCAAAATCTCCCTACTAGCCTTTTGTATGGCAGTAGCCAACTGTGCCGATTGATGTTCTAGAATTTTACTTAGGCGCAGATGGCCTTGTAACGTGATTGATAAGGTAGTAAATTTAGTATTTAAATCATTCATCTTTTTCTCAGCGGAAGTAATGCTTGGGCTTCCTTCTTGGTGGAGTGGGTTCCACTTCATTCCCATGAATAGATTTCTGCATCTTTGCCAAGATTCTATCATTCCTTGATGATTGTAATACCACTGTAATGCCCTCCCGTCAATGAGAATGGGAATAAGCTGAGTCGGATGGATCTTTGCTTGATTCCCCCAAGCTTGAGCGTACTGCAGGTTGCTGTGAATTGTCAGAGGTGTTCCAATGCATCCTCCTTAGCCTTTCCGCTAAATGGTTTGGCTTGCACCACCGCAATGTATGTTGGGTTAAGTTTGAGGGTTGTCGTATCCATGTTGGTATGAAAGTGATTCGATTTCGGCCGAAAGGAATGGAGAGGTAGCTTGTACTCTCTTTCATAGTTATCAACAAAATTCTTCGGCGAGTCGAAAAACCTGTGTACTCCTCTTGTTTCACACAAAGAGAAACAGAACAAGGGTAAACCTGTTTAGACAATGGTATTTAATTGTGATATAGATTTAATACATAGGTTAACAACATTCTTTGACCAATGCTTTCCCCGGCAACGGTGCCAGAAATGCTTGTTGGCATTCGTAGCGTCACCACTAGATGAGTGATGGCACTAGAAATGCCTCATTGTAAATCTTAACGTTACAGAGATTCTGCAAGCGCACAGAAGTACGTTGTAGCATTTCACCCGGGAGTATTCTAGAGTATCGTATTTATTTCCTCAGGGAAAGCATGTGGCAAATATATGTGTTCTCCAATGCATTAATTATATCACCGTTAATATACCAAGACTAGAGCAGGGGTAAATGATTGATAAAGAGGGGTAGGTTGACACATAGAAGGTTTCATTGATCAGAATAAACAAGTCTAGTTAATATGAAGATCCTAGAAAAGAACAAGGAATTCTATATACTTCTCACAAATGAGTCACATATATTACAAGTGTACACTATACAAGCTTAGCAAGGGACACATGAAAGAGGGAAAATTGAGGAGTCGTGAGCTCCCCTCATCCAAGGGTACTGTCACGATGTTTATCACAAAGACCTGCAAACGCCCAAACCCGGACGGCGAGGATTACAAGGGCCTGACGGGGCTGTCACCACCCGGGGGCTACCTCTTAATACGTGGGGTAAGGGTATCCCCAATGGTATTCCATATTCCAAACACCATGTTTGCAATATGAAATACGTCTCTACCAATTGTACGGAAAGATAAAGAACAATCATATGATTCATTGAGCCATTGCCATGCATCAGCTATAATAAGGTGCAAGACATACAACTTATATGATGAACAAATAAGGCAATAAGCCAAGTAACATAAGCAAGATAGTAATTTCATTAAAGCTCAAAGTCTACACAAGTAAGCAAAAGATACAAGATAACCAAACTCTAGGCTTACCAAGACTCCTTTGGAATCCCGTAGAAGCTCGAATCCTAAGAATACTTCACTACTAACTAAGACTAAAACTTGTAGCAAATGGAGCTCTTCCTTCTGGTGTGTGTTGAACCAAAGGCCCTGGCATCTATTCATAGCACTGGAAGACAGTTCAGAGCCAGTACAAGGAGGTTGAGGCCGAGTGGGCTCAGCCCCGGGTCGCCCGACCACTTGACGTCGCCCGACCCTTGGATGAACCAACTGAAGGTGTCCACAGTGCAGATGTTGTCCTGGAGGCAGTGCAGATGCGTGGGAGAAGGACGGGGCACAACGGCCGCTGGACTGAGTCGAACAACGCGGCCAGGTCAGCCGACCTAGTCTTGGCTCGCCTCACCCTGATCTTCTCTGTGTGACTGGAATGCGGGCCCTAGTTACTGGTGTAGATGGGTATGTTTCCGTTGAGTAACTCCTGATTTGGGAGTGGGCCCATCGATCCATGTGACTCATCTTATCATCTTTTCATCCATTGGATGTAACCGTCCTTGATTCAACGCTTCTGATGATGTGAATTTGTGCTTCTTCCAGATGGCCAGAGATGGGCCTTATTGAGCACCAGGCCTGGTCGGCCGACCAGGGAGGTTGGGCGACCTAGGCTTGGCCCCTTTTTTGCTTCATTTTTCGGCTCAAATCTCCTGCAATCAAATAATCTCCAAATACAAGTGGAATAACATTATTTGAAACCAAATACTAGGGATCATGGCTAATTTATTTTATTCCAGCATATTGGCGACACTAGATATTCATGACTTAACAGGTGCCAACATACATCACCATGATTTGTACATCCTTCGAGCATATAATTTTCATCTTCATCAGCCAACCCAAAATCCTCATCCTCAAGAGCACTTTCCCTAATGAAATTGTGTAGTGCCATACATGCTACTATGGTTTGACATTGTCTCTCTGATGGGAAACTAGGCACATTCAACAATATTCTCCATTTCATCTTCAAAACCCCAAAGGACCGTTCTATGACATTTTGAAGGGAAGAATGAGCATGATTGAATGTCTCTTTTTTACCTTTTGGCATTGGTCCATTTCTAAACTCTGGGACATGGTACTTTGTTCCCTTGTATGGTGCAAGGTACCCCGGTCTACTGGCATACCCAGCGTCCACTAGGTAAAACTTCCCTGCAAACAAGTTTAATGTTACAAAGATGAGTTTGAACATGACTTTGAGCAAACAAACTTGTTTTAAGAAGTATACCTGGAGGTGGATGTGGAAACTTGTTAGCAAATTTGTTTCTAGCCTCACTAAACACTCTCATGTCATGCACTGATCTAGGCCACCCCGCAACAACAAATGTAAACCTCATATCAAAGTCACAAATACCCATGACATTCTGACTGGTGTCTCCATGTCTACCCATATACTGAACCACCTTATTAGATGGAACAACAACTTTGGTATGAGTCCCATCTATTGCTCCAATGGTATTATTGAAAGTGCCTGCAAACCTAGCTTGCTGCAATCTTTGGTGCACTGTACTATATGTTGGGTCTCTAGGACTAATAATATCTTTTGCTAACTTTCCAAGACAAGCCAAAACATGATCAAACTTCCCGCTCACTGTCTCCATTGATCTCACAAACCGATCCTGGGCTTCTCTAACTGATTGAGGTGCTCCAACTACCCATAAAAATAAAGCAAGAGCTTCTTTAAAATTCATTTTGCTACTGCCGCTCAGTCCATAGGATTCCCACTAGCAATGTATGCAAACTTTCAAATAATGGTCTACTCATCCTAAACATGTTGTAGCAAGAGGTCCTGTTTGCTTGTGTATGATGAACCCATTCATAGACATTTTCAATTGGTTGCCTATATGGCGCTTTGTTCATGTACTGTTCATAATACATACCAGCCATAAAAGAACATTTGCATGAACTGTCGACTCCTCTTCCTCCTGTTCTGTATAATATTGATCAATTCATCATTACTTGAAGCACTTAAGACAGCTTCTTCATCAGCCCCTACAGAATTCCCAGTACTTGAAGACCCTTCAGCTTCAATCTACAATTATCAACAGAAGAAAATATCATATCAGCCACTAACTATCACAAAACAGCCACAAACTTTCAGAAAACAGCCACAAATTACCAAGAAACAGCCACAAACTTCACACAATCCAAAGATATTCAGTTCAGCCACAAACATAGGATCATCACAAACTTAAGTTCATAGGTTCATCACACACATAAATAAAGTACATGACATATTCAGTTCAACAGTACATAAAATCCCTAACTAGCATAAAATTCTTCATCACACACATTCTCTTGATCTAGTCTAGCTTTCCTTCCTTGGTAGGAATGGACTTGAAAACCACCCTTTTGTACTCTTCTTCAAAGAAAATGGTGCATCCAAATAGCTCAATGCTCCCTGGTACTGCCCCACACTCCACAGCCATTTCCATGCATGCCTGAACATCATCTGCCATCTTGTTCCTCTTTTTTGCTTTTTCCTGATGTAAAGAACTCAAAGTTGCTTGGTTCCTTTCCTCTGCAACTTCCTACTTGGTCATCATGCTGTTCATCATATTCATTAGACCCCCTTTGTTCTTTTTTCCAGGACTAGTAGCTATAGTGGAAGTACTACTTCCCCTTTTCTTGCTACCTGAACTCATAGGGCTATCAAACTTCTCCTGGTATGTATGCAGTGGTTCCATCCACTGCTATATTTTTGAACATTATCTCAAGTAGTGGACAGTACTCTGGCTCCGCATGCATTAGCTTCCTCAAGTCAGATTGGTTCTTCCTTCCCTACAGCATGAGAAAAAGATTAGTAAATAGTCATTCAATCCAATTCTAATAAATGAAAGGAGAGGAACTGCATTACCTGAAGATGTGTTGACCACTAGTGATGACTGGCTACAACTTCACCGTTAGCAAGATGTGTTGACCACTAGTGATGACTGGCTACAACTTCACCGTTAGCACCACGTGTAGTATCAGTGTGGTTACAGGCAAACTTCCAGAACAAATAGAATGCTATCATTATGCTCATACGGTTTTTTATCTGCTTCTTATCATGCCTCAATCCAGTTCTTGCATAAAAGTTGTAGATATCTGCTTATATCCTCTTCCACTCATAATGCCATTGTTGCAATTCCCTGCCTCTATTTGGTCACACCACAATGATTATCTGGTAAAAGAAAACAATCAATCAACAGAGCAAACCATGCAAATTCTACACAACCAAACAAGCATATCACTCATCACATCACAAGCACTTAATCAGCAAAGTAGTTCATCAATAGCAATGTGCAAGCTATGAAACATGAAAAACTTCATCTGAACAACTTACAGTTGAGCTCCCATTGCCAACTTCTTCGACTTCATCGTCGTCTTGCTCCTCAGCAGCATGAGCCGTAGCTGCGCTCCTACAAGCTCGAACGGCCGACCTCCTCCTCCACCACCTTGGCTTGATGGAGGCAGACACGGCGCGTCCACGGCCTTGGTTGCCTCGTGGTTGAATGAACCCAGCAGCCTGCGCTCCGAGGTCGGCTGATCCACGGCCACCTCGCGGTGGTACCAAGAGTGCGAGGAGGCCGCCGACCGGTGTTCCTCCCCGGGATAGCTCCAGAGCTGACCTGCACCAGGGCAGAACCTAGCATATGCTGGTATTGCCCCAGATGCGGGAACTCCACGGCCTGGGAGTTCAGATCCAGACCCGCTAGCCCAAACCCTGGAACATTGTCATGGCCGGATGGACCTGAGGAAGACGTCTGTGAGAAGAAGTTGAAGAACGCGCTAGATCCAGGCTGCGAGAGGTAGTCCGGGTACCCCTCGTGCCCTTCCCCGTCCATCTTCGTCCTCGCCGAGCCGGGGATGGAGCCGCGCTGGATCTAGGAGTAGCGGCGATGGAGAGGGCGCAGCGGCGGCGGGGGAAGCGATGACAGCAGCTCGGAGTGTGGAGGGCCGGGATAGAAGCGGACGGGGCAGGGAAGGGACAGCGGCGGCTGGGGACGCGCGGAGGAGAGCGCGGGGGAAGCTCTGAGGAGAGCGCGGCGGTGGAGCGAGAGGAGAGCGAGAGGAGTGGAGAGTGGAGTGAGCGGCCGAGTGGATAGGGTCGGTCGGGGGGATGAGCAGTGGGTGGAAAGAGAGTGTTTTGGGAAGGGGACCACCCAAATAAGTCCCTATAAGTACCCTTGGAAAAGGCTTATGGACTTATTATAAGTCTCTCAAATAAGTCCCCAAACAAGTCTGGATGTTTAGATGAAAAGAGACTTATTTGGGATTTATTTGAGGGACTTATAGTAAGTCACCCCAAACCAAACGCCCCCTCTATACTTCTCTCTACTTTTGAACCTGCTATGACGATAGCTGGAAATTTGGTTTCACGTATTGAAATTGGGTGATCATCCTGGTACCAAAGAAAAATCCACACAATGTTGTGCTGTGGAGAAAATGGCAAGCCTAGACTCTGAAGCAACGATGGTTGACCACTGAGATTTATCCTTGCAGATCAAACAAAATCACCATGCAGCATATTGGCTGCCCATCTAATGGAGACATGTCATGAGTCATGATATCCAGTCCAGGGTGTCCCAGAGAACAATGTTGGCACAACTAACAACAGGGCAATGACAGCATCAGTATGACACTTAGCATTCCACCCCAAAAAAAAGAACACATGAACGGCAACCAGTGGAATACCATTTGAACTGGAGTCCAGCTTTGAGGTGATCAAATCTGCAGTAAAGTACTCAGTACAGAAAGGCGAGGTATTGCACTAAACTTTTTCCTTGCTCTAAAGCATGTACTTTCCAGTATTACAGCTATATCTGCAATTGTGCAGGAGGGGTTAAAAAGAAGTAATCTGATTAGCCACCAAATCTAAAACAAAAATTAAAAGAATACTAAACTGACTAGCCTACAGAGAACATCAACAGAAAACGAGCTATTGGTTATGTCAGATAGGGGACTGAAGGTGCAATCTTCCTTCATGGATTGATGTTGCATTCCTGCAGGAATGGTTGGTTATAATCCAGATACTTCGACCAGTAGCTTCGGAATTTAGGCAGGCCAATCTCTAGCCAGGGCTTCATGTTGCCATTGTAATGTATGACTGCGGCACGCTCAATGTCTCTGCTGTTTACATGGGGATTGTAACCTAGACCAAGAACATGCCACGACTGGCTGAGGGGGAATGTCTTGTTCCAGAATGTGATCAAACCAGGAGGAAGAGTGCCAAGTTTCCAAAGCGATCTGTCTAGATTCTGCAGTCAAAATATGGTGTATGTTAATCAGGTTAAATTATTCAGTACCGAACTACCGATCATAATTAGTACATGTGACCAAAGTGAACAAGACAGTGAATTTTCTATCACCTTTTCCAGAGCTCACTACTATTTTTTTAATGTATGTGTATATGTATTTTTCTACAGAATATATAAGCTATGATTTCATTAAATTGTAACTTTCTTGGTTGAAAGCATTGTTGGCATTTCCAGTAAATCCTTTTCAGGTATAGCTTAAAAAATGTCCCAGTTCACTACTGAGCTTTTATAGGAAAGACAAAACACTACTACTCACATGCAACAGAAGGTAATTTGATTCTCATAAATATGTGTAAAAGATCAAAGATAAACTTAGATAAATAACCCAGTATCAAACGAAGGGTGTGAGAATCTTACAAGCTGCTGCCATGAGTGATAGATTTGGGTTATGCTCTGCCGCTTCCATTCAACCAGATCAAACACATTCATTCCAAAAGCCCAACCACAAGCATGGGGGTCAAAATTCTTGGCAATAACAGGATTTGAAAAATTCAGGTAACGATCAAAGCGATGGAAGCTCTCTCTACAAGTCTCAACAGCACCATTTACCTTCCCCTTCATATTGATTGACCAGAGACCAGTCAGGTCCTTATTTACTACTATATCATCATCAAGAAAGACAATCTTGTCAAGCTTTGGATAAATCTCAGGTAGGTAAAATCTCAAATGATTAAGAATTGAAAGATATTTTGGGTTTCGGTATTTCAAGTTTGAATCTGGGTTTGCACGATTTGTTCCGAAGTAGTAATCAATCATGGATTGAGACCCAAGTTGTTTGAGCACTGGACTGTAGCTATCATTTAGCCATGTAAACTCCCCAATACTCTGCACTTCAATTGTCGCTTTTCCAGGAGGATTAGAGAGGAACCACATTCTCATTGGAGCATAATTCAGTCTGTCCGTTACAATGTGGAAGACATGATCAGAAGGATGCTGCAAACAAATATTCCACTCAGTATGATGCAAGCTAGCTTTTAAAGTTTAAACTCATATATTGAAGTGCTCAGCATACATACCTTGGCATTAAAAACTGTTGAATTAACAACAACTGCTGTTGCTAGTATATTATCCGAGAACAAGGCGTAATGATACAGTTTTGGATTACTGAGTTTATGTTGGTTTGGGAACTGCTGCCAAGCAGGATCCAGTGAAAAGTATTCATTAGCTAGCCTCAGGGGGAGGCAGTGAAGACCTTTAGGAAGGGTTTTAGCTGCAAGTTGTGTCAGAAAAACAGTCTGCTTCTTGTGTGCATGCCACTGCTCCTCTGCTGAGTGAAGCATAGCTCGAAGCTTTTTGGCAACAATAGAACAATCATCCTGCATCTGTTTGCCCTTAATCAGCATCTGCTCCAGTGCTTTAACCTTCTCATTCGCACTGAACAAATAGATGAAATTTTTCCCGAATTATTGCATGCACCTGATTCCTATGCATGGTAAAATGCTATAATTTGAAGCGAAGAACACAACTGGTGAGAGCCTTACTTCTTTGGTAGATCAGTGTCCTTGGATGCATCACCAAGCACCTTTTGAACTTCTCGTACCCTCTGCCGCAAATCTTTTAGGTATTGGGAATTTGCTCTGATGGATCCAAGGCCAAGGTAGACCTTTGCCTTGATTAACTGATCCTTGATATTTTGGATCCTCGTATCAGGCAAAACAGAGTTTTTAGTTTTACCATCTGTTCTAGCTGCTTGGGAGTTATCCTCAACAAACTTAGCAGATGTCTGTTTAGGCATCGTCTCCCATAAACTTTCCTGTAAAAGGTCATGTAATAAAGATTGGACCATGTAACAAACATAATTTCTGCGCATAAGATCCTTGAAGAACTATGAAATTAACTCTCTAAAATAAAATAGAATTATACAAATTCAGAAAAAAGAAAGTTTAGGTGTATTCCATTTCAGCACATGGATGAATATTTCAACATTTCACAACATGATGTACTAAAACCCCATCTGGTTCATTTGGTCAGAAATTGCATCTTTTATATGCTGCGTTAAAATTTAGGAAATGTTAGGATGCTCTTCTAACTTAGATATGCCTCAAAGCGGACCTCATCTTACTTGTCCAAGCTTCAGACATGCCTTGCAAAGCTAATACTGGAATCCCATATTAAGAGTTGATTTAACAGATTGGAAGGAAAGGATATTGGGAGTAAAAGCAAAATTTGTCAGGTAATGTAAGTATGCCAAACAAAACAGCCATGGCCCATGGAAACCAAATCAGTAATATTCCAGAACATTTGCGTTTTCCATACATGTGCCTTGTCAGTACCCTGAAGGAAATGAGGACCAAAAGGACTGAGCCAAACACATGCCATTGCTGTTGATGACTACAACACGATCAATGCCCTTAACTGACAACTGCATGAGAACAAGACTCAACCACTAGCTGCAGTTGACATTGTAAAAATGGTTATTATAAGAGCATCACCAAGAGCCTAGCCAAATTTCACTCTCCATATTCCTATTTAGCTATCCATTTAGCAAAGATTCCCTCTCCATATTTCGGTAAACTCCAACAGACTGGCCAAATCATTCTTCATATTCATCCTGCCCCATGCGGGAGAGGGGGCATCCGTGTCTGCAACGCACGGGAGGAGGGGATGGCGAGGACGATGGCCTCGGTATAGATGCCGAGCGCGGGGGCTGGGATGCTGAGCGAGATAGTGAGGAGAGCAATTTGGAGAGACTGTTGGATGCTGATTTAGGGGAGTTTATCTATTTTTACCTATCCAACTCATTTTACAGAGGCTCTTGGAGATGCTCTAAACTTGCTCATTAAGACGTGAGAGATCAACTAAGAGCTGTTGTATTCTCCTTAAAGGTTCTCCATGGCGACATTTTGCAGGCATTAAACTCATGAAGCAAGTGAGCAATTTACTTATTTTATTGGGTAAGTTTATTCATGGAATGTATTCCTCATTTCATAATTTCCATAATTGATATTACAATTTTTTTTTGCCTGCTATGTCAAAAAAAATGAAATATATGAAATATATCACAACCCACGGCAACCAGAATGCTCTTATGCCAACCAGGACTGGTACTGGCCATGAAAGGGTTAGGAGCAATAAGGGTTAGGAGCAATAAGTGCAGAAAGGCTTCCCCTACCAACCGATTTCAAAGCTTGGTCTTAACTCTAATAATGCAATCCTCAAATTGCAGGTTGCAACCTGAAGCTAAATGACAAATGGCCTCCGAAACGCTGCTGTCCGTGAGTTCGCCTGCTCGGGTGAAGGCCGGCAATCACGCTTTTGGGGAGTGTCCACAAGCGGCACGACTACTCGCTTCGTTCTCTCCTTCTTGGTGCCACTTGTGATCGTCTTCTTCTCGACGTCTCGATGTTGATCAGCACAGCAACCTTTCTGTACTGCATCGAGCGGGACGACTACATCAACAGGCACTATGTCAACTAGTGCATCCGGCTCTGCCGCTGGGTATAATTTTCTAGTGATAACCGCTATCGTTTATATGCTCATCACATTTAGATCACACGTGCACATATCTGATGTCACAAACCTGTTGATTATCTTTTTCTGGATTAAATTGCTACTGAAATTGCCTAAATTTCTAACACTACCAACCTCAGAAGATGATTGCTGCTGTGATTCGGTGGTTTTCTCCTGCTCCTCTGAGACGGCACTCACCAAACCACCATCCTGAACCTCCCGCCTCGTCACTCGCTCGATCACTTCGTTGCCATCAGCAGCCGCCACGACTTCAGAGAGCACGCGGCTCTTGTGCTCCCCTGCGTTCCTCAATGGTGATTCTACAAACAGTTTATGCGCAAACGATCTCAGACAACAACAAAACGAATCTCTACAAAAGACTTCTGGATTCCGCGAACTTACATACAAGAGATGCAATGAAACAAAGGGAAGAGCTACCCCGCACCTTGTCCCTCGGATTCAGTCGATTCTTTCGCCAACCCGCCCAGTTCCTCCGAGAAGAGGACGCCAACTGGTTCTTTCAAAGAGCTCACAGTTTCCTGAATCGAAAGCGAAGGGAAGTATATAAGAACTCGTCACCTCGCCAAGAAAAAAAAACAGGAGGGAAAATTTACCAGAGGAAGTGCATTCAGCTTGTCTGCCTTGACGCCACGGCTCTAGCACACCATTCAACCCACAAACAAACCCATCAAAACCCATAGAAAATCACCGAGAATCCCAAATCCACCGACGAATTTTTTAAAAAAAAACCCCAAAAAACACTCACCTGATTTGTGATTTCTCCGGGGAAATCCCGCGTTTCTGGAAACAAAAAAACGAGGCAGCGAAATCCGTAAGAGCCGCAATGCCAACAAAAGACTGCCTCAAATCTCGAAACAAATCACGCCGGGGATAGAGAGTGCGCTTACGGATGGGGCTAAGCGCCGCCGAGAGGCGGCTGGTGTAGAGCGCAAGCGGGAAGAGCACCGTGAGGGGGAGGAGCAGCAGCACCGACCTCCTCGTCCTCGCCATCTTCGAGTTTGGTTTTCTTCGATGTGTTTTGTTGTCGGGGTTTTCGCTTCCCCTCACTGCAGACATGCCTCATGTTTAGAAGCGGTGAGGTTTGTGTTTCAGTCCCCAAAGTAACGTTTATTGCACCCAGGTCCTAGGACAGGGTAGGTTCGGTATTTCCGCGGCGGGTTAACCGGTCCACGTCACCCGTTAACCCGTGAGCCGTCGGATCGGCCCAGCTCTCGATACAGACCGTTCGATGGATTGGTTCTGAACTTTGGATCACTCGCCCGTTAGGTCACAAAAACGAGCCCTCACGAGTGCTCTAGAAGGCGCCGCAACTCTGCCTCTCTGCGTGTCGTGCTGCCTCGTTCGCTAGCTTACGCCGCCCTCCAGCGAATGGGCTGGCCACGTTGTCCCCACTTTGTCCAGCCGCACAGGCCAGGCACGTCACCCACGCGCCGCCGCCGCACCGCTTGGGTTGGCGATGCCGTTCCCGCTCGCTTCGCCGGTCAAGCCACCCTCGCTCTGCCACCCGGGCCAGCCGCGCAGCCTTAGATTACATACGCGAAGACCACCACCCACCTTTTCTGTGTGAGCTATTTAAATATTTGCAATCGCTACCGATGGCTCTTGTCTGATTGCCAGTTTTAGAACTGAGATAAAAGAATTGCCACTGCTACAGTGAGAAGTGCTAAATATTCGCCATTTTCGTCTCCGTGGCGCGCCAACTCAGCCAGCCAGCGTGGAGCCCCCACGGGAAATGACACGGCTGCCCCTGCCTTCGTCTTCAACCCGACGCCCGCCTCTCTCTCTCCATTCCTTCCCCATTCTTGTTCCCCATTCCTTCATTTTCTCCTCTTCGCCCTCTCCGCTCCGGCGACCTGCTTGCAATGTCGGCCTGTCACTCTGGTGGTAGTGCGGCGTCTAGGCTGCAGTTGCGAGGCCTCGCGGCTGGCGAGTTCCCACTTGGTGACGAAACCGGGCTGCCATTGATCCCGTGCCCTGAGTGTGGACTCGCGAGGGTCATAGAGAGGCGGTCATCGAAGGAGGCGACCAAGAACTACTTGCGGGTGTTCTTCAAATGTCCGCGGAACGGGGTGAGCATTTGTCTGATCCATTCCCCATCTCTACTCCTCATCTCGTGTAAACTAGGGTTACATCTCTGATTTGTTTCTTTGTGTGCTAGTATCCCAAGCTGTGCGGTTTCTATGCATTTCAATGGTAGTATTTGGAGAA
>CM014275.1:31684473-31700667 GCA_004135705.1 Alloteropsis semialata
ACAATTTCTGATTTTGGTTGCGATAGAAGGGCTTATTGCAACAAAATGTGTCGTGTTGCGATTAAATTGTCGTTCATTGCGATAAATACGATATATCGCAATGCATAATGTTTTGTTGTAATTTCGCTATTGTTATTGCAATGATATTTTGTCACAGTTGCAATAGGTGGCCATATTGCAACGATTATATTCTGTTGGTATTAGTGCTATCGTCTGTTGCAATAGAGTCGTAGATATAGCAACGTAAACGAGTGCGTTGCGACTGAGATGTTGGATATAGCAACGAAAAACTATGGTGTTGGAAATGTGTCTTAGATATTGAATGCTAACACGAAAGCGTTGCAAGGAGGTCTAGATATAGCAACGAAAATTGAAGATGTTGCAAATTGGTCCTAGATATTGCAACGCTCGCATCAATCATTATGAAGTGTGGGTGCGTGCACCAGGCCGGGTTTAGTCTATGGGCCTTTGTTTTGTTTATAATGAAATTTGCATTTAACTGGCCCAACTCCTACCTTAAAAATCAGGCCCAAGTCGGAATAGTCATTAGCTACAGAAATATACACGGCCGGCCTTTGTTATCACAACCTAACCAATCCCATCATGCAACGACTCGGCTCCTTCGCGCGATCCGCTGAACATCTCTGGACGACGCCGACCTGCAGGAAGAATCCATCTTGCATCCTCTAGGTATCATTGATCTGATCTTGCGCATGAAACTGCTGAGTTCTTTAATTAGTATATAAAATCATGTTTGAATGTTGATTTTGTGAGAACCCTTTTTTCTCGTGGCTTAGGAGAGTTCTAAACCTGCGCTCTATTTGCGGTTGATTTTCCAATGGCAAGTGAGGATCATAGTTGGATGCTACTGCCTCAAACAGATGATGTGTGGCAACAAGGATATGAAAAAATTCATTCAAAAAATCTTTGAAGGCACCTTTGAAGGAGAGACTGCGCCCTGTCCATGTAGTAGATGTCGTGCCATGGCATTTGGAGAAAAAGAAGATGTCCAAGAACACTTGCTTGCAAACGGGTTTGACAAGGCTTTCATTAAAGGACAACATAGACCTCGTGCTTCTACATCTATCCGTGTGGATGATGATCGTGACTTTGGTGATGGTGCAGCTGATGATTATGATGATGGGCCCTCTACCAATAAACTGCTTTCGTCGCTAATTAGTGGTGCCATACATGGTAATATTGAGGAGCCAAATGAGGCAGCAAAGAAATTTTTCAAATTAATGGAGGAAACCTAGATTGAATTGTACCCTGGTTGCAAGGAGGCTTCCAAATTATCTTTCATTGTTAGGCTTTTTCAGATTAAGTGCATGTTCGGTATTACGAACAATGCAATGGAGAACCTAATTCACTTATTCTCTCTTGTGCTCCCCAAAGGACATTGTACCGCAGATACCATGGATAAAGTTCGAAGGGTAATTCGAGACCTTGGATTGGACTACCAAAAGACTCATGTTTGTGTCAATGATTGTGTTCTATTCCGTGGAGAAGAGTACGAGAACCTGGACTCATGTCCAACATGTGGGGAGAGTAGGTGAAAAAATATTGATTCAGAGGGCCTTGGGGATCATGCTGAAGATACTGGTGCAGTAAAGAAGAAGCACTTTCCTCGAAAAATTCTGAGGTATTTTCCACTGATTCCTCGACTGCAAAGATTATACATGAACGAGACCACATCATTGTATATGCGTTGGCACAAGGAGGAATTGGTTGAAGATAGGAAAATGCATCACCCAGCTAACTCATAGGCATGGAAGCACGTTGATGAGAAGTATAAGGACATATTTGCATTGGATCCACGTAATGTCAGGCTGGGACTTGCATCAGATGGCTTCAATCCATTTGGGATGTTGAATGTGACTTACACTACATGGCCAATGATCCTAATTCCTTATAACTCCCTCCTTGGTTGTGCTTGAAACAATCGTATTGGATGATGTCGATGCTAATTCCTGGGCCTAAATCACTAGGAATTAACATTGACGTATATTTGTTGCCTCTAATCGATGAGCTTAAAGAGCTATGGGAGAATGGAGTTGATACTTGGGATGCAAAGTTGAAGAAAAAATTTACTCTACGTGCAATGCTACTCTGGACAATTAATGATTTTCCTACATATGCGATGTTGTCTGGTTGGAGCACAAAAGGGAGGTTTGCTTGTCCTTATTGTCACAAGGATACTGATTACTTGTGGTTAAAATTCGGTTCCAAGCATTGCTACTTGGGGCATCGCCGTTTTTGCCTAGAAACCACAGGTGGCAAAGGAACAAGGTCATCTTCAATAACAAGGTTGAAATAAGGGATGCTCCAGAGCCACGCTCAGTGGCGCACAAGTACTGGAGCAGTACCAGAGTTTCGAGCAGGTCACTTTTTGGAGCGACTACTTCTAGGAAGAGAAAGCAGCGTGATGAAGATAATAGATGGCACAACTGGAGGAAGAAGAGTATTTTCTTTGATCTTCCTTACTGGGAATCCTTGCTTATACGCCATAATCTAGATGTGACGCATATTGAGAAGAATATATGTGAGAGCTTGCTAGGGACTTTGCTTGGTTTGGCAGGTAAATGTAAGGACAGTGAGAAGGCTAAACTTGATATGCAAGAATTGGGTATAAGGAAGGATCAACATCTATTCATTGAGAAAGGAACATACACTTTGCCACTAGCGTTGTACACGTTATGTGATTCTCAGATGAAAATTCTGTGCGAATTTCTAATTTCTTCAAGGTGTTAAGATGCCAGATGGTTATGCCTCAAATTTAAGAAGATGTGTTGATGTCAGTGCTTGCAAGGTTGCTGGACTGAAAAGTCATGACTATCATGTTATATTACAAAAACTTTTACCCTTGGTGGTGCGCCACATATTGTCTGATGATGTTGTGATCCCATTGATCCAGCTCAGCAGGTTTTTTAACTCCATATGTTCAAAGGAGCTTGACGATACTGAGATGGAACAACTCAACAATTCGATTGGAGAGACCCTTTGTCAGCTTGAGATGGTATTTCCTCCAGCATTTTTTGATATTATGATGCACTTGCCAGTTCATATTGCTTGGGACTCTAAACTCAGAGGCTCTGTTAACTATAGATGGATGTATCCAGTTGAGAGGTACCTACGTACCCTCAAGGGCTATGTGAGGAACAAAGCTTCCCCGGAGGGTTCAATAGCTGAGGGATACATCTTGGAGGAGTGCCTTATGTTCTGTTCTCGATTCTTTGAAGGCATTGCTACAAAGCTGAATCGGCTAGAGCGTCAAGAAAAGAGCACTGTTAGTGAACCACATGCTGGTCTAAGTGTATTTGCGAGCATGGACTGTGATAGAAAGAAATCTTCTAGGCATAATACGGAGATAGCATCTCATGATGAACTGCAGAGGATGAGGCACTACGTATTAACCAACTGTGATGAGGCTATTCCATGGATAAAGTAAGCTACATGTTTATGAGTTTATCTCTAATAATGTGTTCACTATCTAACAAGGCACGAATTGAGGAAAAAGAACCCACAGAATGTTGAAACAAGGCACAAGAATGAATTTGTGGAGTGGTTCGAGCGTAAGGTGAGTCATTTATATTTGCGTTTAGTTTAATGCATCACAGTTGAATATCATTGTAATTTGTCGAGAACATATATGAGTGTAGATCAGGAAGGAACATGCTGATGGAACTGCAAATGATATGATCTGTGCTCTATCTCATGGTCCAAATCATCGAGTTACTGTGATTAACAAGTGCTCCATCAATGGATTTTTCTTCCAGACATCGCATATAGAGAAAAATCTAACAACACAAAACAATGATGTTGTTGTCTAGGGTGATGACATGGAATGGTACAAAGTGGTTAAAAAAAATCATCATCCTTGATTTTCCTAACGCGCAGGAAGTAACGTTGTTCCAATGTGACTGGTATGATGTTCCGGCACCAACTTTGAACCAATCCAAAGGGTACAGCAAAGATAAATTTGGGATCATCGATATTAATACCTCTCGGTTTCGCTATTCAGATGAACCATACATACTAGCAATTCAAGCGGAGCAAGAGTGTTATTTGAAATGTGAAAAGAAAGCTAATTGGTGCAGTGTCCTTAGAATGAAACCTAGGACCCTGTTTGCCATGCTTGAACGAGAGGACATTGATAATAATATTGGTGATGCCAATGTGGACTCGGTTGTCATTGGAGTGGAAAATATTACTATCGACGATGGAGACGAGGAATTCACAAATTGGAGTAGGACAGACGTGGAAGGGGTAAGTGGTGATGCTTCTGTACTTGCAAAGGCACTTGCTGAACCCATGCCTGAACCGGATCATGCGGACATACCAGAAGACGACGATGAAGATGATGACACATACATAGGCGATGGAGTCGTTGCTCCCGTCAATTCACTTGAAGATGATGATGTTTTTTTTGTGTAAATTGGGTTCAATTTCTCAATTAGGATTACTGCAACACTTTTGTGACTCAGGCTACTTAAATACAATTTTTACACCGAAATATCTGTGAAATATGTAAGATGAAATGTGATAATCCTTTACACAGAAGTTTTTGTATCATATAAAATTGGTCCGGCCGTCATGGAAAGGACGGTCGCCAAAATAGGTTCAGGAATTTGGTTTTGGGTTTCTCGAGAAAAAGCAAATAAATCATGGGATGGCTCATGTCATTGGTTTAGAATGAGAAATCAAATCAAAACGATAGAGCAATATAAACTCCAAATTAAAATGTTCGACCGAACGACCAATTTTACAATTATTTACCAAGTCTTGCGTAGCAAAATCTATGACTCACTTACTCCAATGTCTTTAAGGTTGTCCTTCTAGTAGCTTATTCTTAACTCGATGAACAGGTTGTCCTCCCAGTGGCTTATTCTTGACTCAACGAACGGGTTGCCTCCCGCAAAGTGCATCATTTATAGTCTTTAGCTAGACTTCTTCCTTTTCCTCACTTCGGACCAACGCTCGGCGATGGCGTTGCAGTCTTGGGTACCCACTTCTGCACAATTCTTGGCTTAGGTGCAGGATTATTCTTCAACTTAGTCATCTTTTTGGTCTTTACTGGCGGGCTTTGAGCTTTTGTCTTGACGGATGCAACAACTTCTTTGATCTCCTTTGCTTCCTCCTTCTTCGGCTCCTCCTTGGTGACACGACGATGAGGTGGAACAAATTTAACATTGATCATATTGCATACCTCAAGGCGTGGGCGAAACTTGAACGCGCTCATGGCGTCATTGATGTCGAACTTGATCTCCCCCTTGCCAACGTCGATGTTTGCCCTTGCGGTGTCACACCCTGGTTTTTGGCCTTCTTAGAATTTCCAATAAGCCCTAAAATTTGGTCAGACTTAAATAGAAATTGAGTGTTGCATTCGTGCCGAGACGCATAGGGTTTTGTGTGTGTTTGTTTTAAAAACCCGATTAGGTTCTCGAGTAGGTTCCTCTGGGAATTTTTTGGATTTTTTCTGGAATTTATTCCTATTTTTCTAGAGCTAAATCCAATTTTTGGAAACTTCTAGAAATCTTCTCATGAGCTCCAAATATTCTATTTTGGTTCATCATGTCCAACTCTATCTCTGGGATTTTTCTCGGAATGTTTGGACACTCTGGGTATTTTTGTGGTTTAAAAGATATTATCTAGACTTTTCTAGATTATCTTTTAATCTGAAAATATTTTCTCGGATAAAGAAAAAGGAAAAACCCTATCTACCCTAATGGGCCGAGCCCATCTAAACCGAAACCAGTTAGGTCTGTTTTTCACCCTCGAACTCCCCTCGAGTTTCCTTGCCCAACCCGCCGCCATCCTCTCCCGGCCTAGCCCGAGCTGAAGGCGCCTTCCGCGCAGGGCGTTTTCGCCCGGACACTGCCACGTGGGCCCCGCCCATCGGACCTGCCCCCCTACCTTCGGTCCAGAATGGCCACAAGACCCAGCTCGACCTCGAGCCACGCAGGACCCCACCGCCGCGTCCGCTGTCCGGCAACCACCGGGTGCAAAACCCGCGACCCCCTCCGCAAGTTAGGGCCGAGGCCCTTCCCTCTATAAAGCGCGTCGCAGCTGCCCTCACCTGAATCCTTTCCCCCCTCGCACGCGCCACCTCTCTGCTGTCGCCGCGCCCACCGTGGTGAGCGCCGCCGCCACTCCGATTCGTCGTGCTCGATGCCCCTTGGAGCAAGCCGACGCCCCCATGAGCGCCCCGACGCCGAGCCACGCATCCGCCTGCCGTCCATGTCGCCCGACCACCTCCAGGCGCCGCCACCATCGGAGCCCCGCCGGTCCGTCCGTCCCTCTTCGATGTGCGTCGTCTTCGCACGCGAAACGATGCCCCATAGCGCCCATACCCCAGAGCTCCGGCGAGCCGCCGCCTTCCAGTGCCATGCACCACCGCCTGCCCTCTGCGCCGGCGAGCCAGAGGCCGCGGGGAGCCGTCCATCTAGCCATCAGCGGTCCAGATCAGAAGCAAGGATACCCCTTCGCGCTTTTTCTAAAGAGACCCCCGGCTTCCACAAAATTAACCCGACGTCCAGATTTATCTCGAGAAACATACCTGCTAGCCCTAAAAGCTATAGTTAATTACGAATAGGTCCCTACAGCCTTGTTTAGCCCATAGAATGCACGTTTTAGGTCCGATTCAATCCGTTCAAGTTGCGTTAGCTTTGTTACAACCCAAACTACGCGTTAGTGATGTTGGTTTCCATAATACTTGTTTTTGGAAATTAAATTGTTTAATGACTATTAAACACTTGTTTTCTAATTAAAAGCTACATAGGGTTTTACGCCGCCTCTAATGATAATGTTAATGTGATTAATGTCAACATAAATGTGTTCTCTAAATAAAACTTGTTTAGTCCAACACGACATACTTTATAATTTGATTAGATACTCACATGCTCTTTATTTGTAAATTTAATAGTAAAATGTTTAATTCCTATGAAATATGCAAATAAAATGTGTTCTCTAAATAAAACTTGTTTAGTCCAACACGACATACTTTATAATTTGATTAGATACTCACATGCTCTTTATTTGTAAATTTAATAGTAAAATGTTTAATTCCTATGAAATATGCAAATAAAACTTGACTAGGTTTTACTTTGTTTTCAAATTCTAAACTAAATTGAATAATTCCAACTTTGGGTATTCTATGAATGTCCACTACATGTGATTTATTTAATTAAAATAAATGCAGCATATAGTCTTTTGTTTCTCTCGCAGCTCTGGTGTTCCGTTAGTTGTGTCCTTTCATCCTTTTGTTTGCCATAATTCGCCTACACCTTGCATTCCCATCTTATGGTATTTTGTCATCTGGTTTAATAAATGTTTAGTGTATGAACCGCTATAATTCCAGCATAGTATTTTAATATTGAATTCATATATGATGATCACATATGTGAAATCTCGATATTAAAATAGTATGTTGAATTGTATGTGCGTATGCTAAAGTTTGTTGATCCATTTATACAAAATTCCATTGAAGCTTTATTCCAATATTCCATGATGACATCATGTTCATGACTTGATGATGTCACAATCTATTTGTCCTCAACCAAAATAATCCCAGCTTATGTTCTTTGTACCAGTATGCCCTTGACTAGGGATGAAAACGGATCGGATACGAACGGATATGCGCGAATACGAATACAGATATTTATTTTTTTCTCAGATCGGATTCAGATACGGATAGTGTAAAATGTGTCGGATATGGAACGAATATTGATATATGTTACATATCTATAAGAAATATCCAACTTTGGGTACTCGGATTCGGATACCAATCGGATATTGAATCTCCGAATCCGAATATCGGACTATTCATTTAGTGTCTAAACCCTCTCGGTCGGACGGATGGACGAAAAATATCCCTACCGTTTTCATCCCTACCCTTGACCCTTCAATTGCCCATACATTTCCAACCGTAGCTCTGTCCTTAGTGTTTTTGCGTTCCCGAGTTCGTAGCAGTTAGTGTTTTCTAGTAGCGCTTTTCAAAACTATAGTATTGATTGGTGTATTGCTTTGTTAGATGTATCTTGTGTGCTGGTGTTGATCGTGCCAATCAGTGAGCTGTTCGACATTGAAGGAGAACAAGGTTCTGAAGAACGGAATTAATGGCAATACTTTGAGGAAGGCAAGTATAACACGAGAAATTCCTTGCAACCTACACACCTTTAATATTCATATACATTCATGCATGAGTTAATTTGTTTAAGGTTATCCCTAGTGTTCTTATACCCTGTTTACCTTGAACAACCTGGGTTATGCATCTTTTGGGTAGCAAATTGCTAGGCTTTGCAACTTGAGCTACTGTCACTGGACCGATGATACTTTGATACTTATTAATGATGAACAATGATGAATGGTTAAAACTTGCTTTTTAGCAACATGGTTAGGAAGCTGAAACATGTGCTGTGTGCTTTGTTCTCGGCAACTCTTGAGCTGGAACATGTGCTATGTGCATTGTTCTCGGCAACCCTTGTTCTGGAACATGTGCTGTGTGCTTTGTTCTAGGTGACCCTTAAACTGGAACATGTGCTGTGTGCTTTGTTCTAGGCATCACTTGTTACGGTTTCTATCTTAAAGTGGCAACCCAGGAAAATAGTACAGCCACAGGAATCAATGGGCTCTGGTCTTGACTAAGTAAAATGCACAGCTCTAACTAGCGGGGGTTACCGAAAGGCGTTGGGGGGAACCACGGTTTAAGTATGAGCCTGATCTGCTTGGGGACGGACTCACATTGCACCCTGATGTCCGTAGGCATTTTGTTCACGTTGCACCCTGAACGCCATCAACCTACTCACGTTGCACCCTGGGTGTTTAGTTGATCCCGGGAGTTGGGTTCATGCGCCCTTGTTGAAACCTCAGTGGCCCTTTAGCTTTTTAGAGGGACTTTTGAAATGTCTCATAGTGAAACCCAGCCGCACACCTAAGGAAGTGTGAAATGGGTCTGGCTAACCCGGGCATCACGGGAATCACAACCAGTGGGGAAAGTGTACAACCTCTGCAGAGTGAAAACTGATATATCAGCCGTACTCACGGTTACGAGTGGCCTGGATCCTTTTTGAATAGTGACTATTACCCTGGTGATGTTTATGATGGAACGATGATGGAATGATGTTGGAACGATGGTGAACGTAATGATACTTCTATATATACTCTTAATTTGGGTAACAACTAGGTTATTACATATTACACTATAGTAATTTGGCTAATGTTAAAATTGAACAACTAAAAATGCTTACCGCAGTTAAATCGTGTCTAGCCTTTTGAGCCTTCATACTCGTGTTGTACTTGTTAAGTAAGATGGTTTACTTACCCTTGCACTATTCAACAAAATCCCGGATGGGTACTCAGATGAGGCAGCAGTCGAAGATTTTCATGAAGATTTTCAGAAGAGTTCTAGTTTGTGGTTCACTGGTCGGCGTCCATGTGGAATGAAGACTTCATCTTGAGAGATAGTACATAGACTTCCACTATGGTTTATTTAAGACTCTTGTCTTTTGTAATAGTTTCTTTTGTAATTCGAGCACTGGTTTACTTTGATTTACCTTATTTTGGAGCTATATGTGTGTTTAAGACTTCCTGGGTACACATATAGTAGCATTCGGGTTTATTCGTAAATCCGGGTGTGACATGCGGTCTTGAGGAACGACCTCCCAAGGATGAGCGGCGACTTCGTCCCTTCTCCCATATCGAGAATCACAAAGTCAACGGGGACTATGTGTTCTCCAATCATCACGGTTACGTCTTCGGCGATGCCCAGAGGGTAGCGAACGGAGTTATCCGCTAACTCTAGGCACATGGCGGTGGGTTCCGGCTCCGGTAGGCATAGCTTCTCGTACACGGCCTTCGGCATTACGCTCAAACTTGCGCCAAGGTTACACAATGCCCTTTCGAACATGTATGATCTGATGGAACACGGGATGGTCGGACATCCCGGGTTCCTCTTCTTCTCAGGAGCTTGATCGGCGATAGCCGCGCTGCATTCTTCGGTCATCTTGATGGTGCCTGGCGGCGACATCTTGCGCTTGTTTGCAAGGATGTCTTTGAAGTAGCGAGAGTATGTTGGAACTTGTAGTGCGTCCAAGAGCGGCATATTGATGTTCAACCTGCGCACCACTTCAACAAACTTTTTGGAAATGCTCATCAATTTTACCTTTGTGGTAACGTGGTCTTGGAGGAAGAATCTTGGTATCTTTGTCAATCATCTCAAACTCTGGCTTTGATGAATATTTTCGGTGCGGGAGTAGGTGCCTTCTCTTTTGTCTTCATCTCCGCTTCAACACTTGGCTTAGGCTTCCTTGCTCCGGCCGGGTGTTTGGGATCTTCGGTCTCCTTCCCTGAGCGAGTTTGAATTGCTTTTGCCATCTTCGGATTTTGAGGTTGCCCCGGTAGTCTTCCTTCATTACTAGGTAGGCGTCCGGCTAGTTTGGTCACTTGTGTTTCTAGCATCTTCATCATGTTGAGCACTTGATGGTTAGAGCTTCCGACCTCCATCACCTTTCCATCAATGTTCTCCAATATCTTGTCCATAGCCTTGAACTTAGTGACGGTGTCCTTGCTGATCTTTCCTTGCTCCTCCATGAACTCCTTCAATTGTATACAAAGAGGCACCAAGTTTTGAATGGATGAGCTTGCATTAAATCGAGGTCTACCTTGTTCGTAGCGGAAGTTGGATGGAGGGAACCAATCCCCCTTCTTCATGTACTCGAGCACTTTAGCTTCCTCCGGACAATTCTTCTGGACATGGCTGTATTCTCCACAATCTTCACATGTGGACCTTGCTTCGGCTGCCTTCAAATCAATAGCATGGGCTTCCTTCTTGTCCACATCCATCTTCTCCAACCTCCTCATGAGCGAATCGATCTTCCCTTCAAGTATTTCTTCACGCTCCACTTGCAAAACACTTTTAGCAACTCCCGCGGACGGTGTAGGGTGCAGCCGTCCCGATGATGCCCACGCATCATTATCTGCCACCTTCTTGAATAGCTTGAGAGCTTGCGTTGGGGTGAGCTCAATGATCGATCCCCCAGCTGATGCGTCGATAATTGCCCTTGATGCTGTCATGAGGCCTTGGAAGAACTTCTGGACTATATCTTCCCTTGAAAACTTGTGATGTGGCATGGCTCGGATGTAGTCGTTGAAGCGCTCATAGGCTTCCGCAATGGTCTCCGTCGGGCTTTGCGTGAAGGTAGCAATCTTGTTGCGCAAAATCTGAGTCTTGCCCGACGAGTAGAACTCCGTCATGAAAGCTTTCATCAAGGACTCCCAATTTTGCACCGTTTGCGTTGGTAGAGAATGGAACCACTGAAGTGCTCTCCCAAGTAGAGAGAACGGAAAGAGCCTCGCCCTCATTTGATCTTGGGTTATTCCTTGCATGTTAAAGGTGCGACATAGTTGGATGAATGCTTGAAGGTGAAGGTTGGCATCTTCTTTTCCAGTGAAGGGTGAGCTTTGCACCATACGGATGGTCGAAGTGTTGATCTTGAACGGTCCTCCAATGTCATCGAGGTCTTGGATAGGCAAATCCTTGATGTCCGAGATGCATAGCTCTCCGATCATACGTTCTGGTTGCGCAATCTTAGGTTGCGGTGGCGCCTCCTTTGGACTTGATGGTGGAGTTTCTTGAGGTGTAGACGATGAACCTTCGGTCTCGTCTTTCGGATCTACTAATTCCAGCTTCTTAGCTTGTGCTTCGCGTCTCCTTCGCCTGTAAAGTTTTTCTGGATCATCCACAAAATTTTTCGGTTTGTTGGAGAGGTAGCCATCCATCTCCTGGGTTAGTGAAAGCAAAATATATATGAGATCTAAAAGAAAAAGATAGAATGAATAAAAGTAAGACAAAACCTAGATTAGATTGATTTTTATGGATTAGAACTATTTTTGATAAAAACAAAAAAAAGTGATCTAAAAAGAGAAATCAAGAGAAAAAGAAATATTTACGAATGCTAGTTAAATCGGATCTTAATCGATAGTTCCCCACAACGGCGCCAGAAAAGCTTGTTGACGGCCCTTAGACGCGTCAATCGTGAACCGCAAGCGCACGGATCAGTTGTAGCTCTTCCCTCAGAGTACTCCCCCAAGGTTTATCAATCCGTGGAACTAAAGACATAAGAAACAATCCAACTAGCATAGAAATCCTTTTGTCTTGAGAGAGGTGAAAAACAAATCTAATGTAGTAAACATCGAAAACCAGAGGTAGCGAGAGAGAGTAAGAGATAACCAATCTAGATCGCCTAGATCATGCATATATTGTAGCTCCGAGCCAATAAAGTGAAGTAAGATAGATGTGAATCTCAATAAGAAGCATCTTTAAATCATGACCTTTGGTCAAACTCCCGAAAGCCCCACCTTACACGGGATCACACCCTGTCACGGTGCTCCCTATCGGGTAACTTAAGGGCACGTTCACAAGTGAACGTGTCGAACAACTTGGTAGATCCGGCATGAACCCTAGCCACCATGGCTACAAGAACACCCCAAGCAATCTATCTCGAGAATAGATTGAGAAGAAGCAAAACCAAGAAGAACGAAATCATAGAAAGAGGCACTTGATCGCTAAAGATTCGGAAACACAAATAACTTCACCATGAATGATAGTACATCACAAGATCACCACTAGGATCCTACCTTGATCTTGAAGATCCTAGCTCCAGAACTTCGATGTGGTCTTCCTCGCAAGGTTCCCACATCGGCTAGGGCAGAACCCTAGACAACTAGCACGACCCTCAACTCTCTGAAAGGTGTCCCTCTAGCTTCTCTGCTCCTCGGCGTCGAATGGCGAACGATATGATGCGTGGCAGATGGCACGGGAGCTATTTATAGCCTGGTCGAAGGGGAGGCTGAAGCGCCATAGGAAGGGGCTGGGCCGGCCGGCCTAAAGGGGCCTAAGCCGACCGGCCTGGCCTCTTTCTTGGCCGCCTTGTGCCCATGTTTCTCCCCAAGTCTTTTGGAAGCTTCAGTAGTTGTGCCCTCTATGCATATGGGCCTTGGACGTCGTTTGCTTCGGGATATCTTCGAGATAGGAATGGGAAGCGGATAACCTTCCAAATTCTCCATTTGATTTGCCTTGATCCCGAAGTCACTTGACCTTATCTTCAATCACTTGCCTTTCAAACATTCTTGGAGGGGCCTCGAAACCCTATGGGCTGGCCGGCCAGCCTAGCCCTCTCCTTGGGCCTCTGGCCTTCATCTTTTGCTGTGTCGTCCTTGGTCACAAGCCTCGTCCATTTACTCTCCAAATTTGCCCAAAAACCTACTTAAACAGAAATCCTCCAAAAACACACGCATATGCGAAAACGTCCTGGTTACAGAGTATGATCAATAGTTTAGATGTCAAATTCATGCCATTATTAAAGATAAATAGGGGTAAAAAGGTGTCACTAAGGAGCGTCAACCGTCAACACTCCCACCCTGGAGATCACCTGTACAAGATCATCTTCCAGCTGCCGCACCTTCTACATCCAGAAATTGATGAGTTAGTATACAGAGATTCATACACTTCTTCTACACAGAGATATCACTTGTGCACCTTCACAGATACTATAGACTAAAATTAGAACACATTTATTGATTGTACACAGAGATTCTACCTAGATACTACAAAATCAATGATTGTACATAGATACTACAAATTAAATGATTCTACACACAGATACTTGCCTCATCGTCGGAGCCGGAGTAGTCGCCAGAGTCGTCCGCCTCCACCTTGGAGCGTCGGGGCCTCTTGGATGCGCCGCTGCTGGATGAGCCGGATCCACCTGGGCCCTCTTCGCTGAGGGGGCGAGCGTGTCCAGTGTCTTGGCCTCGCTGGTGCTAGAGCCCTCTGAGAGGCCTCTTCCCGGCAACTCAGTTGATACCAGAAAAGATGGAGAAATCATGGTTTCAGAATTGGATTCAGGTGGTGAGAGGAAACTCAGGTTGGTATTGTGTAAAAAACAAGTTGCCAATACCTCTATAAACATTACACCCTTGAAACGACCGCGCCCGCGGGAGAATGAGGAGGCTGATGATGATGCTGATGACGACGATGAGAATATTGATGAATACAAAATATGGCTTAAATCACTAGGCAAAACTGGTATATATGATGTTTGTACTACACTATCCACATGTACCTATAACTGTACTCTTAACTCACATAATATGTTGGTAACTTGCAGAACTACACGATGGGTTCAGGCATCAAACAGTAGAAACATACAAAGAATGGCTCAGGCAGGAAGGCCTTCTGAGACAAATTGGTATATCCTTTTTGATTTGCACTTCTTACTTATACTCAAATTTGTGAATGTACTAAGTGCAAGTTTTAAATCTTTTTGTAGCGGCTTATAGTATATCTCGAGGTCAGTGTGCAGAACCACTCGGTGAGAGCAATGGTAATAGCACGACACCGCCATCAGAACCGTCATCAGAATGGCCATGTCATGCAAGGAAAGTACAAAAGAAGACAAAAGGTTGTAAAAGCTATCACATAATTTGAATGTCACTCTTTATTATTCAGCAGTTAAGCTAAGCTTGTATTTTCTGAATGTATGTAGATGGCAAGAAATCTGGCCGTGGATCCTTGAAAGGGCTAGCTGCACTTGCCAGGAGAAAGAAGTCTGGATCCAACAAACTAAAAATCCAGTTTTCTCTTCTGGGTGGTCCATGTGGTGATAATCAACGTTCCTTTGTGGACGAAATTGTTATGATCACAAGGCAAAGAGCTCTACTAACTGGAGTTAAAACTTGGAGCGAAATAAAGGACGAAGTCAAGGAGGATATCGCTAAGGCTGTAAAGGTATGTTAATTGCCACCTCATATGCTTTATCATAATGTTAGATACATATAGTCACTTAATACATTTGGTCAAAAATATTATGAATGTACTATACTACATAACATGTTTCATTTTGCACCAGAATCTATGGGAGCTTGAGACCACTGAGGGTCCGAAGAAAAAGATATGAGCGACTGCCAGAGAACGCTACAAAGGTTGGCGATCCACATTGAGTAGTACATTCAGGGCATACGACAATTATGAGGACCGAATGAAAAATAAGCCTGAAGACTTAGACATTGTGGAGTGGCAATATTTGATCAAGTACTTTGGAAAAAATACTTTCCAGGTCACACTATATGCTAAATTTAAGAATGCAAGCTTGAGTTAAATTTTTCATTGCTGAATGTATGTTACTTGTTTAGGAGTCGAGCATCAGGAACTCTTCGAATCGCTATGAAACGAAGACCAACCATACGACGGGTTCCAAACCTTTCTCTCAGTGTAGTTGGGAAAATGTAAAGAATCGATCCTCAATTATCGACTTGCACTACATTAAAGAATGATATATTGATGACATGTAATTTTGCTAGAGAGATCCAGTAACTGGTGCCAAGCCACGCAAGTTGGCACTTTAGAAGACTACCCACATGAAGCGATGAAAATGGACAATGATACTGGCTGAGAGTGTTTATGTGAGTGCTACTTTGAACACAATCTTTCTTCCGCAATAGCATTAATGTTTTACATATCACTATATGACCAAAATTGATGTCATACAACTGTTTGTTGCCCTTAGAATTATACATCCAAGTGATTGTCTCTATCGCAATCAGATGGATTGGATGAAGATGAACCAGCAAGTATCACTTCAGCAGCTGCTAAGGAAGACCAGGTTTTCCAGGAGACGTACAAAGAGAAAACTGGAGCAAAAGCGAGCAGGACACGTGGCGAAGGATACATGTCCAATCGCAAAAGAAACCAAGTGCTTCAGGAACAAATTATTCAGGAAAGACTAGAGAAGCTCGAAGAAAAAGAGCGTGAATTAAAAGAAAAGCTTGAAAAGCATGAGGCTAAAAAGGAAGCAGAAAAGGAAGCACTTAAAGCCTCAATTAGACAAGAATTGATGGGGGAGTTCCAAACAATGATCGCACGACAGAATCGACCAGCATTGCCAAATGAGGTAACCTGCTTGCTCATCTGTATCATACTCACAATCTCATAAATACATGTAACTATTGCTTATTTGTTGGTTCTAATTCGTTGCGTTTGACAACAGATATTTGTCACTGATCTTTTACCTGCCATATCTGAAAATTCATAGACCCCATGGAGTCCATGCAAATATGTCGGCATTGTTCCGGAGGAAGGCGACGAGCGCGCTTTCCTATTTGGCGTCGAGCCCTGATCCGATCAGGGCGGTCTTGGAG
>CM014275.1:31710548-31726156 GCA_004135705.1 Alloteropsis semialata
GTTATAGGAAGGCTTAGGTGGGTTTTAACAAAAAGTTAGATCAAAACAAATATGCAATGGAAGGGTGAGAACAATATAGCATGAAGTGCAACACGAGGTGGATGAACAAAATGATATGACATGATGTGGTGGTCTAAAAAAACAAAACAAAAGTTAGCCTAGATCAACTAGCCACAAGTTTAGAGTCTAAGGGTGGTGTCATACCTCATATATCTCTCTAAAAAGACTCAAAACACTAATAGGCACACAAAAGGGTCTACAAGTTTTCTAAGATCAAATAAAAAAGTGCTCCCTCAATAACATTTAGATCATACAACATAAAGTTGTGGCATTTATTAGAGCAATGGTACAATATTACCTGATAGTTCGATTAAAGATCATAATATAGACCGTCAAATTATATAGATAATAAACAAAAGATCGGGTTGCCTCCCGCAAAGCGCTTCATTTAAAGTCATAGAGCTAGACTTCTCACCTTGATTATGTTTATGTGAAGCCATGGTCCTTCGTGCGAGAATCTGAAGTGTCCATGCAGCTTGATGTTGCCTTTTGTAATCCATCGTGATTTGCTTCTAACATCTTCATGAATTGAATGTAGCGGGCTTGTGTCTTCATATGCCAATATTCTTGGGGGTCTTCACTTTGTTCTTAGCTTCTGAATTTGATCATGTACGCTCGATGAAAGCATTGCCCAAGCTCCTCTTCATTGTTGTCATCGTTATCTCCTCTACCCTTGTTCTCATCACATTGCGCCTGCCTCTTCTTCATGGATTTTTTCCTGTATACAGAACAGAACATATACCAAAGTATAGCTCTATTGAAAAGTTTATGAAATTATCTTTCCAACGAGTGGTCATTCATCTTAAACGGAGTTCAAATAAGAGAGTTATGCCAATTTTACTTCAGCGCTGCGTGCTGTTCAGAAAATTTCAGAATGCACGACATTCGATGTTTTGATCATAACCACTTGTAGGAATCTCCGATCGACTTGATTCTTGATTCGTTGGAACTGGAACTTCGTGGGGCTTTTAAATATCCAAAAATATTCTACTGTTTTCTTTAGAGGTTGTGCAGACTTTGATGTGAACAATACCTTCTTGTGAATTGAGCCTGAGATGTTTGATGATCTTGATCTTGTGGTCTTTGGAGCGTCGTGTTGTGCATCCCTAAGCTTCAAGGTCATTACCATTGATTCACCAGTGAGTAGCATGGCTCTAATGATGAGTCTTCTCCATAGTTCTTGCTTTTTCCAAGGTGCCGGGATCGTTGGGGGCTCTTGCTCTTTATATCGATGATTTGAGCGGTTTCCTTCATTGGTAGCATCACTCAATTAGAAGCTTCTTGAGTATCCTACTAGAGAAGATTGGTGGTGCATGGTGCTTCTAATCTTGTTGCCTCCAGCTTGATCAACTTCAAATCATCATCTTTTGTGCTCAAGGCCCTCCAATCATCCCTTGACATTACCATCACCTTCTCCGTTGTTTGCTGCTGCCTGATCTTCATTGAATTTCTCTTCACTAGTGCAGAACATATACCAAACTTCTACTCTATTGCGACGTTCATCAAATTTCCTTTCCAACGAGTGCTCATTCACTTTAAACGGACTCCGGATGAAAGAGTTATGCTTGTTTTACTCTGGCACTACGTTCTGTCCTGAACAGATTTGAGAACGCGTAGTGTTGAAAGATTTTACCATAACTCCTTGCACCGATCTGCGATTCTTGATGCATTGGAAAGACGACTTGATGGAGCTTCATATTTTATAATTTTCTTCCATGGTACTTCTCTGATCAAGGGCGAAAAACTGGTCTCAATAGTAACCTTCCAGAGATGTTGATGATCGGGTCTCACGACTTCGTCGGGGCATGATCCATCTCCTATAGCTTGGACAAACAAATCTCCAAGAAACTTTAGTCTTAAAAATTCAATTGACTCGGCGGCATACCTTGTTCATCTTTATTTGTTTTGTGTGTGGGCTCAATAGTGGATGATGGGCCACTAACAAAAGTTAGCACCTACCACTAAAGAGTAGATCTTCATGTAGCCATCAACTTGTGATAGCGAGTTTTGGACTTGTCAAAGTCCGGATGTCGAGAACTTCTCGATCGCTTTGTGTCTAGGGATTTACCTGCATTCATGGACACAAACAAGAAATACAGGATACATGCAATAATAAAATTAGGGTTAGTCCAAAAAATTAGATAGATCTCCCTAGGGTTCGTGTTGCCGATCCCCGGCAACGATGCCAGAAAAGCTTGTTGACGGTCCATAGACGCACCAATTGTGAACCACAAGCGCACAGATCATCGTAGCTTTTCCCTTAGGGATCCAAGGTTATCAATCTGTGGATCGACAATGAACCGTCTAGGGTTTTCTACCTAGCTAAATGGATCTAATCCCAACGTTAGGCATAGATTGCATATAAAGGTAAACCTTTAAGATATGATTGAAGTGTAAATGTTGATCGCACCCATGAACATAGGCAAAGATTAAGCACAACCAAAGGGGTAAACTAGCCTATCGCCTTCTAGTTGTAGTTCTAGCCAATAAGAGCAAGCACATCATGCATCTCATCCAAAGCCATCTTTAAACTACTATCCTCCGGTCAAACCCCCGAAAGCCCCACCTTACACGGGATCACACCCTGTCACGATGCTCCCTATCGGCATGGGTAACTTAAGAGCACGTTCGCGAAGAACGTGTTGAACCTCTTGGTAGATCCGGCATGAACCTCTAGCCACCATGGCTACAAGATCACCCCAAGCAATCTATATCGATAATAGATTGAAAGCAAAGCAAACCCAAGAAAAGCACAAGATCATTGGAGGAATCGAGTCGCTAAAAGATCGGATGACATGAAGAACATTACTCATATAATAGATGTATTTGTATCATCACCACCGAGTACATACCATTGATGACTCCATCTAGCACTTGAACTCCACCATGGCACAACCACGTAGGGAGGCCATGGTGGCTAGGGTAGGCCTAAGCCATCCCTAGACAACTTCGAGGACTTGCGGCGGCCGTCGTCTCCTTTTGGTGTATGCCCTAGGTTTCGCCGAGTTCTGGTGGATGGATATGCGAGCCCTCGGGGTACAGGGGCTATAAATAGTCCGAGAAAACTCTAGCTCGAAGGGGAGGTCGAGGCGGCGCAGAAACGACCCAGGCCTGCCGGCCCAGGGCTTTTCTGTGGCCCCTTGGCCCCATCTTTCATGTGGAAGCTTCTAGTTCCTCCAGGAGTTGATTTATCAATGCATGTGGGTATTTGACGTCGGTTGCTTTGGGATAGGATTGGGTCTTGATATCCTTCCATATGTCTGCCTGATTCACCTTGATCCCGAAGTCATCCGACCTCATCTTCAAGTCTTTGCCCTTTCAAATTCTTGGAGGTTGGTTCACCATAGATGAGAGCGAACGAAATCCGAGTCACATGGCCTTCATTCCTCCGCTCTATGCATGATCTCGGTCTTTGTCCAAAAGTGCTCATTTATAGCTCAAAAACCTGCGTAAACCAAAATCCTCCAAAAATACATGCATATGCGAAAACAGGATTATTTCAAGTGCCAAGTGGCGGGCTAGTATATGAATTGATCCCAAAACACCACTTAATTAGCACTAAAAGTGTACATATAACGAGCGTCAACATAGTGCAGAGTCAACAAACAACGAACCAGGTAACTAGTGCAAATGCTTTGAGATTGACAATAGATTCATGTGGCTAATGTCTTACCTGCCTTCTTGTAAATTGCATAGACTCTCACTGCAAGCAGCAATGAATCTTTGAGAGTAGAATCTAGAACCATCACTACGGATAACATCGCTGCTACACCAGAAGTGCCTAGTACTCAAGAAACAGCTCGCCAGGTATCGACATCAAACAATCATTCCCAAAATTATGCCTTTGTGTATTTAATCGCTCCTTATTAACATTGTTCCAACAACTTTATATTCCAGGTTGAGCCAGCAAGCATTGTCACAACTGAGAAAGTAAACGAACCACCTGATGGCAATGTTCAACCTAGTACCATTTCAAGGAAACTGTTCACTGCTGGGAGTCGTCCGAAAGGTGCAGGAGCAGATGCAAATGCAAAGTCGTACATTACTTCAGAACAGTTGCGGGCAGCTGGTGCTAACACGCGAGCAAGCTTAAAGAGACGGCAGCAACAGGTACGAACTGCGTGAGTGCTTTCATAATGCCATTACAATTTTTCAAGTCCAATTCTATTCTGCTGCTAAAACAGTACAAGACAAATCAGCTTCAAAAAACTGTACAATCTCTAATTCTCTCATTGGTTTCTCTTCAGAAGGGCACTGAAGCAACCACGGGCCAACAAGACTGAAGATTGCCATGCTTCAAGAAGACATCCAACCTTGGAGCTCAAACAAAGTTGATGACCATCATGAAAGGTTGGACTGGTGGTCAAGATTATATATGCGTGCACATTTGTACAAACTTTATTACTGAGTGATGGTCTGATGGATGAATGGACAAGAGTTGTTACATTGATTTGTTGAATATTGTGTTATAGCAATTCTATCATGAATGTTTGGATTGATTTCTATTATAAAAATTCGGTTGCATTAAAAAATCAGCATGTGGCAATCACACAGCTCTTTTGTTGTGATACCCTGTACGTCTACAGCAACGCAATATCTTCCGTAGCGATATCATATGAGCATATAGCGACGACCCAAATTGCGTTGCGTTACCCAACAGCTATATTGCGACAAGCCACATTTTGTTGCGTTGCGATACCCTATATGAATATAGCGACACCATATTCCATTGCGCCACCCTCTACGCATATAGCAACGCACATTTCTGTTGCTGTACCCTCTATGCATATAGCAACAACATATTCATGTTGCAACAGGATTTAGGGATATAGCAACGAGTAGCACTTCTTCCATTGCAACAGGGCTTAATTGTATAACAACGAGTACCAATTTGACCGTTGCAATAGGGCTCAAGCATATAGCAACGAGTACCAATTTGACCATTGCAATAGGGTTTCAGGATATAGCGACGACTATCACTTCGTTGTGATATGTTCTTATAAATAGCAACACCTAAATGATCGTTGCGCTACCCAATAAGCATATAGCAACTACTAGAACTTCGTTGTGATATCCTATTATCCTATTGCAACGTCAAATATGGCGTATTGCTACCAATCTATTGCGTTGCAATAACGTTTTCTTGCAACACGCCCTCGTCGTTGCAATAACTCCTATAGCAATCGCAACGCCCATGATCGTTGCTACTTGAGGCAATTGCCACGCCACATGTCGTTGCAACAAGGAACAAGTAGCACAATGCCTTGCTTCACCGTTGCAATACCTTATCGCAATGGACTTTTATGCAATGGCACAAGAAGTATTGCAACAGCCAGAAAACGTCGTGATATGTAACTATTGCAACAAAAATACCCCTATCGCAACGGTTATGGGGCATTGCGCCAGTGCCAAAACATTGTAGTGCACCTCTTATACCACCTTCTCTATCTCATCTAGTGATAAGAAAATTAATTTGAAGGATGAAGAGGAAGTATACAAGCAAAACATGATAGATAAATTTGAAAACAAAGGCTATAAGGAAATTAAAAAGCTTTTAGAGAAACTAGTAGATTGCACGTGCGGCACGCATGTGTTTAAATAAACACGCAATAGAAAACAAAACAGTTGATATTTTGAACAACCCAATAATTTGGATATGCAGCAAATTGTCCACAAAATATCATACATAAATACTAAATTTGATTCAAAGTATATATTGGACTTACCATGCAGAAAACTTCATTAATAAACACAAGTAAAATTCCATCGAATGTAATTATAACATCCTAGGCACCTGAAAAGCAGTGGAGATGCCTGGCATACTGAAGTACACAGCTAGAGCTCATATTATTTATTACAGCCAAAATGAACATGTAATCCGGGAGACTAATACATTGCAAGTGCCCAGGAACATGTTATTATTTAGAATATGCTGCTCTAATCGATGTGCTGGCAAGGATACATCTCACGCATGCGCAAATAAGGAATCGCACAATGTAGTTATTGCGACAGATAGGGCACGTTGAATCCTGATGGAACCACCTTCTGATGCATCGAACATGGAATGAGTGACCGCAATCTGGAAGGCTGAGACCATCAGCTGCAACTGAAATCATGTCGAGGCAGATTGGACATGTACCGTAGTTTGCCAAGCCCCATTGCTGCGAGCCAACGTTGATGCATGCCGATAACAGTTCCGTCCCTTCGCAATACAAGAACCGGAAAAGGCTATAGATAGACATATGGCATGTGTAGAATCGTCCGGCTAACAATCCGTTGTGACTCACCACAACATCTACATCGATGTCAGGATACACTAACTCGTCCCATTCATCAACAGTTAGATCATGGAAATCGTCAACCTCCCCGAACTGCTGTATAAAGGTTTCGGAAACCACCTGCCACAGGTTGTTGTCGCCTAGAAGGTTGGGATGTGGTATGGCCACCTCCCTGTGCAGGGTAACAGACCGCCAAATGCGCTTGGTAAAACCACCTATCCCAGACCATACATGGCTAATCGTGACAGCCAAGTGTAGGACAAGGATGTTTGTCTGACATTGTGCAGGCATTTGGATCCACCCTAGCGAAGGCATGTGTGAGTTGATGGCGTGCCTGTTTGCCACTGGCAGTCCATCCTCCATGTTCATTAACCTACAATCATACACAAATCGACCTCTAAAACTGTTTCAAATCTTGCACAGCAACAGTAATAACAATAACATATTGATACGATATATGATAATGATATAATCCTACAGGAGTCTATCATACTGTCAGTTGAAAGGGACCTTGACGAAGAGGGGAAGGTGGTAGCGACGGAGGAGGCAGACTGCTAACAACTTCGGGGTGTGCGAAATATATACACAAGTGCTCGTAACTATATAAGGAAAACATCCTAAAATGATGCACCTTGTAAAGGCAGGGTAGCAATAAGGCTACAGCTTCTATTTGGCTTTACATGTAAATTGATTTGTTTACATATAAAGCCTCGAGATATCAGGAGAGCAATCAGGCTACGCCGATAATGAATCGACTGTGGCCACTTTCTCTGTTTATTACTAATTTATAAATTATCATGTTGGGTTTCAAACCTTAAGAACACATTAAATTTCAAATAATTATATCTAACTCTCTTTATTTCAATGGACAGTTTTATACGTTTGATGTAAACAAGCAACATTATTGTCACGAATGAAAGACACTGAAACTAAATTCTGCATAGGAGTTGAGTTGAAAAGTTGTGGACTTGAGCTGAAGAGTATGTTAGCACAGGCGAGCACGCGTGCCACGTAGAAATTGACTAGAATCTGCATCGGATCAGCAGTTTGACCAACCTCGTCCACCCTTGAACATCGGGATCAACGTGGATTAGCTAGCTCTCGCCGAATATTCGAGGCCACGTCACCCAACGACATTGAACCTGTCGCACGGCAAACCGAATCATAAATTTAGCTACGCGCACTGACCGTGCATGTGATCGCATCCTAAAAAGGGTATAAATACCAAATACCAAAATAGTTAAATATTGTACACAAACATTTTGTGAATTGCCTGTTTTGCCACCCAACATGTACTTCTACCAAACAAGTTCATAATAGAAAATAAAAACAGATATTACTATTAAGTACACCAAACAAGTGTACATTCTGAAAGTTCATATGAAGAATTTATTAATAAGTCTACAAATGTAAAATGCCAAGCTTGCATCTCCTCACAATGTGCGTTCATGAATATTAATCCTCATCATCAGGCAAAGCTTGCATCTTGGAACGTAGCTGAACATAATCATGTGGGACAAGATAAAAGTACTGTGCCCGGCATACCGGGCACGTTGGGCTTTCCCTGAACCATTCTGCGATGCAGTCCGCATGGTAACCATGATTGCAGTCCGGCAAGTAGATGGCGATGGTGCCTTCGCCCAGGCCTTCGAAGCAAATTGAACATTTCGGCAAGCAATTGATGCAACTCTGAACAAGAGCTGTAGCCTCACAGTAGTCAAAGTATATGTTCAGGTAAATGCGCACCTCACACCCAGAGGCACAGTCAAGACGAGTGGCGTTTGCAAGATTTGCGATGTACTCGACTGTGTTGTTAGGAACAGACCTCTCCCAATGCGCATCAGTTAAACAACTGAACTCTACAACATCGCTAAGATTCTCCTTCAGCGATTTGCTTATTAGAGCACGACAGGACTCCATGTTCCATAGCAACTTGATGCTGGGATATTCTAAGGGCACGGCTATTTTGATGTTAAACTGTCTGCGACGTTGGCACACATCAAACTATCACAACCGATGCCAACCACCTGTGGTTCTCTGTGCAATCCACTTCAATGACAAGTTCACTCGGCCATGCTCCAACAGGGCCTTCTATGAGTTCAATGGTCCCCTTCTCCAATGTTATGCCGCACCTGTTTGGCATAGCATCAAGGCCTTTCATTGGATCTGTACAGCACGAAATGTAGCTTGTAATTTATTGAATATGAACGCATGATGATGAAAGCTAGCTTCCAACAATATGGTATTCCTTACATGACTGTTTTGCTCAGGTTCGATCTTGCGCTTAACGTCGTGATCAGAGCTTGAAAAAAGCCTGTACACAAGAACGACTATTATCAGAGAAAGAACGCAATTGAATACATAAATCAGAGTGAATTAAATAACAAACAATCACGAGTTTCGAGGCACTGACCATCACTTGGAGTTTCTTATATCGATCTATGCTAGAGATGACAACTCGTCTAAATTTGGAGGAGGCCGGACCTTGGCAATCTGCCAATCTGACAAATTAATGAATTGTGCAAGTTACAAAAAGGATCAATATATAGCACATATCACCCACCGTTCAATCCATAAAAAAGGAAACCCTCCAAAAGGGATGCGCAATTACTTTTATGGTAGTTATTTATTTTTAGTAAACAAATTTATTCCTTCAAATTTGGTAGACTATCAGCCATCACGATGATTGAGGGTAAGAGAAGCAGTTACCGCAAATGGCCGTAGATTCGTAAAGGTGCCTTTGTCAACCAGTGCGTCCAAATGTACCCTAACCCATAACGGACCGGCAGCCCAAACTTCACGTCGCAACCCATACAAATTTATCATCGGCCGATGGATTTTTTTAATTTTATATTTACCAAGTTTTGTGTGGTGATCACTAAACATAATCTCGATGAAACTAAGAAGGGCTTTCGTCAATCCATATAGTACTATGGAGTTCTTATCGTGCTGCTGCAAAGGAGGAGATAGGCACGACTAACAAAGCCAATCCTCTGCAAACTGACGTACCGCAGGATGCACCATCTTCTTCGGGATTGACGTGCAACACCGCGTCCGCCACGTTTCCACGCGGGCATGGCGCCCAAGAGATATTTGCACTGGGTAGACAACGTGCAGGCGCCATATCAACATAACTGCCTAACCAGTTGGCGCACCATAACTGCCTGGATCCTCTACAATGCGGCCTCCCGTGGCTCTTATTATCGAACGAAACAATCCTTGACCATTTGTATAATACTACCACATTAAACACATATACAGTTTGCACTTATGCTCTTAACAAAATGACATCATGCCTCTATTCAAACCTTATTATGGTACAGATTCAAGTTCAAACTTTCGTCAAAATGACAATTTGTATTGCAGTTGATAATTAAAAAAAGCAACACTCTTCAAAGGAAGCATTCAAATATTCTCCATGTCGTTTGATTCTTCCATCTTGGGATCACCAATATCCAACCTATAACAGCATGAAGCATTTTATAAGAGTTGATGTTAACAAAATTTATTAATGCCATGATACTAACATGTGTTTCATATATAAAATCTACACAATTTAATATCAGTGTAACTACATCACCTGTTATTTTCTGTGATTTTAACAAGACGGTCTGCAAAGGAATCCATATGATGTGCCAAGTCATTAGACATAGAAATCATCATGCCATTAATGTGTCCGTCCTTATCACTGATGGAACCATTGTACTTCCCAGCTAGCTCATTAATATCATTAAGAGCATTAAGTGTAATTTTGTGGAACCAATAGACAGACAATGGTATGAAACGTAGAAAGGCTTTGAGAGTTGTCTTTAGATGCTCTAATTCCATCAGAGTAAAAGAACTTGTGTCAATAATACTTAGCCCATATCTTTCAGCGAGAAAACCAACAGCATTGCGCATAGCACTGTTACGGGCATCACTGAAACCAATTGCAGGTTTGCCAGCTACATAATGAGATTGAATATTAGCTGCATGTGGAGGCACTAATGGAATTAGCAACACTGATACTGTGTGCCTTCCGATACTGTCAATGCTACTGCTGATGATCGGAGACTCAAAACCAGCCCAAGAAGCAGCTTCATCCCTAGAAGCAGTTTCATCTAAAATTGATTTAATTCCACAGGTAACAACGACTGGGCCGTCCTGAACACAAAATAGCACTATCAATTAAGAAGTCAAAACAAAATATGTCATTTACTAATCTTAAGTGTAAAGATTGAATGGTCCTCACCTTGTCATGCACTTTCAGGTAGTCGGCAAATGACTTGTTATAGGTTTGTCCCGTGGCCCTTTTAAGACCTGACATCAGAACACTGCGTAGTCTATCATCAAAATTATGCTCTCTTTGCAATAATTGACGACATTCATGTGCTATACTCGACAAATCCTTAGCACAACCTGTGAACACATCTACCATATGACCATAAAACTTTGTATCTGATTCAAAAAATATGAGGCCCTTATAAAGTTCATTTTCCATTTCAAATGCCTTGTTCTGGAAAATATCAGATGCAAAATCTACACCTTCCGACAACATCAAACCCTTGGAATATATGAAAACATAAATCTCCTCACCAGCAGTGACATTTTCCAGCAAAACAGCACACCTTCTTTTAGCCTCTTCAGCAACATACCAGTTATAATCAACTATATTAATCCCAATCTCAGCAGAATCATTAATGAAGTGTATAGCATCGTTGGCACAACATTCCATTGCATCGTCATATGTAGTTACGTCACTAAACTTGCCGCCTAAATCAATAGTAAAAGATTTACCATTCAAAGGTATTTTCAAGTGAACCTTACATTCTCCAGGTGATGAACACTCATATATTGGACCAGAACCTCCAAGATTCTCCACCAGCTCCATGAGAACCACACTGGGTTTCAAGACGATGGCTCTACCGCTCTGCATAATGAAGAACATACAATCCTTTTAAAATTTTACTTAAAACAAGCATTGCTAAATAGAAAACATGCAACTCGCAAACCTCGGTTTGACCACGTGGCTGAATAGAAGGTGACATTGTTACACCACAGGTTACTGCAACAATAAGACGTACAAGCACATAAACACTTCGCTACTTTTACTCGTGTGAAGAACAAAATATTCCAAACGCACATAAGACAATGAAGGTCTCATTCTCACCGTTGGTTGCCTACGTTTGATTAAGGAGCTATGTGGTCAAGACAGAGGCACAGAGACGACACCCAGGAGAAGCCAGTGGTCATCACTGCTAATGGATTTATTTAAACTTTTCATAGACAAACATGGAATGTATATGACCCATACCTAGTAAAAGGAAGAAGACCAATCATATACCACAAAATTCAACATTACTTTATGTGGCTCTGACAAATAGGGAACAACCATCGTGACTATATAGGAAAACAATCAATTAGACCCCATACTTATTCTTTCCAATCAAACAAAATAAAATTACGCGACGTAATCATTCCATTTAATTGAACCGCACACCTATGAACGTGGATTTTTAGCATGTGCATGTGACAACATGGTCAGTCATGTAACTGGTCCATTGACGCATTCATTCGATCAAACTCTCAAGATTTTTTGCATCCCTGTGGATATCCGTGGAATCACTCAATATCTGACCTTCCCAGAAAACACAAAAATTGTATGACCAATAATAATATCCAGAGTGCCTATTTAACCAGCATTGAGCAATGCTGATTAAATCAGAAAAAATGTCCAGAGTCTCTGTGACCATGGATAGTGCCATATGGTCTCGACTCCCATTAGATCCATGTGAAAATATACTTGGCAGACTCGACATTGTGGACATCCTCAACTTCTTATCGACATGCATTTCGTGGCGTGATCTCTGCATCCAACTGGGAGTTAATCTCCTGAAGTCAGGTAATTTCAGTTCTTATTGTTTTAGGTATGACTCACGTAATCGTGTGACCTTGATATTCATCCACCGATGCAGGTTCACCAATCCTGCTGACATCTAGACCCGACCGAGATGGGAGCAGGACTGAAGAAGACCTTGACGACGGCGCTTTCGGGCTCCATGATGTATCCATCCAACAATCCTTCTACTGCGTCAACAACTCGTTGAAAAAGACTCGCTGGGTGGGTGCGAAGAACGACTGGCTCGTCATAGCTGATGGCCATGTCGAGATGTCGCTGGTGAACCTTATAACTGGTGAGAAAGTCCCTTTGCCTTCCCTGAAGGATATCGACACTTCCATTGTCATAGAGCATGAGTACTTCCATGTCGTACATAATCCTTATAGACGTTCTTTACGACGTGTTGTGCTCTGCGAGACTCCAAAATCTCCAAACGGCCACTTTGCCATTGCTATGTTCTCGGACGGGTTGTTGGCCTACACATCTAGGGAGAACAATGCTTGGAATCTTTTGAAGAACCCAGCACACTACAACAGACGATGGTCTAGACACTACCCAACTAAATTTTTGGATGCCATTATCCATAAACAGAAGTTGATTGCTGTTGACCAAATTGGTTATATGTATGCTTGGAATGTGGATGGTCAGTACAACTATCCCAAAAAGATATAGGAACCGGACATCGAAGACTCTAATGGGAGCGTGTTTTACCTAGCAACATCGCCTGACGATGAATTGACTCTAATACGTGTATATGGAGGGCTAGAAAGGTTCTACCATCCAACACACAGGGTCCTGTTGAGTGCACAAGACAGGGCCTGTTCGGCTGGCATGTTGAACAGTGCTCGGCTGGCAAGTTTCGACTTATTTTCTCTCACACAATACTATTCATTCTACCAGCCGATCACTATTCATTCTACCAGCCGAACAGCCTCACAGTATTGAAGATCCAAAAGGCATATCACTCCACCATCTTAGTGATCAGGATGAAACATGGAGAGAAACTGATACCATTGGCTCTGGCCAATCACTGTTTATTGGTCTCAACTACCCATTCTACGGCAACTGGACTGGCATCAAAACTGGAAGTGTATACGTAGCCAATATGCTCGAGAAAGACGTTATCATCTTTAGCAATCAAGGTAAAGATGGCTATACAGTACAAAAGGTCGACTATCCATTAGAACAAGGGGCCCATTTGCTTGATGGATATTCAATGAGATCTCCATTGTGGTTCCGTCCCACACTTCCGTCTGCATGAATACAATATACTGTAACAAGGGGCATATTTGCATGTATCTGTTATCTACCATGTACGCTTTTTTCTATTCTATATATATTAATATATATATATATATTAAATAAAGGTTAACATTTTTAAGATTTGTCATGCACTGCTCTAATCAGATGAGTACTTTATGCACTGGTCAAATATATGTATTAACGATTTGCATGTATCCCTTATTTGAATGTACGTTTTTTTCTATTCTATTTCTATTTCTATATATTCTATATATTAAATAAAGGGTAAACACTTTTAAGATTTGTCATGCACTGCTCTGATCAGATGAATACTTGCTGCACTGGTCAAATATATTAACGATTTAACGTACTCCCTCCGGTTTGGTAAATGAAGTCGTTTAGGACAGCAACACGGTCTCCAAAGTACAACTTTGACTTCTTATTTTTATAAAAATATTTATTAAAAACTAATATATGTATACTTTTATGAAAGTATTTTGCAAGACAAATCTATTCATGTAGTTTTCACATTTCTAAACTCAACGACTTAAAAGTTATTCATAATTTATATTCCCAATGTTTGACTCAAACCTTGTCCAAAACGACTTCATTTACCAAACCGGAGGGAGTACAAAACCAGTGTCCAGGCACTGCACATATAAATCAGGGATATGATTTGTTTCGATCTTGCACACAGTCGACAACATCTACATCGGAACAGCTGCCCAATAATCGCTAATCAGCCGGCAACGAAAAGAGTCGCCTGTCTCCCAATCAACATTACCGAAACAGACGACGACATCTGTCCACATACATGATCCATGCTATGATCCTTTCATTTTAGACTAAACGCACGTCAAAACATCCGCACAAATATTGGGAGTCTAAATGAAGGCTTCTTTGTGCTGAGTACACGCATCTTTACAACCACAATTGAAAACATTGTGTAAGTCCGTGTATCACATTTGGTTTCCAACACATAATGCATTCAAGAAAAGAATGTATAAAAGGTGTTCATGCATGTATGAGGACAGAGCTCCTGTTCCATAAAAAGTGTTCATGCATGCTAGATCAGTTTTTAATCATCCCGTTCCATAAAAAGTGTTCATAATTGTGGAACATTAAATAAGAACCATTCTATAATGCCAGATGCTGATCACTTTAATTTGCCGAAGCTTAATCCAAAACACAAATTGTTCCAAAGATAATCTATTTGTATGGAATGGAAATTTCATCGTCTGGCACTGTACAACCTTATTATCTAATTGTATCTTTCGTCAAATACATAGCCTACACGTCCCAAAAGTTCTCTCAAATCATATGGGTTTTGATTAGCACCTTCATTGAATCTACTTTTTAGCAGGTCGATCAAGAACCACCCTCCTATTGATATCTGAATCCTGCAAAACAATATTTAACCATTAATTTACATTAAAATATGAATACATACACAAATAAAAATATAATTTATATTTATATTTAAATTAATAATTACATTTAAATTAATAGTTAAACATAAAAAATAATTATAAAAATGGAATATAAATACTCACCATTCGTAATCGTGCACACATGTTTTCACCGTCCCACATATTCATGTAGTTCATGACTATATACCCAGACACGTTCCTATCATTAATCATTAATGGAAAAGATAATGGAAAAGATGTGTCCTATAAAAATGAGTCCTATAACATAAAACAGTCGTATAATCACCTGTCACGTGTTTTCTCAATTCCACACGGTAAGACACGTATCCAGTCGTATAAGTCGTCAGTCCATGTAGGGTTTACTACATCCATGGCACGATCAAAGGCTTTGCCTATTTTTTGTATTCTACTAATATAAAAACTGGATGGATCACTACATGGAACAAAGTCAGGTACATGTAATGGGTCTAGAATAGTTATTGTTCTACGACTTTTGTCAATTGAGAACAAGCTGTACGCTTCATTCGAGTAGAATGGTAACATAATCTACAAAAAAAGAAAAAGTGTTTTTAGCGTGTGCAATGACAAAATAATCGTCATTATTTATTAATTATAAATAAATAATCATAGTACTCCAAACAGTACAAATTGGCATTTTGATGAGGTAACGTCGATATTAGGCCAACCATCGAACAAATGGGCAAGCTTTTTGCTGTCAGG
>CM014275.1:31726489-31737172 GCA_004135705.1 Alloteropsis semialata
TCTCCACACAGAAAAACGTCGGACCCAAATGAGTCACGCACCAAACCGGACCCGTTATCAAAAGGAAACCCGTTTAGTAAGTCACGTGCCGAAATTTTCGGATCGGAACCCATTGTTCGCATGACGAGGGTATATATCCCTCCGCGCGTCGTTTCGGAACATTTTACAGCGGCGACGGCGGCAGCCGGCCGAGTTCCCCCGTCTACGTGCGCATGCGTCGGTACGTTTATTGATCTGAAAAATCAATATATAGCTTGGATTCGATCTCACGCAAGTTTTATTAATGCTGACATTCAGGTTCGCGATCAGCATTCGCCCGCTATGATCTGATTGGATGGAGCTGTCTGGCGCCTGGACTGTTTGAGCTACACTCTCGAGAATTTGAAGCGGGTGATATTATATTTCCATGTAATCCCTCCTCTTTTTTGATCGATTTGTTTATTCTTGACCCCAACCTCGTTGCTGCATGTAGATTGGGAATTTCTCTCTCTTTATTTTTCTCTTATCAGACTCTCACTTCCATCTAATCTTCTAATCCATTTAATGAGCTGCACATGCCGTAGTGTCATCCAGGTGATCTAGCGAATTCTAAGACGCTATATAACACTCAATACTATTTTAGATTAATTATAGTATAGTTGATACTTCTTTTACATTACAATTAATTTTTATATTGCGTATCACTTGATCCAGATTGGTCCGCCTGACCCCATTCGCCCAAAGGATGTGCTAGCTTGTTGCTGACGGCGTGGACGTGCTGCTAGCTTTGCCCTGGCCGGCCGGCGCGCTATATGTTGCTGGCATCGGACCCATAACTCCATTGTAATTTTAGATGAGAGTATCAGTTCATACTTTTTTTTTGATGAGAGTATCAGTTGATACCTTTTATTAGATGAGAGTATAAGCTGATACATTTTCTTTTGAGATGAGTATCAGTTGATACTTTTTCATAATATATAGAGGAGTATCCTTGACACCTGCTTTTCAGGCGATTACTCCCTCTAATCATCTATATGCACATATATACTTCTCTCATTTGTACACGAACATACACATACACTACTCCCAGCCTCGAAACATGTATCTGCTCATATCTCCATAAGTCTATTAATTAACGCACTCTATTTTAGCACAGATGACATACTCAAACGTACGTACATACAGTCCGACGTCATGCACATGCATCAAGCCAAGAAACGGTTGTTGAACGGAGTGCCCGCCCCTTTTTTTTTTCTACGACTACGATGATTTTTGGATTCTATGCTCACTATATTAAAAATAATACTTTATTCAGTATGCATACATACTTCATACATGCGTACAATTTTGAAACCTACCGAACCAATGAGCGGCCGCCCAGCGTAAATCACGTGATTTGTTGACGGGTTTGTTGGTACGGAAAGAACAGTTCATTAGCGGGTCCAGTTTATACGAGCGAACCTGTGAGGCTGGTTTTTCGCGCACGAGCCCGCGAGGCTGCGTGTTTTTCACGTAGGAGTAACTACACGCGCGTGTAGAAGAAACGCGTCCTATATATATATATATATATATATGTATGTATGTATGTATGTATGTATGTATGTATGTATGTATGTATGTATGTATGTATGTATGTATGTATGTATGTATGTATGTATGTATGTATGTATGTATGTATGTATATAACTTACACTAAATTGGAGATCCATAAAGTATGGCATGGGTTCCCTTTCATACATGCTGTCACACATTGCTAGCATACGGACACCCATATTGAAACATTGTTTTGACATTTTTCTACGTGTATCAAGTATCTCTTGGATTTCCTTCAAAGTAATGGATATGGGGTAGGGCTTGGAGCTATGTACCCACACTTTCCTGCGACAAACAATGCACACAATTTAGAACTGCAAATAAGTTAATGTACTCGGTTATATCTCAGTGGTGATCGACATACCCCAGAGCTTCTGCATCACCGATCAATAGGATACTTTTACAGATACCTAGAGATACATCTCTCAATGTATATGATTTCGGCTCAGATAGTATTTCATATACAACTTGTTCTGACTGGGTTAACATCAGACAATCATCTGGATCCCCAACGTCCGACACACTACTGGTATCTTGATATGGTTCACCTCCTTTGGCCGAGTTTAGAGGAGAATCCAAAATAATAGCACCAAACTTCGATCTAAACTCAGACATATCATCCTATATACACATCCAGATAATTTTCATTTCCAATATATGTTACTTATATTACAATATATTACGTAAACTTCTATAGCTTACCTGTGTTACATTATCAGTTAGTCGGTCACCGTCCCAATATTCCATGAAGTTTACCATGAATAATCCGCATGAAAATCTACAAAATTATCGGTCAATATTAATGAAGTGAAGATCTACAAATATAAATAATTAAAAGCTCGAAATGAAGTGAATGTATTGTACCCATCTGTCTGCAACGAGGTTTTGAAAATTTCTTTAACAGGCCACGAAAGAATATTAAGATCAGGCCACTTCATGTTGTTAGTATCTATATCTTTTGCTACAATGTCGATTTGTAACTTCAGACCTTATGAAAATGAATAGGAATATGAACATGAAGGGTGCCATGAGTGAATTACGAAACAATACTCACAATCCATTTGAGGTCAGCACGCCCAAATAAAGTTGATAGTGAGTCAAGAACCTGCATTTCTTGTTTACTACCATTGATCACCAACACGTACCAGTGAGTTTCCTTAATGTTGATAGGAACAAACACCTAACTCCATGGAAATCACACAATCAATTGTCGATATTATCGACATGAGAGGAAAAAAAGTGTTTCTACAAAATCCAATACATCTTACCAAATCATGACTAATATATGTATTCACTCTTTCAAGAATGACGTCCGTTTTTTTTCTGGTTTTATATTCATCGAATACCTACCATAGCACAAAAGAAGCTCTGATATCAGTGTATTCTCCGGGAAAACCGATTTACCTTCCCTACACAGCAGATGCTTTTCTGCCTTGATCAAGTTGATATATGGATTTATGACCTGTAGTATTTATTTCATATATGCATGAGCTGTCATCTTCAAAATTCCACATTCTATACATATGTAATAAGACACGAAAGATTGACTTAGATCGCTACACAAATAAGCATTAGGCTGTAAGAGACAGTTAAAATGCTTCTTGACTGCAAACGAATCATCAACTCTAACAATTATTTGATCATCATGGCAAACAAAAGTTGACTCGATGACCGCTAGATCTTGATCGTCACAAACATAGTCTGCAACCAATATACCAGGCAATGTCTTAAAATTTAAATCTAAATCTAAGTATAAATATAAATAAATCAAAAAAAACAGAGACAACTAAAAATGCAATAACTTACCTTTTGGAAGAACATTAATCACATCTGATTTTTTATGCTTGTTGTGTCGATGATGCTCGACGCTATTAGTCTCAACTTCTATCGAAGACTGATCTAATTCGGCATGAGTTGTCTCCTCCACGGGATTATTGCAAGTGACGATACTGTTGATAAGATCGATGCTCTCTTGAGATGGCGACCGGTTGCCATTGGACTCTACATGGCAATCAGATGAGGCTTGGATCTCTGTCACCGATGCTAGATCATCCAAAGAAGATGCCTCCTTGTCGGGCGTCGTTTCACCCAAAAGCTCATTATTCTCCATAAAAAAATAACTCAAATTTCCAAACAGTAGATATCAACGATGTGGCTTACCCCGATAGCAACTGAAATGAATCTAAGAAAATGCCGTGAAATAACAGATGGCTATGCACACCGCCTTTCATGTATTCTTTATATATGGTCCTTATATAGCAATATAAGGAAATTAAATCTAGTTGTGGTGAAACATAAGGAATTGATCAATATATTCCTTGGCACGGAAGAAACTGAGTGCAGTCAATGGCGAAATTTGCGTGACACACACTTAACATAAGAACAAAAAAAAGGTCCGCCGGGATAGCTTGCTATATCAGGGCCAAAATTCCGATATGGCTTACTAAATTAACTCGCCTGGACTATGGTGGCTAAAACTGATGTGATAAAGAGACACTCACGTCGGTTCGGCTGGTGGGGCTCGGTGGCTGACCACCACTGCGCATGCATGAGGTTCAAAAGATGGTCCATCGGCACCAAATATGGACCCCGCTCGATCCAGGATCAAGGCTAGTGTGTCTACACTTTCCATGAACGTACGGAGTATTTTCTTTGTGAGTGTTTGGCTTTTAAAGACTATGTGTTGGGTCTATAATTCTAATTCTAAAATTCTAATTCTTATTCTTATTCTTATTCTAATCTAAGATTAAAAAAGAAAGACACCATATCTAGAACAAACACACATGAAAATAAATAACAGTATGTTACTACTACAGAGCCATGTAATCCAAATATATTGTCAGGACAACATAAGCACCTTAAAGTTTCGAAATAAACAGGCGCACATAGTAGCAGAACGAAACCATATCCACAAAATATTACATTATGATGTCTGCAATTCAAGCCATATATAGATATGCTACATGAGCATTAAACAAGCTAGATATATATGGGCTGGTCCAGGCCTAATAGATAGACAGAGTTCATGAAGACTCCGACAAAAGAACAGCATCAACCACACCATTGCTCTAAAGCAAATGGGCAAACTGAGGATCAGTGCGTATGTACTTCTCCAGGGCAAGATGCTTTCCACTGTCCTTGACGCTGCGCCTTGTAGCAACTCCATGTCCATGAGCATGGTCCAGCAGGACTTTGATTGTCCATTTCCTAACCTTCCCATGTAGTATGGGCAACTAAGGAACCTTCTATCTTGTTTGCAACACAGCTTTGGCCTTTCAGAACGCAGCTTCGCAAGGGTCTTTTCCATCTTCATCTCGATCAACACATCATCTTCATGTTCTATTCCAAGACGAATCTTCTTGGCGCACACCTCTGCTTCTTCATAAGGATCAAGCCCATAAGCGTCACCGGTCTCCTTAGAAGGGACTTCTTCCTCCGTCTTTGTTTCGGCTTCCTTAGGAGGGGCTAGGTGCTCCACGTTTTCAAGCTCATCCTTCTTTGGAGAGGCTGCATATAATTGGGTGGACTCAAAATAGTAAGCTATCAAAAAATTGCAATATGCGACACAAGGTAGCATAGGCCAAATGTGTGAATATAAAATGTTATTATATAGCAACATTGATGTATACTTGGGAACCTGCTGGATTTATAAACCAAAAAATCATGTCACTGTATCAATTCACTTATGTGTATAACACAACAGGACAAATAAAACACTCATATATCTTCTGTTGCCACTTTCTTTCCATATAAAAAATGTAAATCATGTATCACTAAACAATTTATAATTTATTTATTAAACATAGGTTAATGGGAGCAACACAATTAATACTACTCAAAGAATCCGCTGACAATTAATAAAACACATGTCTTACAAGAGTGATGCAGTAGCAACACAAACTTGAGCCATGAAGGAATTACATATACACGACAATGTTAAGAACATGATAATCCAATTGTAAGACAATGCTAAGAACATCAACTTTATGACATAAGATATGATAATCCAATTGTAAGAGAATGCTAAGAGAATGCCAAGAACACAACATATCAATGGTGTATGGGAAGACATTGTAATAATCTATATCTATACTAAAAAATAACTACAACATAGCAAAATATACAAAGTCATCAAACTGGCATATATACCTTTAAAGGAAAGGTCTTAAACGCATTGCATAGGTGAAGGACTATATGAACAGATCTAATAATTCTCTCTTCAATTAAGTATGGGTGTTTTAGATTTAATAATTAGTTATTCAATATTATCTGCATAAGACATCGGATCTAGGTTTACAAAAATCCCAAATATACTGTTACAAAATAAAAGATCGACAGAAGTAACCAAGAGAAGAAGGAAGGCACCTTCAAGAGGAGTGGGATCCAGAGACGGCTCATCGCCTTCACCAAAGCCGCCACGGCCTCGCTTGCTACCCATCTTATCATCACGAAGAAAACGAGAGATTAAAGTTACAATCGAAGACACAAATGTTGTGTGCAGGCCTTGTACTCATGCAAAACCGAAGAGTATACTTCATATAACTAATATATAAATGCACCCAATAACTAATACAAGTAATTTAGAAATAATATGTTTCTCATTACATATAACATTGTCACAACTGAGCAACAACATAATCTCCCAACATATTAAATCAACCTTTTTATCAAAAATAATTAAGCCAATAATGGGCTGAAACTCCTCATATTAATCGAAATGTCGCAATGACAAAATAATATCTTTCTTTAATAATTGATGCCTGTCTAGGGCCCCATCCCACAAATGCGAATGTCTTCATCGTCGTGTTAGCCATTTGGATTAGTTTTGCGGCCCATTCCACAAAGACATGAATCTTGAGCAACAACAACTGGTTGCATGCGCTGGGCGTTGATCATGTACTCATACACATCCTTTAGTGAACGCGGGTACAATTCCTTTTCCGACTGTTTGAGTCCCGTGCTCTACAAATAAAGCCCGGGAGAGCCTCTTCTTCCTCACACTCTCTCTTCTCCATTTCATCTCTCACAAGTGCTTAAAGCTCTCGCGCTCGCGCTCAAGCTCACTTTCGCATTCTCTCGTGCAAGTATGTTGCGCCCTTTTGTTGTTGTCGTTCCCAAGCTCTCCACGGTTCGCGTCCATGGGTTGTTCATTTCATTTTCACTAACATAACCCGTGCGCTAGTGTTTTTGTTCGTGCCTCCATGAAGAGATTTGGTCGGAGGCTCTCGGTGCACTCAAGAAGGTGGCGGGTTCAAGCTCCAACCGTTCTCATGGGAGCAGAAGCACCCCTCGCTCCGGAGACGACACACCTAGCTCCATGCACGAGGAGGGAGCCGTCCAGCACGAGGCGCAATCGGATCTGCAAACCATGGAGGTGGATCCCGAGATTGACCTCAATAGCCAATGAGAGATGCAAGCCTACGCACTCATCGTGGACTGAGTCTTCGCTCATACCCGAGCCTTCGACACAGACCTCCTCGAGCGCACAGGTATGGATGTCGATTTCACCACCATTTGGCATGTCATTAGATGGGATTCTTTCGTGCCTATCTTGGAGGAAGGATCGTGCCTCCTCACCATCCAGTTTCTTTGCACCTTGCACGAAGTTGATGATGGAATTGATTTTTGATTCTTCGGGAAGGAATTTCATCTCACTTGGAAGAATTTAAATCTGCTTCTTGGCTTTCATTAGACATGTGTAATTGAGTTCTATCATGCTCTCCGTGGTTTAACCGCCATAAATTTTGGGAGAGCATCTCGGGCCAATCTGTGGTTGGTTAATTCATGCCCCGCTGCAATGATATTCATAATCCAACTTTGAGGCTTATACATAAGTGGCTTGTTGTTTCGCTTTTTCCTAGAGACGATGTGGCTTGTTCGTAGTGATGAGCTTAAGCTTTTATATGTCATGGTTAAGAAAATTCTTGTATCTCCTGTTCAGCCTATGATTGCTCAATGGTTAGAAAATTTTAAGATGTCTGATCCTATCGAGTGCACGTCCTTGATCACTAGGATTGCTTCGAAGCTCGGGGTACTAGATGATTTCAACATCTCATTTATCCCCATACCCCGAGTCTTCATCAATAAAGCATAACTGGTGCAAGGACACACTCTCTAGCATGATACATACTAGAATCTTGTTTTCTTCTTCCCCGGTTATACAAATGAAATCCGGTTACCTAACCCGGATCTTCACTTGTATAAGTGTCGGGAGCTAACCATCCCTCTTGTCCAACAAGAGGAACCATGCAGGACCAGCAGCAAGTTAACTCGAAGCCGGTCACGACAAGAGGCATCATCATCTCAACCACTAGGAGCTATGCCACCACATTATCCGCCACCTCAGTACTAGCCACCGCACTCCCAGCACGTCGCTCAACAGATGTACCAGGCGGGGTGGATTCCGGCGGGATGCCGGGGTACGTACCCGGGTATCAGTCTAGCTGGTATCAACCCTCGCAACCTTACAAGGCTGGAGGGTGTTGGCGGTCGTTAATGGTACACTTTTAGGACTGATTTGGCATTGGTTTTGGACTAATTCATATACTAACCTGCCATTTGGCACCTAAAATAACCCTGTTTTCGAATGTGTCTTGTATTTTAGAGCATATTGTGATTTGACAAGAAATATGAATACTTGGAGGAGTTTGAACGTGGACCCAAGTGCATAAACAGACAAGGCTTAAGGAGGAAGGCCGGTACATGAAAGATGGAGGCGAGATGAGCTAGAAAAGGGCCAGGCAGCCCTGCCCAGCCCATTCCTGGGCCCGCTCGCGCTCCCCTTTCTTCAGCACGAAGTAAAGGGTAACCCTAGCGCTTCCCTCCGGCGCCATTCGCCAGAGACGCCTATAAATACCCCCAGGTCAACCATGTCAAGGGAGAGAGGATTGAGAGAGATCAAAAGCCGTCATTGGAGAGAAACACAAGAGGGAGGCATCATCGGATACCCTAGCCGTCTTTCGAGCGCCGCCGCAAGTTGGAGGACAACGAGGAGTTCAACCTTCACGAGAGGCTTCCACACCATGAATCGCAACGCCATGCCTAGCTTCATGGGGTAAAGTCCTCCTTTGTCCATGGGGTTGTAAGGAAATCTTGATTTGTAATTGTCGAATCCTTTTGTGAGATCAATCTATCATGTTCTTAGTTGATGGTGCCTTTCATCTTAATAGCTGGCCAGTATAGCTATGGATATGCTTCGTTGTTGCCTCATATGCCTAGATTACATCAACGCTTCGTGTTCCTTTAGTTCAATAGTTGAATACCCTCGTGTAGTGACAGTATGCAGGAGGGAAAGTGTTGAGCTTGGTTCACACCTTTACCAATGGTAGATTAGATTGGTTCTTTCTCGCTCGGCGATTACATCTCAAAGTGATCCTAGACCCTATGGGCAAATGCTCTTCATATCTTGTGCACACCTTATCATCGCTCATCTAATGTAGATTTGGTTAGATCGTTCTTACTTTCACGTATCATTACTTGATAAAAGAACCTTTTTGCCAATGTTATTAGTTCTTAGTTAAGCGTAGTGATCCCTTGTTCCGTGGATTGATAAACCTTGGGGGAATACTTTAAGGGAAAAGCTAGATGCAATCTGTGCACTTGCGGTTCACGAATTGACGCGCTTAAGGGCCGTCAACAGAGGTTCAGGCTGGCACAACGCAAGTAACACCGACTGGGAGCACGACAACTTTGTCATCCACTCTACCTCTAGCTCCAGTGGGCCGCCACTGCTCTCCGGTGGACATCGCTCCTACTCGTCGTGAGGCACCCGCAACATCACGTACCTCACGCACTGGGTGGACGAGCTTGACGTCTGAACAGGTAAGATCCAGAACACATTTAACGCACATGTCCAAGAGACGGGGGCATGGCAGCAACAGACGAACGAGCAACTCGACAAAATCACAGCAATGCTGCAGTGTGCCGAGAATGAACAAAGGGCCTACTGGCAGTAACCCCGAATCAAGAGCTTCACACTAGTTTGGGGGAGGATCCGGCATGACGGTAATGCTGTATCTTGCAGGAAAAATTCTATATAACCCTCTGAACTATGAAAGGTGGTATCCATCACCCCCTAAACTATAAAACTGGATGTTTAACCCCTTCAACTATACAACACCATTTAAATACCCCACAAAGTGGTTTTGGAGATCGTTTTTGCCACATGGCAGCTGACGTGGACGATGATGTGGCAAAAAAGTCTACATAGCCCTCCAAACTACCGAATAAGGAATACTTCACCCCCTAAACTATAAAATTAGATGATTAACCCCCTCAAGTATATAATATAATTTCAATAACCCCCTAAAGGAATTTTAGAAGTGATTTTTGGACATGGCGATGGACATAGATGATGATGGGGCAATGGTCCACATGTCAGATACGTTGTCTCCCCCTCTCTCTTTCTCCATTGTGAAGCATCACATGAGCTCAGGTTGGCCATCCCTAGGTTGTGGCACCCTAGCACAGGAGCGAGATCAGAGGGGCAGATAAAGCATGATCTCTGGACTGGACACATTTAAGAAAGGGTTGGATGGCGAGGATGGTGACAAGGTGGAATTTGAGCCCAGGTAGTTCAAACTTTAGTGGCCAATGCTCCCGCCCCATCCTTCTGTCGCATATTTAGCCTCTCGGGTGTAATGGAGAGATGGGGAAAGAGAATGAAGATGGTGTGCCTAACATGTAGGCTATTGCCATGTCATCATCCAGATCAGATGCTATGTGGAAAAAAAAACACCTCTAAACAGGCCTCTTTATGGTGCATTTAAATAGTATTGTATACGCAAGGTGGTTTAACATCCGATTTTATAGTTCAGGGGTGAATTCCTCATTCGATAGTTTGGGGGGTTATGTAGACATTCTTGCCATGTCACTGCCTACGTCAGCCGCCAGGTGGCAAAAACCACCTCTAAAACCGCTCCAGGGGGTTATTTGAACGGTATTGTATAGTTGAGGGGGTTAAACATCTGGTTTTGTAGTTCGGGGGGTGAAGTATTCCACCTTCAATACTTCAGGAGGTTATATAGACTTTTTCCAATCTTGCACTGTACATATTCAATTCAAAAAAATGATAAAACGTGATAAAAGAACAAAATATTTGTTAGCTTTTTG
>CM014275.1:31738172-31798086 GCA_004135705.1 Alloteropsis semialata
CTCCATCTCCTTCTCTGGAAAGGCAAAGAAGCACTCGGTCAGGACGAAAACAACACGGTAAAGTCCTACAATTCAGCAACTACTCGGGGATTACAAGGACAGGGCCTTACGATGAAGAATATGCCGATGCTCCACGATGGCGTCGTTCAAGCTCTTCTTGGCAGCGTCGCGTTGACGCTTGACCCGTTTGAGCTCTGCTTCCGCCTTCGCCGCACGACGGAGCGCCGACTCCGCGTCCTGAGCCTGCGCAAGGCGCGACTACCGAAGCGTAGCCAACTTCTACAACCGTCCGAAAAGGCAAAGAACTCAGAAAACCAATAAAGAAAAAGAAAAGGTCATCAAGACAGGGGAGGAATCTAACCGCTGCAAGGCGCTGGGCGTGGTCGACAGCAATCTGAAGCTCGGCGATCACCGAGCCCTCCTTCTCCGCCATGGCGTCCACCCCGGGGACAGTGATGGTCCCCGAGGTGTCCGACTGCTTCGGCAGATCCTCCTCCTGGGCTTCTCCCCGAGTAATGTCGCCCGCGCCTACGGGCGAAGACTGGATCACCGTGTCCACGACAGGATCCCCAGTGACACTTGGGATAATCGCCGTATCATCGTCGGCCGCCGGCACCTCCACTACCACCTCCGGGTCAGGCCCGACTGGGACCTCCGCCGTCTGCGCCGCTCCCGGTCCATCGGCCGAGTTCGTCACCTCGGGCGTAGCACCCGAGGATGACTGGCCTGCAGGTGCGGCCGGGGGAGCACTCGGGCCTCGCAGGACATCAGTTGCAGGAGCCCTCCCGCTCGCCGCCTCACCGTCCAGATCGGAGGCATTGCTGAAAAAAGCACTCAGAAGTTAATACAAGAACTCGGAGATAAATGATAACAAGAAGAAACGCGAAGACCGATAACTCACCGAGTACTCTTCACCACCGCGACTCGGGGCCGGAAGACAGGGAGCTTAGGACGCCGCTGCGCCGAAGCCGCCACGAGGATTGGCCTGGTCCCCAAATCGGAGACTGGCCTTGCATCCGCCGTGGCCTGCACAAGCGTCTCCGCCACCATGCGCCGCCTCTCCTCCACCGAGACGCCCATGGCCCGGGCGTGCTCCTGCTCCTGGAACAAGGCATCGGGCACCGCCTCGTCCTTCTCCTCTTCCTCCATGACGGCCGGGGAACGACGTCCCGGCTCGTCAACATCGGCGTCCGAACCCGCAGGCGGCCGCTGAGCCGGCTGCGTGTCCGATTTCTTCGCCGCCACCTTCTTCGCCAACACCTTCTTCGTGCGCCTCCGCTTGGGAGGCGGCGGCACCGTACCCGCCACTGCATCCCGGACAGAAGGCGCTTCATCCGACAACGTGGCCGAGTCGTCGGCCGCCCCGTCGTCAGCAACTGCCGCCCGCTTGGAAACGCCGCCCCCGCGGTTATTCCTCTTCGCCACAGCCGCCCGGCGCTTCCGCGGACGGTCCTCCACCACCTCCTCATCCGAAGGACTCAGAGAGCCCTCCGTGTCACTCGGCGCCCATATACGGGGAGCAGGCGGTTCAACCGTCCCCTCTGCCCGAGTGCTGCCTTGAGCAGCCGGAGGCGCGTCCTCGAGAATCACTTTCCTCGGGAAGTCCTCCGGAAGTGGGGCAGCAGAGAAGTACTCGAAGACCCGATCCTGCGCAAGAGAAGAACGCAAAATCAGACGGCCAACGGACGAAACCAGAAATTACGACAAGAAAGAACATTCAAAAGAACTCGGAAAGGCAACTTACCGGTGGTGGAGGCCTCTTCAGCGAAAAAGGGCGCGGCTGGTCCTTCTCTGACACGTGGCCGAGGAAGAACCCGCCGACACGCGCCTTCATTTCCTCCTTGCCCACGGTGCGGTTAGCAACCCGAGTGGGATCATCTCGGCCCGAGTACTCGTAGCTCGGGTGCTTCCGCTCCTGGATCGGCTGGATCAGCCGCCTGCTGAAGTTGCAGGCGATACCAATCGCCGTCAAACCTTGATCTTTCAGCTCCTTGATCAGCACAAGGAGCTCGTCAACCTCGTCCATCTCGGAGGCGTCAGGAAGCTCATTCCAGCAATCCTTGACCTTCGGCCGCTCTCCGGTATGGCAGGGGATCGCCGGCTCGTGGTTCCCGACGTAGAACCACTCGGCTTTCCATCCTTTATTGGAGGTGTTGAGGGCGATGTCGAAGTACTCGTCCTTCCGCCCTTGACGCAGCATGAACCCAGCGCCTCCAACCACCACCATCTTCTCCTCGCTTGGCTGAGGCTTCAGCCAGTACAGGTACCTCCACAAGTTGAAATGGGGAGAGATCCCCAGGTACGCCTCGCAGAGGTGGATGAAGACCGAGATCGCCATAATGGAGTTGGGGTTGAGGTTGATGGCCTCGATCCCGTAGTAGTGCAGCAGCCCTCGGAAGAACGCCCCCGTGGGCAAGCCGAGTCCCGCCTCGAAGAAAGGCTTGAACAGGACCAGCTCGCCGGAGTTCTCCAACGGGAACACCTCTCCTGCGCTCGGCCGCCACTCCGCCACGGCCTGAGACGGCAGGATGCTCCGCTCCACCATCTCCTCCAGCATTTCTGTGGTTACCTTCCCCCGCACCCACGCGAGGACAGGGGAAGGGATCTTGTCAGATTTGGGCACGCCAGTGAGCTTCTTCCTCCCCGCCATGGATCTAACGGCAGGGGTCTTTGATCGCATCAGCGAGATTGCGCTCCCCGTGGTGGCTGAGATCGCACAACGGACTGGCGAGCAAAGGAAGCTTTGGTGGTGGCGGGGTGAAAAGCGAAGAACGGGGAAGACGGATCTGGGAATGGGAGGATTTCCCTCCGGGTCTAACCCTCACCTTTTATAGCGTGCCTTGATGCCCGAAATTACCGCGAGATAACGCGATTAGCGGGGGCGGGCGAAACGGTAAAAAGAGCCGTTGGGCGCTTCGCCTTCCGTTACACGCCGGGCGTCAACGGTAAAAAATGGCTCCAGAGCACTCGAGCAAGACAAAGAAGTCGGCGTGCCGCTAAGGCTCGAACAGCTCCCACGCTCGGGGGCTGGCGCCACGATCAAGCCAGTGTGCCTCTCAGGGCTCGATTGGCCCCGAACCACTCGGGAGCCAACACTGCAAACCCAGTGGCGTGCCGCTAAGGCTCGAACAGCTCCCACGCTCGGGGGCTGGCGCCACGATCAAGCCAGTGTGCCTCTCGGGCTCGATTGGCCCCGAACCACTCGGGAGCCAACACTGCAAACCCAGTGGCGTGCCGCTAAGGCTCGAACAGCTCCCACGCTCGGGGGCTGGCGCCACGATCAAGCCAGTGTGCCTCACGGGCTCGATTGGCCCCGAACCACTCGGGAGCCAACACTGCAAACCGAGTGGCGTGCCGCTAAGGCCCGAACAGCTCCCACGCTCGGGGGCTGGCGCCGCGATTAAGTCAGTGTGCCTCTCGGGCTCGATTGGCTCCGAACCACTCGGAGGCCAACACTGCAGAACTGAAGGCGTACCGCTAAGGTTCGACCAGCACTCGGACTCGGGGGCTGGCGCCATATCAAAGGCAGCGTGCCATTCGGGCTCGATCAGCCCCGAAACGCTCGGGAACTGACGCTGCGAATAAATTGCGACAGACAGTGCAATCCTTTTGCAGGAAATACAGTTACAACGGAGCCGGACTTGCGCCGGTTACAAACGTCAAACACATCAACCGCCAAGATGACGGCCTGGGGCACTCGTCCCTGCGCCTAGTGCTACATCCGGAGCAAGCTCGGTTCACATGAGCTCCTCGCAAGCTCTCTTGTAGCACCACTGCAGCCGTTTACGGGACAGCACCGGTGGAGGGTTGATAGCGAATGCCTTCGGCTATCCCTTGCTCTACAAAGCATTTCACCCCACATGGCCCTCATCACATGGGAATGCGGGGGTGAACGGGACAACACTCAGACGCTGATCAACGCCTCAGGTTCTTCGCAAGCACTCTTCTAGCACCATACCATGATGACTCCACAAACTCTCCCCGGTGGATGAACCCAACAATAAGCCTCCGGCATGTTGACTGCAAGGATCCTATATCTATTCACTCTTGGGTAGCAGCTCAGGCTCCCCGACGGGTATTTATAGCCCCTGGTCACCGGAGGACGAGAGATTTCCTCCACGATGACGAGCGCGGACTCCGCGCCACGCGTCTTCCCTCCAGCCTGAAATACACAGGTCACCCTTATCTCCTTTGGCTCCACTCGACCACGGGAACATCCTGTGCGATCACGGGAACACTGTTCCTGACGCCGTATATCAAAAGCAACACTTCTCCGCCTGCCTCCTCTTTGGCATATCTGACAAAGAAGGAATCCTCCGGGACTCGAACCTTTCGCCGAGATAAGTATCATTTGAATAACTTCGTCAATTCCGCGAGCTTTAAAACAAGTCGCTAAAGTACTCAGGAGCACACGCCTTAATCCGTGAAACCTCGACTCTTCCGTACGCCTACGCTCCTACGCGTGCACGCGGCCCAGCTCCCTGCGCTATGGACTACGGCTATCGGGGATCAGGTGCATAAACGTAACAGGCTAACTCCCCAGGGAAATTAAAAGACTTAAAAGCTGGAAACGGAGTTCATTAATATTTATATCGCCGAATGCCTTTTCCTCTCGAATTTCTACTTTGTTGCAGGGTATGGGAGACTACTCGGCGTGCACCGGCCCTCACGCTCGGGGGCTGGCGCCGGGACGACCACTCGGCGTGCACCGGCCCTCACGCTCGGGGGCTGGCGCCGGGACGACCACTCGGCGTGCACCGGCCCTCACGCTCGGGGGCTGGCGCCGGGACGACCACTCGGCGTGCACCGGCCCTCACGCTCGGGGGCTGGCGCCGGGACGACCACTCGGCGTGCACCGGCCCTCACGCTCGGGGGCTGGGCGCCGAAATTAACGTCGGATGATCCAGCCAGATGCTCCTTGACTAACCCTTGGACCGATTCCTTCGGAATCGCTTCAAGGCTCGGGGGCTACGGCCAACGGACGCACCTCGCGGCGCATCCGTTGATTGTCTGACGACTTCAGAAGAAGGCTACTAACCCTTGGACCGATTCCTTCGGAATCGCTTCAAGGCTCGGGGGCTACGGCCAACGGACGCACCTCGCGGCGCATCCGTTGGGAAACGGCTCTTTTCTCTCCAGTATCACGCGGTTTCGCTTCCAACTGCAGCAGGCTCGACGCTCATCAGACAGCACGACCTCGCCGACTTGTCTCTCAACCACGTACTACTCGGGGGCTTGTCGGGGGTAGACCCCCAGGGGTGCCCAGCAGGCGGATTGGCCCAACCAGCAGGGGCGGCCCAATCCGAGTGCAACTGGGTCGGTTTGTCAGACTGGGTGGCCCACCAGTCGGGAGGCCCACCAGTCGGGCGAACCGGGTGGGCGCGACGGCGCGCGCGGCAAGGAAGAAGACGGCGTATCCCGCAAGAAGCTCGGAGATCAAGATAAACTAGCCGGAATTATAGGGAAAGATATCTGTAATCGTTATAGGATCGAATCCTTGTATTTCGGGTAGGTTACGATCTCTAGCCGACTTGTAACTCAAGGCAGCCGGACTATATAAGGCGCCTTGAGACCCCCCTCCAGAACATCTACAACCCACGCATTCATTCAACCTAGGACAGAACCCAACTACGGAGATCCTTCAGGAACTTCATACACAGCAATACAATCACCCCCAACACAGGACGTAGGGTATTACGTCATCTCGACGGCCCGAACATGTTCAATCCTTGCGTCTTGTGTTACCATCGACTTCTGATCCTCGATCTGTCCCTCAACAAATCAACCACGTAGGCTACCCTGTGTGGACTGCCGGATCATCATCTATGTCCACTGCTCCTCTCTCTTTCTCCATTGTGAAGCATCACATGAGCTCAGGTTGGCCATCCCTAGGCTGTGGCACCCTAGCACAGGAGCGAGATCAGAGGGGCAGATAAAGCATGATCTCTGGACTGGACACATTTAAGAAAGGGTTGGATGGCGAGGATGGTGACAAGGTGGAATTTGAGCCCAGGTAGTTCAAGCTTTAGTGGCCAATGCTCCCGCCCCATCCTTCTGTCGCATATTTAGCCTCTCGGGTGTAATGGAGAGATGGGGAAAGAGAATGAAGATGGTGTGCCTAACATGTAGGCTATTGCCATGTCATCATCCAGATCAGATGCTATGTGGAAAAAAAAACACCTCTAAACAGGCCTCTTTATGGTGCATTTAAATAGTATTGTATACGCAAGGTGGTTTAACATCCGATTTTATAGTTCAGGGGTGAATTCCTCATTCGATAGTTTGGGGGGTTATGTAGACATTCTTGCCATGTCACTGCCCACGTCAGCCGCCAGGTGGCAAAAACCACCTCTAAAACCGCTCCAGGGGGTTATTTGAACGGTATTGTATAGTTGAGGGGGTTAAACATCTGGTTTTGTAGTTCGGGGGGTGAAGTATTCCACCTTCAATACTTCAGGAGGTTATATAGACTTTTTCCAATCTTGCACTGTACATATTCAATTCAAAAAAATGATAAAACGTGATAAAAGAACAAAATATTTGTTAGCTTTTTGTATGTTTAGTAAGTATGTTTAGTCTTCCTTGTTGAAATGATGAATGGTTGCTCTGCTTTATTTCCTTTGCGTACCTGTTTTCAACCGAGCTTTCTCCTAAGTCTTGAGTTTGTTGGCTAAGATTTATTATTTGAGCTTGAAACTTGTGGGTTGCAAGTGCTAGATCCGAGTCTAAGTTGTTGCGAGTTATGATATGGTACAATAGATTCTGCTATAATCTTGCTCTAAGTGAAACTTGATCTCCGGAATTTTGTTTTCAAAATGTTAAAACTTTCAAGTTCCTCAATGATGAGAATTCCTACCAAAGCCATATGATTTACCATTCATGAGAAAACATTACTCATATGCTACCTGCTATCTCATTGATCTTTGTCAAATTGTTGAGACCCTTGTGAGATTCTTGTCATGCTCCATTGATCAAGATCATGTAAACCCACATATAAACATGCTGATTCCCACACTGAAAGTCACGCAAAAACATGTCTTCCACCATAAAATATTTTGTACTCCGTCCACCTAAACATGAAGCTTCTCTCTCTCCAACCTTTTGAAAAAAGGATCTGGGGCTATGAAAAAGAAAGAAAAGAAAAGAAAAGAAATCCATGCTAAGTCAAGCATGTTGGAAAAATGAGAAAAGAAATTCATGCACAAAGTGCATGAGAGAAAAAAAGAGAAGAAGAGATACCACCTATCCGAGAAAACAAAATAAAGAGAGGACTCATGCAAAAGGAGTCAAATAAAGTTCCACCAAAAATTCCACACACATGCACATCTTGATCAAAATGTATGACTTGCATCTCCTCGGGTCCGGACATTGACTTAGCAACATGATGAGGAGCAAGTATGCCTCGCTCATACCTTACCCAAAACTCCACATTAACCTTTAGTGGTAGGTTGAGGCATCTCATGCCTTGGTGAGGAACATACACAATTAGCGATAGAGAGCATCATATGAGGAACTTGCTTTCTTTTGAAAATTTAGCAAAACCTCCGGAATGAAAGTGGAACAAAGGGGCGAGTAAAAAGCAGGTATGTATAACCATTCTGACTTGCAACCGTCCAAGACAAGGAGAAGCTGAAAGCCCCATAGGGACTAAGGCAAAAAGAGGGTGACACCACTGGTTTCAGAGTGAGTAGAGCAAGAAGAACCAGCATCAAGCGGCCCAGGCATTCTGATGGGAGCTGCTATGGTGATCTCTGGCTCGTTGTCGGAGAGTTCAATGGTGGCCACATCCTTGACCGGGCAAGAAGAACCAGCATCAAGCGGCCCAGGCATTCTGATGGGAGCTGCTATGGTGATCTCTGGCTCGTTGTCGGAGAGTTCAATGGTGGCCACATCCTTGACCGGGGAAGAAGCAAGAGCCATAGTCGCGGAAAGAGATGTGCTCCCCACGGGATCCTCACCATGCTGCTTGCCGGCGATTTCCCCCTCCTCATGCCAAGGGAGAGCGAGGAGCGGCGATCTGGAAGGCAGAACAAGCGGCGGAGCCACAGGCTGCGACCTCGGCGGAGAACGGGAAGAAGTCCCACTAGACTGTCCAGGGGAGTGGCCGAATAGAAGGCGGGGGATCTTGCGCTGCCAGTTAAACATTTTCTACCCAATGGTTGATCGGCGAAACAGGAAATCTGGCTGGTAGAGACGATCTAAACTGCCCATGCGAGCATTGGGGTATTTATAGGCTGGCTGGTAACGCTTCGTGCGCAACTCGATGTTTGAACGCTGCGCTGCAGTGAATTCCACGCGTGCCACTTGGGGGACATGCGGAGTGAAGCTATAATACATGGACCACATTCAATGATGTTTGCCGTTCCGACTTCCCAAACAAATTTAATATCACTTAACACTGTTTATGGACTTAATTTTCTTTTGAGCTTATGGTCCAGATACAGGTTCCCGTGAAAAAGATTCCAGGTCTTTTTAAATTACCACTACTGACATCTAGCAGGAATATTTTAATATCTTGTCAAAACACCCAAAGAATAAAAGACCCCACGACCGAACTCGACAACACCTTTCTAGATAAGATCAGTTCAAATGATATTGTTGGAGCCATAATAGCAGGGTAACCAACTACGGGGATTAACGACCACCGACTCTGATGCTACAGACTACGATCACGACACGACGCCCTATTCAAGGAAGGAAGACCCGAACTGAAGAAGATAGAGTCCTAGTTTGTTTAGGTTTATTTTGTCTTGTAAAGCAAGCTGTTGCGGATATAATTAGTGAGGTTGCTAGATGTAGAGAGTATCAAATATTCTCCAATCTTGTTGGGTACTCATACACCAGATATTGTTTTGTACTCGTTGAAATAATACAAGCAACAACTCGACATAGGATTTTTACTCGATCTCGAGGCCCCGAACCAAAAATCCCGTGTCTATTGATTGTTCTTTGAAAGAAGGAGGGTTTTCAAAGAATCAAATATTTGGCGATCTAAAAGGTTGGTCTAATTTGATTTGGTCTATACTCAAAGCATTGTGAACGTACTAACCTAACGACAGAGGTGAGACAAAACTGTCATGATATAATCAAACAAAAACCATAAAAAGGAACAAAAGGGGCTTGCATTGGAACTTGTCTTGAAAGGCATATATTTTTTTGAAAAAGGAATCAGTTCCGGCTTCTGTATCCGCACACAGCCAATTGTACAGTTATTTCAGCCGGCAAGCTGATTCAAATAATAATAAAATGGTACACAAGCGAAAGGAGGAAATCAAAAGCAAAGTCTATTATTGCTTCGCCATCTATTTTTGGCAAAAATATCCAAAACGACAACTTCCAACATCTTACTTGCCAGGTGGACCATCTCCCTTGTATGCTCACGCTGCAACAGGGACCAGAATCGTAACCAATATACTTCCCTGAAGACAGCCCGGATAAAAGAGGTAAACCGTTTTTTCTCAAAAACAATATCATTACAGGTGCACCAAATTGCCCATATAATAGCGGCAACCGCAACAAAAATCATATTTCTATTTTTTTGATTATGCCCGTTAAACAATGTCCAAGCATATGAGCTATTGACTTTAGAGGGGTTAACCCAACGGCTAAAAAACAACTCTCCAAATTGTTTTGGCATGCTGGCAATCACAGAAGAGATGTTTTATTGTTTCATTGTTATCACAAAAGCAACAATTTTTGCTCTCGACCCAGTTCCTTTTTGTTAAATTATCCTTTGTTTGAATAACACCTCATTGGTATCGTTTAAGATATTCTTTATTACAAGAAATGGAGGCAAAAAAACAGAGATAACTCGCACGACGAATCTGTACAAAATTATTGGAGCACAACTGGAACATCGCAGCTGTTCAATAAGGATTTCTAGGCAATGGGATGATGGGCATGCACTAACTTGGATATGTGTACAAATCTAGTTTCAATATTAAGTCTTAAGCATTTGAATTTCAGTAAAGATCCACGTCCCCTCATCCCCTGGTCCAGCCACAGATGTATATTTCAAACATCTAAATTTCACAAAAGTAACAAAATTTGGAAGGGTTATTTTAGAGTATGTTTTTGTTAGCTAACCTAGACGTACTAAACCTTAATTTGGGAGATAGGAGATAAGGAGTATATTTTTTTGCGGGAGATGCGGAGTATATTTATCTCAATTTTTCCATCATCTCGATTACTGAATAATCCTCTCTCTCTCTCCCTCCTTGACCTAATCATTGTAGTAAAATAGCCGAGGCCTGCAACAGAAAAATTAATATAGCCAATGATGCTACGTGCCCACGGCTGCATGTAAAAGAGAGACAGATCAGCTGTGGCCGTGCAAGCACTATTGCAACTTTAGGATGTCATGCTTTATTTTTGTAGGGCCAATGCTCATTCCAATGCAAATAAAAAGTTCCGGTAAAAATATTAGGTGTAGTCGTATTAGAAATATGTGTTCCCAAAATGATTGAATTCTACTAACAAATGTTATTGAATATTTTGGCACACGCTTAACTTCCTCAAAGTAGTCTGGTAATGTGTTTTATTATAACTTTCGATTGGGCGGATATGAAGGCTTTTGAGGATTAGACAAATGACATATGTAAATGTTCACTTGAAGGGGGCCCTTAACTATTTGGAGCTCATTGTTCTTTTTTTCTCATGGTCGATTTAGTCATTATGATCTGGGACATATCATAATTTATTTATTTATTTATTTATTACACCCAAACATAGAATAGATGTGGGAGTTTACATAAGTACACACACTTGTCTGTATAGACGCACGAACGTACATCTTACCCCTACAAAGCCTCTTTGAGAGATGTATTGGCAGATATGAGATGGATGCACTGCTATAACATAAATTTGTAAAATTAAAATCCTAAATGATTAATGGCATATCGTGCATATGCTAAAAGAAGAAGAACAGACATTTAACCGAATGTACGGAAGAAATACATATCTAGGAACAACCACTGTCAAGAAATGTGATGGTTTTCAGACTGTCTCACGCATTTGAACAAGCGATCCCAAAATCTAAAACATGATGAGTCACGACTTTAGATGACATCACAGCCTTGTCCAATTGTGCTGAAGACTACGACATGCTAAGGGCACGTACAAAGGTGAGACAGCAGCTGTCTTTTTATGTACACATCAGCAAAACTGTCTACATGGCACTCATTAATTGAAGAGAGAGACTTGTGCTGTCGTCTCGTTCGTCGACAACGTGGGCGAGTGCTCCGAGGCGAGAGTCGACGGCTTTCCTCGCGTTGTACGAGCGGGGTCGTCTCCTCGAAGGCGCGCTCGATCCGCTGCGATTCCTTTCCTTCGCGCTCGATTTTCACCTTGCCGGCAAAACGCGCGCAGGATTCCTCTCTCCACATCCATGCTCCTCCGCGTCCTCCCGGCCTCCTCCCACATGCGCCCGCCCCGATGGGCCCGCCGCTCAGCGTCCTCGAGCTCAGCTCCGGCACCGGCGCCGCGGGGCTCGTGTTGGCCGCGGCCCGCGCCGTCCTCTCCGACCTCCCCGACGCTTTCCCCAACCTCCGCCCCCGTGCGCTCCGTTCCTCCCGAGTGCCGAGCGCATCCGGCCGCTGCGGCCCTGCGCGGGTGCGCGCTTGCGCTTGCTGCCGTCGGCTACTGCTTCTAGTGTCGCTAAACGAGGATTGCATTATAATCGAGGCTTTTTTAAAATAGCTTAAAACTTGTTTTGTTCTATACAACACTGCAATTGGAGGAAGGCTAGGTTACCATACAATTAGGGTACGCACAATGGTTAGACAATATCTTTCTGGTTTGAGTTCACATTAGGAAAATGAGGTGATATGGCCATCATTAAATGAGGAAAGAGTGTGTTGTTGTCTACTATCTCATCTACGGCTCTGACTCGTGCTCCCATGTAAAACAACATCAATCAGAGGAGACATTAAATATCATATAGACAGCAAAATAGACAACCTATTGTAAAGTTATCTTTTTAGTTGTCTGTATGTGTCAAACAGATAGTAGCTGTACGTGCCTTTAGAGATTTTTTGTTCTCATCTACCAATCACACCTAAATCCAAGTTCAAAAAAACCCAATTTTAAAAGTAAATCTCTCATTATGACACTTTAATCCACCAGAGCCAAATCTATTGTGAGCGTGGCTACTGAAAAAAGAAAGTAATAAAATGTTAATATTTTTCTCTCACGATGCCTATCGCCGATCTTGTGCGCACTTGCCATCGCCCTCGAGTTTTTAGCTTAGCCTACCTACTTGTCGTCCTCTATTTTCATCCTCTAAAAAAATATTACATTCTGGTCATCAAGATTCTCTACTCTATATCCATTTTCTCTGCACCAGTCATACTTTATATATTATCTCTATACCAACTACCAGCTGGTAGGATCATTTTTTTTCCTTTTACCTCCCTCCCTCCCCGGTCACTCTCTCTCCTCCCTCCATCCTCTCTCTCCCATCTCCCACCCGTGCAGCAACGAAATCTCCGCAGCAGCTCCCCAACCGGCCGTTCCCACGCCGCGCCACCCCTCTCCACGCCGCGCCTCCCCATGCTGCACCTCCCCGCGCCGGCCGGACGCCAGAGCCAGGCTGGGCGCCCTCCTCGTCCCGGTCCCCTTCCCCAACGATGGCCCAATGCGGCAGCCGGGAGATCCGCTTCCTCCCCTGCTCCCTTCGCGCGGGCCCTCCAGGAGGTCGTCCACATCCCACCGCAGCAGGGCCTCGGCAGGATCGACGGCGGCGAGGCGAAGCAGCATGGCGTTGAGGCGGGCCGGGTGGGGAAGGTGGAGGCGGAGGCCGGCAAGGCGGCGCGGCGGGACTCGTCGCCGGAGAGGGACGGCGGGGAGCAGAGCGGAGCGGCAGATGCGGAGGAGGACTGCACGGCGCGAGGGAGGTGGGCGTGCGGACCCTGCTCCAGGCGCCACGTTGCCGATAGCGGAGGTCCTCTGCCTCCTGTTGCAGTAGCGCCGGAGCCGGTTCTTTTTCGGAGCGAGCGGGATACCGGACGGCGCCGCTGCGATTTTTCTGCTACCCACGTTCTGGAGGACCGAGTAGCGGAGTCAAACCTCTTTTGTACTTTTTGCACATAGGTTCAGGCTGAAAGATAATTTACAAATGACTCTCACGCTTGTCTGCTTTAACAGTCACGGAACAAACGATACAATATACGGACGTACAGACTGTATTTGCATTGTAGTCTTTTAACCCAATACTAGCAGCAATGCCCGCGCGGCACGCGCGTGCTATATATTGATATTGTAGTAATTAAAATTATGACATAATGATTTTTATATACTCTAAAAAGATATATACAAACACACACTAAGAATATTCTTTAATATTTTGAAGATGTTATCTAAATTTGCCTCACTAAACAAGCTACCTTAGTTTGTAAAATGGCAAACATAAATAAGCTATGATCTGTGTAGGTTTGAAAAAGACAAACTTGGATAAATCCACGAACTTTTCAATTGATGATGCAATCAAAAAATTTCAATACAGGAAATGTTCAGGATTATTGCGCGATTAGCGTGTGTTACTGAGAAAGGCTAAGAATTTGATGGAGGTGGATCAGGGGTGGGGGTGGAGGTACCAAGGTAGGAAAATTTCACGGTGAAAAATGTGGTGCCAAAATCTAGAAAACATTTTACAAAGCGCACGCATTTGAAAAAATTATCTAGTAAACAAGTATTTGATATTCACAAAGCCCACTTCCAACTATCCATTGATCCTGTTTGTTTCGGCTTGCAAGAGGAAGTATATTGTTACAATCCGGTTTTTCGAGAAAAAAAATTGTTACAGTCCGGTAGAACCCGTCAAATCTCAAGCTCAAACAAACAGAAGATAAACAGATACTATGGTCGTGTTTTATTTTTTCTTCAAAAAAATTCCATATATATACTTATACCGCTACAATGACAGTAGACTCTAGTTTGCCACCTTATCAGTCTTTTTGTCTAATAGGTTCGTGCCCATGCGTTGCTACGGAAAGGAAACAAAATTATAGAAACGATAAAATTGGTATGAGAAAAAAACCATGCTTATGTAGATTACCAAATATGAGTGAAAGGGCGCTCGTAGACACATATTGTATAATTCAAACGAATACAAAAAATATGAATGAATTAGATATGTGATTCAAACGAATCATCAATAATTCAAATAATTCAATCAAAACTCTAGTTTTCTCCAAAACGAAATTGTATCAACATGATTATTAGTGTGAAAGTATAGGTTCATACCCATGTGTTGCTACGGAAGCAAAATGAAAATTAAACACAATAAAATGAGCAAGAAAAAAACTATTGATTAATAGTTTGAAAGTATAATTCAAACAAATAACTGAAGAGAATTGTTTAGAGATGTGATTCAACCAATATACTCTGTGCTACACAGAGAGTAAGTACATAAGGTAACTTTCTATGGCTCACTGCAACAACTGTTTCTATCTTGCTCATTAGAACAATCAGCACCACAGATCATTAGAACAACCAGCACTACGAATAACACCTCTAGATCCTAGAGTCATGGTTGTAGCAGAGAGAAGAGTGCACCTCATCCAATTCGGCCATTGCTATCTCCGTTGCCTGCTTCTCCAGCTCAGCCCGCACCTGCGATTCAACCTTTGCACCATGATTAGTGGCAATGAGGTCAAGGAACTTCTGACAATAAGCCAGAAGATATGTATGAGTCAGTCTGTTTCTTTACCGAACTGTTCCAATGATTTTTAACTGCATCACCAATTCACCATCCTGTAGGGGAAATACAAATTACTGATTCACTGATTTTGGTAGTCTAAAATAGTTCATTGCCTAAAAATAGAAGATATTTATGCAATAGTAACATTGTAGCATATGTTCAATTTCAAATCTTAACTACGAGTATGAAATTTTGTCAGAATAAAATAGCTCCTTGGCTGATCTTAGTGAAACATATGGTTACCTTCCAGGTGAAATTTTGTTAGTTCAGACCATTTATTTCCATACATCCAACAAGCATGAATTAAAGTAATATCCTCTTATTACATCCATGCTTCCTTGTTTACTGGGTTAAGATGATTATGCCATCTGAATTAGATAAGGTAGCCCAATGTCAAATAAATTTTGAGTAAACAAGACATTCTCTCAATACCAAAAGTTGAGATAGCTAACTAAGACTGCATTTTTACACACTTTAAAAGGTAAATGTTTAGTAATGATACTAATGTGGCGCTTGCTGTACTGGCTTTACAAAAGGTGATTAAAAAAACAGCTACCACTTTGCAACTGGTCTTAGAAAATATATCAATAAGATTTTGTCAGGCATTTGACATGACCTGGACAAGTTGCATAGCTCAATGCGTGTGCTTGCAATATAGAGTGAGCAGCAAAAACCAGCAAGGCAGAGAGGCAGATAAAATTCCTAGAATCCATCTATTTCCTAGCACTGCTTTCAATACCTGAGACCAATAGCAAAAGTAGAATTCTCAATTAGTTCACTACTTTCATTCAATTACAAATCTTTGTCTGGCGGCTGTTGCAATACAGAGTAACATACTTGAGATTCAGAATTTCATACTATTCCAACAATGGTATGTGAGCAGACTATTAACACCTACTATTTTATGAAATTGGTGCACAGACAAATAAAAATAAATTCTTGAAGGGACTTACATGAGCAAACTTGTGTTGCCTATTCCCGTGCATTGCTACGGGAGCAAAAACAAATTGTATGAGTTAAACAGCAAACTTGTGTTGCCATGTAGGAAAAGCATTACCAGAAATCCCAGTAGATCTCACCTTGAGAACTGCATACAAGCGCAATGCACAACTATCAGTACTCATTCCAAATTAACAATAAAAGGGACAGTACCATATTCAAAGGGCACAGATAGGCATGAATCATAAACCACAGAACCAACAGTCAAGAGCTTTGTGTACCAGAATACAATAGGAATGAAAACCTGGACAACAAAAGCTTACCACACAGGTACTGCATTCGCAACTGTATTTGTTGAAAGCTAGGACAATGATACCATGAAATTTTGCAACCATGAAAGTAAGGAACGGCTCCTTTGATTACCTAAAACAATAACCCAATAATATCAAAATTTTCAAATTGGAATATGTCACCAGAGGCAACCTGAGTTTTCTCATGCCCTAATTTAACACTACACTCACTGAAAACCAGTTTACGCACCAGTTCCATAGTGAATTTTAGCATGTTTTCCTGGTAAGATGAAACAAGATAACATGTCACTGTCAAAAAGAAAACTTGATAATATGGTGAGGCGAGAGTCAGCGAGTGTCCAACAAATGATGAAATAAGATGAAAATTTCAAGCAGCTCTATTTTATATCATAGCCTGTGATTGAGCTATGATATTTGTTTAATGTTTGAATTAATTTTATTAAATCACATGTATTGCTAATATAGGCCTATGCATACATATACATATATTAACTATGATACTCTGTTCGGACTCCATATTACAAAGCTAAAATATACTACTCTGAACCTTCTTTTACACTACCAAAACACCCACTAAACCTCAATGCCATCATCCTCTTATCAAACAGGGGTCTCAAACAACATGGAGTTCACTAAAAAATAATAAATCTCAACATAATGACAGCCCCATTAGCGTATACATCGAAGTTTCTCCACAAAAAAAAGTGTTGGCAGGGTTTCAGCAGCTTCATAAAAAAAAGAAAAACTACAGGAGGATGACTTCACATGATTTATTGTTTGATGCTTAACACCACGAAGTGCTATTGTGCTACTGTTCACATAATAAACATGATTTTCATGAAATGCTGACATTTACCTCTATGCCAGCCAAAGGTTCATGGTACTTCTTTTCTTGCACTCCTAGCTGGCTGGCTACCATGCTCTGCATGAAGTTGTTCAAAAGACAATCACTTCGCCTTTATCACCATTTGAATACTTTTTTATTTTATTGGCCAGAGAAAAAGATAAACACGACCTCTCACAAGGACTTGCAAAAATAAAAGGAGAGGTAACAACAAGCTACTCTTTGTTGTCTGCCAGCGTGCTTTCACTGTAAGCATGCTTCTATAAAAGGAGAGGTAACAAGCTACTCTTTGTTGTCTGCCAGCGTGCTTTCACTGTAAGCATGCTTCTATGCAAAATTAGTATTAAATTACATAACACAAGAGGCATAGGAGCAGTGTTAATTTCTCATTTATCAGAAGACCTCACTTTCCTAGTTAATCAACAAACACCACCACTTTTCAGACTATCAATTGAAGACAGGAATGGTTGAAATACAGTGTAAACACTGGCAGAAACTTGAGTTTTGAAAAGCCAGGACATATGTACNTGGCGGCTGTTGCAATACAGAGTAACATACTTGAGATTCAGAATTTCATACTATTCCAACAATAGTATGTGAGCAGACTATTAACACCTACTATTTTATGAAATTGGTGCACAGACAAATAAAAATAAATTCTTGAAGGGACTTACATGAGCAAACTTGTGTTGCCTATTCCCGTGCATTGCTACGGGAGCAAAAACAAATTGTATGAGTTAAACAGCAAACTTGTGTTGCCATGTAGGAAAAGCATTACCAGAAATCCCAGTAGATCTCACCTTGAGAACTGCATACAAGCGCAATGCACAACTATCAGTACTCATTCCAAATTAACAATAAAAGGGACAGTACCATATTCAAAGGGCACAGATAGTCATGAATCATAAACCACAGAACCAACAGTCAAGAGCTTTGTGTACCAGAATACAATAGGAATGAAAACCTGGACAACAAAAGCTTACCACACAGGTACTGCATTCGCAACTGTATTTGTTGAAAGCTAGGACAATGATACCATGAAATTTTGCAACCATGAAAGTAAGGAACGGCTCCTTTGATTACCTAAAACAATAACCCAATAATATCAAAATTTTCAAATTGGAATATGTCACCAGAGGCAACCTGAGTTTTCTCATGCCCTAATTTAACACTACACTCACTGAAAACCAGTTTACGCACCAGTTCCATAGTGAATTTTAGCATGTTTTCCTGGTAAGATGAAACAAGATAACATGTCACTGTCAAAAAGAAAACTTGATAATATGGTGAGGCGAGAGTCAGCGAGTGTCCAACAAATGATGAAATAAGATGAAAATTTCAAGCAGCTCTATTTTATATCATAGCCTGTGATTGAGCTATGATATTTGTTTAATGTTTGAATTAATTTTATTAAATCACATGTATTGCTAATATAGGCCTATGCATACATATACATATATTAACTATGATACTCTGTTCGGACTCCATATTACAAAGCTAAAATATACTACTCTGAACCTTCTTTTACACTACCAAAACACCCACTAAACCTCAATGCCATCATCCTCTTATCAAACAGGGGTCTCAAACAACATGGAGTTCACTAAAAAATAATAAATCTCAACATAATGACAGCCCCATTAGCGTATACATCGAAGTTTCTCCACAAAAAAAAAGTGTTGGCAGGGTTTCAGCAGCTTCATAAAAAAAAGAAAAACTACAGGAGGATGACTTCACATGATTTATTGTTTGATGCTTAACACCACGAAGTGCTATTGTGCTACTGTTCACATAATAAACATGATTTTCATGAAATGCTGACATTTACCTCTATGCCAGCCAAAGGTTCATGGTACTTCTTTTCTTGCACTCCTAGCTGGCTGGCTACCATGCTCTGCATGAAGTTGTTCAAAAGACAATCACTTCGCCTTTATCACCATTTGAATACTTTTTTATTTTATTGGCCAGAGAAAAAGATAAACACGACCTCTCACAAGGACTTGCAAAAATAAAAGGAGAGGTAACAACAAGCTACTCTTTGTTGTCTGCCAGCGTGCTTTCACTGTAAGCATGCTTCTATAAAAGGAGAGGTAACAAGCTACTCTTTGTTGTCTGCCAGCGTGCTTTCACTGTAAGCATGCTTCTATGCAAAATTAGTATTAAATTACATAACACAAGAGGCATAGGAGCAGTGTTAATTTCTCATTTATCAGAAGACCTCACTTTCCTAGTTAATCAACAAACACCACCACTTTTCAGACTATCAATTGAAGACAGGAATGGTTGAAATACAGTGTAAACACTGGCAGAAACTTGAGTTTTGAAAAGCCAGGACATATGTACAGTATAGAAGATAAGCTATGAGTTCAGACAATTTCCTCACCAGATCAAATTTGATAGACTCAAAAGCCTCCGCCAAAGGTAAAATCTGTGCACAGATAAAGCAGGAAATAAGAGAACTTGCTGCTAGCATTATGTTCAAAGCAGAAATCAAAGCTAGCCGCAGCCTCCTGCGATCAACGAGCCGCTGGGCAAAAAAAAAGGCAAAAGACAACAACGGATGGGTTACCAGTAGTGCCCGCGCTGGCGGCGGAGATGGGTTTGACGCTTCGCTCCCGCGCTGATCTCTTCTTCCTTCGTGTGCGGTGCAGCCCAAACGGACCCAAAAATTCCATATATATACTTATACTGCTACAATGACAGTAGACTCTAGTTTGCCACCTTATCAGTCTTTTTGTCTAATAGGTTCGTGCCCATGCGTTGCTACGGAAAGGAAACAAAATTATAGAAATGATAAAATTGGTGTGAGAAAAAAACCATGCTTATGTAGATTACCAAATATAAGTGAAAGGACGCTCGTAGACACATATATTGTATAATTCAAATGAATACAAAAAATATGAATGAATTAGATATGTGATTCAAACAAATCACCACCATTGACTTTCCCACTATAATCCATCGTTTGCAACAGTTTGACCGCTTGCTTTGATGCCCATGAGCTAAAACAAAAACACATGGCACAGGGCCTGCTATGCATATGAACTCCAGCTCGATCGTTTCAAAATTGGAGTCATATACATGCATGCATGAGACGTGTGTGTATACATATATACACATATATATACTATTTGTATATACATACATATATATATATATATATTAAAAAGAAAACCAATAAAAATATAAAACAAAAACACATGGCACAGGGCCTGCTATGCATATGAACTCCAGCTCGATCGTTTCAAAATTGGAGTCATATACATGCATGCATGAGACGTGTGTGTATACATATATACACATATATATACTATTTGTATATACATATATATATATATATGTGTGTGTGTGTGTGTGTGTGTAGCGCCTATATATGCAAATATATTAAAAAGAAAACCAATAAAAATAAAACCAAACGACGACAATGCAATTATGTATTAATAATTTATTGATCGAGTGAAGCTAGACAAAATGAGGCACGCATATGCCAGCCAATGAAATACAGTATATCAAACCTGGAGAAAATTGGTGGCGGCGTTCCAGAGCGTGGGGAGGGCGCGGGCGGCGGTGATGACGTCCGCCTCCACCGTCAGCTGCTCGTAGCGAACCTCGATGGTCGGGAGCTCGATGCCCACCCTGCATGCGCATATGGATGGATGGATCGACCATCAGCTTCAGCTAGCGGCCGCGGCCGGCGACATACTATATGACGAACTCGCCGACGTCGGCGTTAATTACATGTCGATGCGGTCCCTGAGTCGGCGCAGGAAGGGCTCGCTGTCGTCCTGGAAGAGGCGCTCCAGGAGGGCGCGGCCCTCGTCGCCGCCGGCCAGCTTCTGGATGTCGACGACCTCGACGCCGCTGCCGCTCTGGCCTTGCTGGTCGAGCGCCCTCCAGAGGATGCCCTGGCGCATGCGGTCGTAGGTGGGCAGCTTGCAAAAATAAAAGGAAGGATGGAGAGAGGTCGTAGGTGTGCGACGGCGTGCGGAGGTGGAGGCGGAGGCGAATCAAAGATTTCGGCGTTTGGGGAGAGGTCGAATGGGGAGGCAACGGGAGAGAGAGGGGCATGGGAAGGAAAGGGATGGGTTCGAGGGGGTGAGAGAGCAGGTGCTATGAACCGTATCGCACGAGGAAACCGATCAGGAAAGTAAAAATCTATTGATTTGGAAGGGGCGAGATTAGAGGGAGGCGGTTTGTTTTGACAGGACGCCGTCCAGGATGGAGAAACACGGAAACAAACAATCACTGCGTGATAGCAGTAAATAGAAAAGGTTTATATGGTAATGCCGAAAATTTAGAGAGGCGGATCGGGGCGAGTAGAAATATTTATGGCAATGCCTGCGTGATTTATGGCAAGGGGGGAGGCAGACGCTCGACTGGAACAGAAGCGGCGCGGATGGATAGGAAAGGAAGGATGGGATGGTTGCGACAGGGAAGGAAAGCGTGGGAGGAAAGACACGAGATTGACGGGCGGGATTGGATGGGTACACGCGGGCGGGTAAGACCGGAGCCGCGGTAACAAAAACAATCAAAAAACACTGAAACTATTTTCCTTCCTCCAACTTTTCAATCTCCCCCCCTCCCCTGTCAAGCTTTTGGTCTGTCAGGTGGGACCTCTTGTGAGGGGTAAGGGTGTTTAACTTTGGGTGAAAAATGTTTTCAAAAGTTATTCTCTTTATAGTATAGATTATGTATGTACAAATAAAGTCTTATTTTTCTCTTTTTTGTTTTCTTTTCTTCTTTATGAAGTATAACGCTTTGCTTCTCATACAATGCATGACGACATCATACAGTAATAAATATAACTTATATTTCCGTATAAACTTGTGGTTTGAAAACGTATTTTGTCTTCAAATACTCGGTTAATTCAGTACAGAAACATAATTAGATGAGCTAGTGCATTGTCTTTCTAAAATTGAGTCATTGTATGGTACAAGATGTAAAAAGGGCGCAACTGTCCTATTCAATGTGATCACATCTTTAGAGCAATCATTTTCTGATTAAAAAATTTAAAATTTTATTTGAAAAACGTTGGATATTATGAGCAGCTGACACGTTCACAACAACAAGAAGCTATCCTCCGTTAAAGCAGGATATTTATTTTTTGCCATCCTTACGTATGCCCAGCATTCAAAAGCCACTTTTACGGTTGACCTAACATATTTGCCATCAGAGAGAGAAAAATTGTTACACTTTTGCCAAAATCGCATACGTGGCAGGCCACATCGAGTAGCCAGCATGGACAGACCATGTAAAATGACACATCTACCCTCACCATTCCACTGCCTACACATAGCTCTCTCTATGACAGTCGGGCCCACATGTCATCTCTAACCTCCCTCCTCCTCTCTCTCTTCTCTCAGTCATCTTCTACCTCCAGCCCCCTCCCCCGATGAAGCCTCTGTTGAGTCGGTCTTTCATTCTCCTTTGCTCTTCTCCCTCCACGAGGTCCGGCACCACCCCGGCCATCTTCGTCTCCTCCTCCGCGTCGTCCGCGTCCGTCGTTGAGATGCAGTGACTGCGCGTAGCCCCTGATGAGCACGTTGAGCGTGCGCATGTCTGACGAGATCCCCTCCTCGAGCATCTGCCTGAACAGCGCCGATACTTTGTCCATGTACATGTAGTGGACCAAGGTGTCATCGTGGCCGCGCGACAGCAGCGCAGTGAAGAGCGCGTGGTACGTGTCGGCGGAGGGGCGCGCCGCGGGGTCGGCGGAGGCGCGCATGAGGCGCTTGAGGTTGGCGGCGGCGAGGCCTTGATGGCGACGAGGAATAAGGCGGGGTCCGGACGGAAGGAGGCGAGAGAGGAGGCGAGCACGGGTGGGGTGAGGCGGGACGGGAGGGATGTGATGGCCGCGGAGATGGCTTCTGGAGAGGGCGGCGGCGGCTGGGCGGAGGAGACGGCTGTGCCCGGAGATGGTTGCGGGGGTGGCGGCTGGGTGGAGGAGGCGGCAGAGGAGATTGGTCATCGCGGTGGCGGGCACATCTGAGTGGCGACTGGTGACTTGGCGAGGGACGGCCGGATTAGGAGGTCACGGTTCGCGAGCGGGTATTTTTCACGTGTCAGAAGAGAGAGGATAAGGGAGGTTAGAGATGACACGTGAGCCCGACTGTCATAAAGAGAGGAATGTGTAGGCAGTGGAATGGTGAGGGTAGATGGGTCATTTTATATGATCTGTCCATGCTGGTTGTCCAACATGGCCTGCCACGTATGCGATTTTGGCAAAAGTGTAAGAATTCTTCTCTCTGATGACAAATATGTTAGGTCAACCGTAAAAGTGGGTTTTGAATGATCATCCGCAACGATGGCAAAAAAAAAAAAAAAAATAAATATCCCCATTAAAGCCGTGTCCCAAGCTCCCCTTCAACCAAATTTGCAAGAAACCCGCCTCCACCACTGGAAGGACCTCAAAATACAACCAAATCATTCGCCATTCCACCACGCTGGTGATCGACATGGAGTTCCCAATCCGGCTTTAATCAGAGCCATCAGGCCTCCCAAAATAGGGTTCAAATAGGGGCAGGGAGCGCTGAGCCATCCCATTTTTAGCTGTTGCCGCAGCTCGTCGTCGTCGTCATCGTCGCTGCTCCCAATCTGCGGCCGTCGGTGTTGCCTTCGCCTCCAATCCACAAGCGCGAGCAGCACCGACCGAGCCGATCTGCTCCTCTTCTTGGTTCTTGGTCAGCAAATCAGCTCAGCAGGAAAGATCCGTGAGGATTCTTGCAGTCAGCAGGTGATTTACTTTTTCTTTAACTAGTCGAGTTCTTTCTCGGCAGTTCTTCGCCACGATTGCTTGCTGTTTCATGTGAAATGCCGTAATTTTTTTGGCTTTTGTGTTTAAATGGTTTCAGGGGGTCAAGGATTAGGAAGGAAACCAAGAGCGCAAGGATCGTTAAAGAAGAGGGGAGGAGAGATTTGGGTGTAGATTGGTAGAATAGATTTTCTTTTTGAGGAAGTTAACTAGAAAATAGGTTGTGAAAGCAAAAAAAAAAAGAAAAAAAGGGAAAATTGTGAAGAACATGTTTGGTACCCAAACCAGGGATGTGTCAGAAGATTTCAACCCTGGGAGGAGGACATTGCGGAACACACCCAACACATCGATGCACACCACTGCCCACACCATCAGGTACAACACAGGCAAGAAAAACCTGTTCAACGCACATCTCATTCTCATGCCTGTCAAGTTCGAGGACCTGTATGGGTTCATGGTGGAGGGAAATGTGGATGATGTCAATGTGCTCAATGAGGTAAGGGAGAGGATCAGGGAGCAAGGGAGGGTGTGGTGGGCGCTGGAGGCAAGCAAGGGCGCAAACTGGTACCTCCAACCAAAGATATCTTCAAATGAAGGGGTCATTAGTGTGACATCGCTGAAGCTGTCAGTACTCACAAATACAATTACACTAAGGAGGTTGATCAGGAAAGGTGTGCCGCCGGTACTGAGGCCAAAGGTGTGGTTGTCTGTATCAGGAGCAACCAAGAAGCGGTCAACAGTGCCGGAGACATACTATGATGAGCTGATCCGGGCCACGGAGGGGAAGGCTACACCAGCCACAAGGCAAATCGACCACGTGAGTTTGTGAAGCTGTTATGGACTTTTTATCTACCGGTTCATGCATTCTTCTCTTTTAACTTATAGAATCCATGTTTCCTAATTAAAGGTACATGATTAGATGATACTATACTCCATTAAGTAAATGATTAAAGCTTAATATGATTTGTGTTGGTAAACCTTACATATTACATCAGTTAACTCTGTTTTGCCAGGAAATTTACCCATAAGAAACCTCAAGAGATTGCAATAATTACAAATGTGGGTTATTTTGATAACAACATTTCCTTAATTCTGTAGATTGTTGTAGAGAATTGAAAGGACCGTGACACCCTAAGAGGGGAGGGGGGGGTGAATTAGGTGTTCTAAAAACTAAGGCTCCAAGCACATATAAAAACCTATTCCAATTTCTATCTAGATGTGCACTAGGTTTTTCTATGTGTTGCTATCTCTACCATAAAAGAGTTTTGCACCCTAGAGTTCCAATCCTATCGCCTACACAAGACAATTCTAGGAAAGGTAAATGCGGAATGTAAAGGGCACAATGTAAATGCGGAAGTGTAAAAGGTAGAGAGCGCAAACTCTCGGCACGGCGATTTTTCCCGAGGTATCGGGGAGTTGGCTAACTCCCCCCTAGTCCTCGTTGGAGCCCCTTCTTGGGAAATGCCCCTTCCTTAGGGTAATGCTCCGGTGGCGGAAAACTCCGTGATAGCCAACGGGACTACCGACAACACGAGTGGTTCTCCGTTTGGCCTCTCGCCGGTGACCTTCGCCGTCTTCACTATGGTAGAGCTTCGGCAAACCGCCAAGGGCCTCTCCTCCCTTGCACAATCACCGGCGGCCTCTCCACAAAGCTTTGTTGGAGGGTCTCGCTAGACTACAATGCCCCGGATTTACAACACTTGGTGCGTGCAAGCACCGATAGCAAAGAGGTATGCAAACCTCACTAAACTCTAGACTAAAGCCTAAAGCAAAGAGCTAAGCGGCCTAAACTAGCACTAATCAAAGTCTAAGCCTTGTTGCTAATTGCCTAATCTTCTCTTAAGCACTTTGGTGGCTAGAGCACATGAATTGGTGAACTTCAACACCCAACAACTTTTCCAAGCTCTAACACACTTCAAGCCCCAACATGGAGAACTAGCCGTTATGTAGCCATTGGGCACTTTCTGCGCACCACCGACTATTGCGGTGCCCAAATAGGTGCACCACCGCAATAGTCTGTCATTCCAGAGCCGAATCTTCAACTTCTTCAGCACCACCGACTATTGCTGTGTCCCACTGCAACAATCGGTGATAGTAGCACCGCAATAGTCTGTCGTTGCAGTAGGTTTTGGCATTTTTCAGTGAAGGACCGCAACTTGCTCCAATCGGTATTGGCACCACCGCAACATCCTGTGGTCATGATGTCAGCACGACCGACTATTGCTGTGCTCATGACTGGGTAGCATAGCAATAGTCTGTGCTCCTGTTTTTTTATTTTACTTTGTTTTCTTCGTGGTTTCTTCTTTGGGCTTGTCTTGTATGATGTCTTGGGTTTCTTTTAGGGTCTTCTAATGTCTTGATCATGTATTCTTGACCTTGTTTAAGGTGTTTGATCACCCAAGTCCATCACCTTACATCCATGCGACTATATCCTTGTATACTAGCAAACTTATTAGTCCACATGGGTTGTGTTGCATGCAATCACCAAAATCACAAATGGCCTATTGGTAGGTCCATTTTCCTAACAAGAATAATGCTAATGGTGATGAGGATTTTACAGGATCTTCCTCGCACTTTCCCTTGCCATCCTTGGTTGAACAGTGAGGAAGGCCAGGCATCTCTTCGACGAGTACTAGTAGGGTACTCATTCCGTGATTCAGAAGTTGGATATTGCCAGGTTAACATCATTGCAAATTCTTAAAATTTGATTACATCAATTAGCACATCTAGCCTCCGCCAACTTACCTGCGATAAAATGCTTTGTTGTTACTGTATATCAATGAGCATATCTACACTAACTGAATCTACTGCAGGGCCTAAACTATGTAGCTGCACTCTTGTTGCTCGTGATGAAGACAGAGGAAGATGCATTTTGGATGCTTGCTGTACTCCTGGAAAATGTACTTGTCAGTGATTGCTATACTGACACTCTTTCTGGATGCCATGTTGAGCAAAGGGTATTCAAAGATCTCCTAGCTAAGAAATGCCCAAGGTATTCCTTTTACTTTATGTTTATGATTGCCCACCATAGCTAACAAATAATCCAAACTGGGAAGATCATTCTGTGATAGCTAACTGTATGTATTGATCAATTGATGTAGGATTGCTGCTCATCTTGAAGCAATGGGGTTTGATGTTTCACTTGTTGCTACAGAATGGTTCTTGTGCCTCTTCTCGAAGAGCTTGCCTTCAGAGGTTAGACAATATCAATGTTTAGTGTGTCCATGTATGATTTTTCCCAAACTTGTTTGAAGTTCACACACTTCTTGCCATTATTGTGAGCAGACAACTCTCCGAGTGTGGGATGTTTTATTCAATGAAGGAGCAAAGGTTTTGTTCCATGTTGCACTGGCAATTTTCAAGGTGTATGCTTGAGAAGTCAAGTCTTACAATACTAGATGTCTTTTGAGGGTGTTTGAATCCCTAGCCTGTATCGGTTCAAGAACACCTTACATTTCTATCACAATACTGCGTTTTTCCTTATGTTTTCCAAATTTGCAGATGCGAGAAGATGATCTACTACGCATCCAACATATTGGTGATGTGATTGATATTTTGCAAACAACCACTCATCATCTGTATGACCCTGATGAACTCCTCACGGTAAATCTTTCTCCTTCCCTGTCATATTTATAATCCTTCCTTTTGTGGGTATATTCATCAATTGTTATATCATTGTACCAACATACTAGGAGTAGGCACTGATACAAATTGCTTAATATTAATTTGAAAAGAAATGAAAAGAAGGAAAACAGATTGTTAGGGAAATGACAATGAAGTTAATAGCTCTAACTTGAGAAATTTCATATATGATTTCTGTTGTAGATGTTCTTGTAATTATGTTAAGCCATACATGGGTTAATCTTCTACCATTCCTTTTCCAGTTTGCATTTGACAAGATTGGTTCGATGACGGCAAACACAATCACAAAGGAAAGAAAAAAGCAGGAGACAGTTGTGATGGCCGAGCTTGATCAAAGAATAAGACGGCTGAGCTCACTGAAGATAGATGGATAGCGGTGTGTAAAATACGAGCTGGAAAGCTGCAGCCTTGTAGGTTTGCAAAGGTGAATGACACAGTGAGTCAGTATTCGACACCTCCAGACAGCACTGTGGTGAGCTTTATCCATGAACTAAAAGTGTGAGGAGATGCAAAACTGCAATGTTGAGTTTCTTTCGCATGAGTTCAGACTTTGTATCGTCTGCTTTTGTGTGTTCTTGTCTGCAGTTCATATTTGCGAGATCCGGGCCATGGTATCATGGTTGCAAGGGATGATTTCGGTATATATTAGATGTTAAATATCTTTTTCCCAGGGTGCTTGCTCCTTTGCTTGTAACTACAGATATGAAATGGATCTCTTAAAGTCTGGGGATTTTCTCTTTTCTCCGGGTGAATTTAAGTCTGACTTCACAGTTTACTTGATATCGACGAAAATTTCAGTCGCAGAACCCAAAGCAACTCTGTCAACATATTTCATTCTGTCGCCAACGGAGGCCTCCGATAACTCGTGTAACTAATACTACCTCCATTCTTAAATATATGACACCATTGATTTTTTTTTCATTTAACTATTCATCTTTTCTACGAATATTTATGCAAAAAGATAGGTCTATGAGTTAAATTCAAAGTATTATTGATATTAGATGTATCGGTATCCATTTTACTTTATTTAACAAACTAACTAATAAAATATTATTAGTCAAAGTTGAAATAAAAAATCAACAGAAACTAACTAATAAAATATTATTAGTCAAAGTTGAAATAAAAAATCAACAGTGTCATATATTATTAGATGTATCGGTATCCATTTTACTTTATTTAACTAACTAACTAATAAAATATTATTAGTCAAAGTTGAAATAAAAAATCAACAGAAACTGTTTTACCATTCAAAGTTGCGCCGATAGCTAGTAAGGCTCGGTGGTGTCTAACCAGCTACCCCGATACTTCAATATCATCCTGTACCACGTATCCGATACGTGAATATGTATCCGTATCTGATATATCGATACACTTTACACCATTGTATTTTTGAAAAAACTAACGTAAATAAACCGCAACGACGTGGCCACCTTAGCATCTACGTGGGCTCGTGGCCCATCTCCATCCTTTTTTTCCCCGCTTCCTGCGTCGCATATGCGCCTGTCCTGGCCAACTCAGACATGCTCTCTCCTCCCATGTTGTTCTGTCTTTGCTTGCTCCTACAAATCCTGATGGCCAGGAGTTCTAGACAAAACTAGGTCTTTGCAATGTTTATGTGTTCAAAAGTAAGTGTCTATGTATTGTCTTAAATAACTTGGTTTTGTTTGTTTAGAGTACGTAAGCAGTAACTTAAAATAAATGGGAGAAAGTCTATATAACCCTCTTGAACTATCGAAGTTGGAATATTTTACCCTCCAAACTACAAAATCGGATGTTTAACCCCCCTCAACTATATAATACTGTTCAAATAACCCCCTGAAGCGGATTTAGAGGTGGTTTTTGCCACCTGGCGGCTGATGTAGACGGTGATGTGGCGAGAACGTTTACATAACCCCCAAACTGTCGAATGAGAAATACTTCACCTCATGAATTATAAAATCAGATGTTTAACCCCCTTGAGTATACAATACTATTTAAATGCACCCTAAAGGGTCTGTTTAGAGGTGTGTTTTTTGACATAGCGTCTGATCTGGATGATGACATGGCAATAGCCTATATGTTAGGCACATCATTTTCATTCTCTTTCCCTCATCTCTCCATTACACCCGAGAGGCTAAACATGCGACACAAGGATGTGGAGGGAGCATTGGCCGCTGAAGCTTGATACCGCCTGGGCTCAAACTCCACCTTGTCACTATCCTCGCCACCCAACACTTTGTTAATTGTGTCCAGTCTAGAGGTCATGCTTTGTCTGCTCCTCTGAACTCGCTCATGTGCTAGGGTGCCACAGCCTAGAGATGGCTAACCTGAGCTCACGTGATGCTTCGCAATGGAGAGAGAGAGAGAGGGCCAGAGAATGTATCTGACATATGAGCCATTGCCACGTCATCATCCATGTCCGTCTCCATGTGCGAAAAATCACTTCTAAAATTCCTTTAGGGGGTTATTTAAATAATATTATATACTTGAGGGGGTTAAACATCTGATTTTATAGTTCAGGGGGTGAAGTATTCCTTATTCGGTAATTTGGAGGCTATGCAGACTTTTTTGCCACATCATCGTCCACGTCAGCCGCCATGTGGCAAAAACCACTTCCAAAACCGCTTTGGGGGTTATTTATATGGTATTGTATAGTTGAGGGTGTTAAACATCCGGTTTTATAGTTTGGGGGGTGATGTATTCCACCTTCAATAGTTCGGGGGTTATATAGAATTTTTCCAAAATAAATGCTCCTTCATGGTACAGACGACGACGACGCACTCCAAACCGTGTAACTAGCTACCTTATGATTAATTATGCTATCTTTGGAGCTGATATGTTAATGTGTTATGAGCGTGTCTTTCTGAGTTCTATGTTCTTTTCTTTCATATGGGTTCAGTGATCATCATCCACTTTCTGAATGTTCATTTTTCTAAGGGGCAAATGAAGATTACTACTACCGAGGCAGGGTTTGTGTTCCCATCGTCATCGGATAAATGGATGAATTAAAAATTTTGGCTATGATATACATGTTCCCAAGTACTTACTCCGTTCCAAATTACAATTCGTTTGATTTTTTTAACCCTAAGTTTGACCGCTCGTCTTATTCAAAAAATTGTACAAAATATCACATCTTTTGTTGTGGCTTGCTTTATTAATAAAAGTTCTTCAAGAATGACTTAAATTTAACTATATTTGCACAAATTTTTTGAATAAGACGAGCGGTCAAACTTAGGGTCTAAAAAGTCAAATGAATTGTAATTTGGAACGGAGGAAGTACTGCTCAAACTTGCAGGCAGCGCATCTGCAGCAAAAAAAATGTGGTAATTAATATACATGTTTTATGTACAGTAATGTGGTAGTTACTGTCACCGAATATAATTAGAAATTTTTACACTAATTCAGCCTAAGTGTGTCAAGTCTAATTTATTTAGCTATACGCAGCTAAAGTGAATTTGATACTTGCGGCCTCTTCAGGTGGTTTTGTCAATGGATGAACTTATCCTTTTTTATTTTTGTGGAAACTTTTTAGTCCGATACTGCTGAATGAAATAGCTTGTCTTCTGAAACAATTGTAGCCAACATAAGATAAAATAAATTTGATGCTAATTCACATAAAGACATAAAGTACATAAAACGTATGCACTACGATAGTGGATCGGTAAAAAAGCCCAGATGCAACAACATTTACTGCAGATGGGCCCGGCAAAGTGCGCCTTTCATCCTAGTAGTAATATCACTGGGTTATGTTTGATCTTGCTATACACCGACATTTATGCACACAAGCTGTATTTTGACTGCATGTCAAAAATAATACGGTGATGCTATGGGACATGCGTTCCACATATCGCACGCTTCAACCCAGTGACAAACGTGGGATTTTTTTCACGCGCATTTTTTGTTGTAATAGGCATATGGTGATGTCGCGCGTGTAAATGATGCTCTAACCAAGGATGAATGTTGTAGCGCAAATATTTTATGCCTGTTTTTGTTGCAAAAGAAATACGTTGATATTTAATTTTTAATTGACTTGTTGATTTGCAATAGTTGTGTTTAAGATGCAGAATTGGTTGATATGTGATGCTCCATGGTCATTTTCAGAATGTTTGATATGCGACATGGCATTGCAACAACTGTTTTGGGATGTTACTAACATGTTCTAGATGTTTCAAAAGTTAATTTGCCATGTTTCACATATTTAGCCTAATTGACCAATTCGTTTCACTAATATTTTTTTAAAAATAATATGCTTTTAGAACGTTTAAACCATACTCCATCCCTCACGAAATACGTGTCTATTTAGATTTTTTTTAAGTCAAATTGTTCTAAGTCTGGCCAGGTTTGTAGAGAAGAGCATCAGCACTTATGAGACCAAATAGATACATAATAAAACATATTTTATAATGAATCCGTTGATACTTATTTCATGTAATAAATATCCATACATTTTCTTATACACTTGATCAAAGTTGAAGAAGTTTGACATAGAACAGACCTAAACTACCACTTATTTTATAAAGGGGGAGTAGTTTAAAATGTTGTGATTATAATCGTTTAAGTGTTGCCAACACTCTTATAGTGTAGTGCTAAGCTCCCTATTGTTGGTTTTGACCTTCGTATCAGGGTAGTTATAGGGAGTCATTAATCCAGTGGGTTGCAACTTGTACGGGTGGGCAAAAATAAACCAAAGCATCTGAACCTGGAGAACCGATTTTGTCGGTTTCTTTGGTATTCAGTTTGGCTTTTAATTCTGCGTTGCTCGATGTGCAGTTCCCGGTTCGATTTTCTTGTCACATGAACAACCGAACAAAACCGATGTTTATCACACGCCCACCCCGACACCTCACTGAAATAAAATGGCCCTCGTCCTCCCGCACCCCTCGTTCAAGCCCTAAAATGAACATTCGCACCCATCCATCTCAACAGCTAGCGGCACGCGGGAGAACCGCCTCGTAGCCTAGTGGTAGCATGCTCCGGTGGGAGCGCTACCCGCCCGAGTTTGATCCCTGGGATCAGACTCGGGTGTCTCACCGGGATTTATTCTCAAAATTTCTTCGGATGAAGCCTCAAGCGCCGGTGGACCACAATGGGAAGACGATATGTCCGTCGTATGTCTCTCAGAAGACGTGTGTGTATATAAGTTGTAGATCTGTTAGAGTAGTTTAGGGTGTGTGGTGTGCGTAGTGGTGTAAGTTCAGATACTACAGCTTGTTAAAAAAACTAGCGGCGGCGGCATCGGATTCCAAGTGCTAGCAGCAGCGGTAAAGCATCTCCTTTCCCCGAGTCGTCGTCTCGCGCGAGTCAGTCCCGTTCGGCAGGGTAGTCCCAACTCCAAGGGACGGCAGCGAGCCAGCGAAGACGACGATGTAGCGGCCAGTAGCTCGCCCGCTCCTAGCTTCTCTCATTTTCTCGTTTACTGATGTATTCGCTTCTGAATCTCCTAGCTTCTCCAATTGTTCCCGTTTATTGATGTGTTCGATTCTGAATCTCCTGAATCCTATTGCTTGTATGCTCGAGAGATCCTGATTCCTGTAGGACGTAGTGCTAGCTGTCTAAATGCTTCTACCCATTCAACTTTGTTTGATTTATATAATTAATTGTTACTTACGACTATCATTTCAATAATATGCATGAGATTTATCATCAGAGACTAATTTCGGTGAAACCGAACGCCGAAGTACACCGAAAACAGAAGTAGTCGGTTTCTGTTTTTCTACTAACTAGTTGAGACAAAAAAAACCGCATCAAATAAACCGAAGTAGGTTGTGTTGGCCCAGGTTATGGTGCGGCCTGGGTGAAGCCAGGGTTTAAATGTTTTCTCGGCCAGCCTGGTTGAGATTTCTGTTCTTAGTGCAAATGCCGTGAGATGATCTTCCTGTTGAGTTTCTTTATAATTGTAAATGTAAAAAGTATCACACTTTTAGACAACGGAAATTGCCACTAACGACCTTACAGGGATGGGAAAGCATCAACGCTAACGACAGAAGAGAAAGCATGTACAATCAACCACTGCAGAGATATAGCTCAAGATGGACCCACAAACCAGCTTCATCATTTATATACATAGTAACCTTTTAATTTTAACAACCTTGGGGTTCTCTTTCATCTTCACACTATATTACATCTAAAACCACAAAAGCAGGTTAGAGCCTGATCCTATGGAAATTTCAGAAGTTCAGTTACTAGCCATGCCAGTGACCGTTAGAGCCCAGGCGTGGGTACTGCTGCCAAGAAGTGAAGTTCAAAGGATCCGGTGTCATATGGCTTCTATGGTCAGGAACACCGAATGGGCCTGTTGTATAGTTTGTTTCATGCAGGCGGGGAGTACACATGTTCATCGCGGACCACTCTGCTGAACCCAAAGCCGAAATACCATGTACTGAGGAAGTTAAATTTGACTGTGTGTCTGCAGACCCAGGGTATCCACTTGCCGGTGTGCTCTGTCGTCCGTACATTCTTATTTGTGCACGAATATCAGCAGCAGGGTTCATGGCTGTCCCGGGATGATCAATCCCTGTGTGCCCACCGTACATTCTTATCTGTGCTCGAAGATCAGCAGGGTTACGATTGTCCCTGATATGTCCATCGTGCATTCTTGCATCCTCCACATCTACACCAGCAACAGCATTCCTTTGAGCAAAGCCAGTATTCTCCATGCTGTAATCCATTGGGAAGTTTCTTTGAGCAAAGCCAGTATTCTCCATGCTGTAATCCATTGGGCAGTTTCTTCGAGCAAAATTCTCCGTGCTGTAATCTGTTGGGCAGTTTTCTAAGTTTTGGTTCCTGTAAAAGCTACCACCAGTCCCACCAGATGCCGGACCAAATAAATTGCTATTCAGTTCTTTGAGATCAGGACTGTGCATCCTCAAGCCAGCACCAACATTGTCAGCAGAAAAGGCAAGATGCTTTTCTACAGATGCAACTCCATATTCAGCAACATCTCTAATGTAGTCCTCATAGGGTGCACTCTCAAGGGGAGATGGGCAGGGCTCCTGAACAGGATTATTGAAATAATTGTCCTGATGTGATATTCTCTCAGAGGGGTATTCCCTAAGAATTGGAGAATCGCTCTTCGATTTGTATTGAGAATTCCTGGAGTCAGAGGGTGAGAAGTTCATGTCCGAATCTACTTTTGTGCCATCTCCTGTTCTCTCCAATTCCCTTATCCTTCTGGATGTATTTGAGGCTATCTCTTCTCTTCTTTCACTGCGATGATAAACTTTGAGGCCAGAATGAGCATTTCTCTCTTGATGACAAACACCATTTTGACTTTCTTGAGATGCAATTTTCTTCCCCTCACATACAACTTCTACATGCTTCTGTGGAGGGAATCCATTAACTTGTTCTTTTTTCTCAACTAGAAAGTTTGTGTTTTCACTCATGTAGGTTCCACTCCTAGTCCCAGATCTACCATTCTGCCCATAAGGAAATTTACAGTTATAATGTGTAGCAAAATCATCAAAATGACAATCCACTTCTTTGATATGGAAAACAACCTTCAATGTAGAGTGACCATGCTCCTCAGCTATTATCCTGTGCTTCTGTGTCCAATCAGGATGGCTCCACAAATAAAGCGGGGGTGGGGATACATTCCATTGGTCCATTTGTTTGTCAGCAACATCCAATGAACCAGGTAAATAGAATGACTGCAACACATAGAAAGTCAACTACTGCGTGAAGCTAACAGAGTGTTTGTTCCATGGATAAGTTCATACCTTCCCAGAAAGACTTCCAGTATCCTCCCACACCAAATCATAAGGCTGTCGCTTTTGATCCAACCTGATAATATCCAGCGTAGAGGTGAAATATGAACAAGGGAAAATAAGTAACAGTATATAATATGTCTAATACTACTTTCCAAAAAATATTTCTATTACCTTTCAGTTTCCTTAGGAACAATAAGTATAATGAGCTTTGGCTTGAAAGTCAGCGCCTTGTCAATGAATTTGTTTGCAAGGATTCCTTTTAATCCAAAAGGAGGATTAAGGCCCATGATCTGCACAATATGTCACATGACAATTTGTTGACTCTACGGCATATGCATTCCTTGAAGTAAACAATTGTTTAAAAAAAAATTCATCAGGGCTATATGTCCAAAAAAGGCAATACACTAGGCATCCTCCAACAGTCCCACATAAGTATAAAAACTTTGTAGCCTCTTTTAAACATATTTTGTGAATGGGCCTCTAGCTGAGTTGGTTAGATGTGTTAAGTATATCAAGGCCCATCTATACTGGAGGCCTATATGGCCCATAAGAACTCTATATATCCATCTCCCCTAGTGGGATACCTTCCATTAGCTGAGATCCTCAAGGTTAGTAGCATGGAATCAAAGCCGGATTAAGGTACTTTTAAACATGTGATCTAATTTTTTCGCCGGCAGCCCGTCGCTGTCGTCGTCCGCCGTCTTTCTGATCCGCAAGTTGCGGACCAGGCCTGTCAACCCTGTCCGCGTCCTTCGCCGCGCGGGTCCATCCACGCCCATCGCAGAGGACTATCTCCGCGCATCCGTCCGCCGGTCTACGAAGGACTTATCTTCGTCTGCGCACATCCATCCACCCGCCCGCCTGCCGTGGAGGACTCTTCTGCTTCCGCAGCCGCCGCCGCCGATTGCATCTCTAATCGGTTTCTCCGTGTGATCTTTGCACTACCATTCCGTGCCATTGCTCATACTCCATCGAGGACCTACTGCTGGACTGCACGTTGCAGTCATCTTCATCAACTGTCCGCTCCGTCTGCTGCTGGTGTGCTGCTGCTTGCACTTCACACCTGCTGCTCTGCATCTGCTGTCTGCAGTTGTACTGCTCGTCTACTCAGTCACAATGGTAACTGTTTTTCCTGCAATCTGCTGTTGTTGGTTGTTCAACATGTCCCAGATCAATCCTATTGTTGTTAGCATCACTCTAGATGGTCACAATTATCCTGAGTGGGCCTTCTGTGTAGAAACTGCTTTGAGGGGCACTGGTCTATATTTTCACTTAACTGATGATGCACCTGCTCTTAAGGTTGATGGTAGTAATGCTAAAGAAGTCACTGATTGACAAATTAGTGATGGGAAAGTGATGGCTGCCATGGTCAACAGTACTAAGCAACCCATGATTATGAGTCTCTAAGTTTAAAACAGCCAAAGCCATTTGGTCTGCCTTGAAGGATAGATTTGTTCAGGATAGTGGTGCAATTCTACACACTCTCATGCAGCAAACTCAAACAATTGAGCAGAATGATCTTCGGTCTATGTCTGCCCGATCTATGTCAGTATCTCAGTGTGTTGGCATCTTCTCAGAGGTTCAGTACACTAAGAGGTCAATCTTCAGAGCCATGTAAGCACTGTGGAAAGACTACTCATACTGCAGAAAATTGTTTTTCTGCGCATCCGGAGAAGTTGGCAGAGTTTCGTGTGCGGCGGGCTGCTCGTGCTGGTGGTCACCTACTCCTAGAGGCTCAGTATCTATCGCTGCTGCCTCACCTGTCAGTGCTTCATCATCTTGGGTGCTCGATTCAGGGGCCTCCTTTCATTTGACATCTGATCGGTCTCAGCTGGTTAATTGCAAGTCAGTTGCTGGTGGTGCCTCTATTCAGACTGCAGATGACACATCTTGTTCTATCACTCATGAGGGTTCTCTTCGTACTTCTCATTTTTCTGTGCCTGATGTCTCTTTTGTACCTCAATTATCTATGAAACCTCTCTCAGTTGGTCAAGTAACAGATCACAATTGCTTTGTTGGATTTGATGACTCTTGTTTTATTCAGGATCGTCGAACCGGGACTGTGTTTGGGACTAGCCATCGCCATAGAGGTACCCCCAGCCTCTATGTTCTCGATGCTCTGCATTTTCCTCAGTCTTCTGCACATGTGTCATCTGTTGCATCATCATCCACCTCGTCCTTCGCCAAGTGACATCATCGTCTTGGTCATCTTTGTGGGTCTCGTTTGTCTACATTAATAAATAAAGGTTGTTTAGGCCATACATCTATCAAGTCTAGTTTTCACTGTATGTAAGCTTGGAAAACAAATTCAGCTTCCATATTCCTCCAGTATTTCTCATTTTACTAGACATTTTGATCTTATTCACTAAGATGTATGGGGTCCTTCTCTTTTTGCTACAAAGGGTGGTCACAAATATTATGTCATTTTTATTGATGATTATTCTCGATATACATGGATTTATTTCATGAAACAACGCTCACAGTTGTGCTCCATAAACTAGTCCTTTACTCACATGGTTCATACTCAGTTTTCTACTCCTCTGAGGGTACCCTAAAAATGGTGTTGCTGAACGTAAACATGGTTCCTTTACTCGCATGGTTCATACTCAGTTTTCTACGCTCACAGTTGAATATTTATGTAATGTCTTTCATTGGTTTCTGACCTCTGCGGGTACTCTTGCTCAACTCTCATGTCCTGGCGCTCATGCTCAAAATGGTGTTGCTGAACGTAAACATCGCCCTCTCATTGAGACTGCTCGAAAGCTTCTCATTTCCTCTTCTATTCCTTCTCATTTCTCGGGAGAAGCTGTTTCCAGTGCAGTTTATCTCATAAATTGACAACCATCATCCAAATTGTCTGGCCAATGTCCAGGTGAAGTACTTTTTGATACTCCTAGCTATGATCATCTTCAAGTTTTTGGATCTATGTGCTATGTTCTCCTTGCACCTCGTGAGCGGACTAAGTTGTTAGCAGACTTTGGTATTTCTTGTGATGTTCCCACACCTCTTCTCTGTGACAACACTAGAGCCATACAGGTTGCAAATGATCCTGTGAAGAATGAGCTTACCAAGCATATTGGTGTTGATGCATCCTTCACCCGGTCTCATTGTCATCAGAAAACAATTGCCCTTAAGTATGTGCCCTCAGAGCTACAAGTGGCAGACTTTTTCACTAAGGCACAAACTCGAGAACAACATCGACTTCACTTGCTCAAAATCAATGTTTCAGCTCTTCAACTTCCACCTTGAGTTTGAAGGGGGGTGTTAAGTATATCAAGGCCCATCTATAGTGGAGGCCTATATGGCCCATAATGACTCTATAAATCTCCCCTAGTGGGGTATCTTCATTAGCTGCGATCCTCAAGGTTAGTAACAAGATGGTCTCAGCAGCATTCCTTAGGTCTAGGGTTCGACTCCCCATGGAAGCTATTTCAGCCTGGGTTTTTTTTAAAAAACCCTCGTCTATCACCACCAAAGCAAAGGCCAAGCCCGACTCAGGTCGCAGCTATTGTTTGGTTCGGGCCCTCCTAGTTGCAGTAGTCGCCAGCCCAGTGGTAGTCTCACCATGGTTTACGGCCCCATGTAAGGGTGGCAAAGGTTTGGGGGTTTCATCGACTTGCGTGAGAAGGTCCTTTCTCTTGCAAAAACCCGGCCTGCAGGCCAAGTATTTTTTTCTTTTTAACATATTTTCAAGCATGGATAATCTTAACTCACTGAATGCCATCATTTTTAGAGCATGTCATCCAAATCTCACTATTCTATCAAAATACATTAGATTTACACATGTAGAATCAAGAGAACATGAGAAACTGAAGCATTGAAAGGATCTAATAATAAATGCACTGATCATGCGCTGATAGTCCTGTATTATGGTAGCCTATCTGCGAATCGTGGTCAGTCACATTCCCAGTCAGCTATTGTTGCCTGGGCTAAAAAATTACTTCAGGTGGTGCCCAGGTGCTAGATGGTGCTTTTGCCACCCTGATGAGGGAATTGGCATATCTAAGCAACGTGCTACCTATGCACAACTAGGGAGGTCGAAGGTTGTCCAAATCTAGTGCTTTTAACATGTCTTGTAAAACAGACTCTGGTATGAGCACATATCATGGTTCGTAAGGCGTTGAGGCGAGGTGTGACACTCAACCCCCACCTCAACGCCTAGGCAACGCCATAACATATGTAAGTAACAGCAACAGAGAAAAGAATGAGAAAAGAAAAAAGAAGGGGGAGAAAAGGGCAAGGAGGAGGCAAGTCCCAGCCCCAACCAGCCCATGAACACCTCATCTCCATTTAGCCCATCCTCTCCCGTAACACTACGCCAAACTCCCGTTCCTCTCTCGCAGCAGTGCCGCCACTCCTCCCTTCACCCCACATGCCGCTCCTCCCTTCTGCCCGGTGTCCAAAAGCGCCTCCACCGGCTGCAAAAACTACAAACCCCGCCCTCCGGCTTGAACAAATGGTGCACCGCAGCCGCCCCCTCCATGTCCTCGCTGGTGCCGGCGAGGATGAGGAAGGCGGAGGTCGCTGCCTGCTAGCTCCGGTGACCCTTCTTGCTCCTCCTTTCATCTCTGGTCGGTTCTGTCATGGCCCAGGTGACCGAGACTGCTACTACGAACGGCTAGGCGTTTGTGAAGCTTGAAGACGTCCTGGAGAGTTTACGTTTTCGTGTTGTCTTTGTTATCCTAGTTGTTTCGCTGTGTAATGGGCCCGAGGCCGAGTGAAGGGGCGAGAGAGCTATAAGTTGTGAACTCTCTGTACCGAGATGTTTTATGCAAATTTATGAATGAGAAAGAACAGATCGGAGAGGAAGTTGTCCTCGTCCGGATCCCAAATTCCCTATCCCTACTGAGTGCTCACGCCTCTCGGCAATTCGCCGGCGGCAAGGGGTTACAGTGATATCAGATTCAACGGTTCTAGGCGCATGCTTCTTCTCCGGCGGCGGCGCGGTTCGTCGGCGTGTCATCGGTTCCAATTGCTCGGGTGAGTCCGGATCTCCGTCGGCCTTGAGTCTGCAAACAGATTTGGTCGGAGTATCTCGGCCCTAGGTGCATCGCTCAGGGATCGATTTCCGTAATTCCATCTCACGCGGATTCGGTTTGCGGGTGACTCACCACGGCGCCCCCAAAGCCTTCCGTTCAAACCCAGTCCATCCTGGAGGCGATGGAGTCGGCGTCGCGGCAAGAGGACAAGCGGTGGGATGAGATGATGGAGAGCATCATCTCCTCTTCACCCAGGTCGGGGACATGGATCGTCGCCAGCAGCAGATGGCGGCGCAGCAGACTAGCGACATAGGTTCTGGATCAAGTTCTGAAGGATCAGCAAACGCTCTCCAAGCAGATGGAGATCACCGGCCAAGCTGTCGCGAAACTCATGCTGAATCAACCTTCACCAACTCCTCCGGCCCCAAATTTTCAGCAGGTACCTCACCCTCACCACTCAAGTTCCGGTTCGGGGTCATCTGATGCTCACACACATAGTGGTCGACATGGGGAGGGTAATTCTGTGAATAGAGCAGCTCTACCTAAGAAGCAATTTCCAAAGTTTGATGGGGAAAATCCTAGGATCTGGATAGATAAATGCCTGGATTATTTTCACATCTTCAATATTCCACCAGTCCTTTGGACTATGACTGCTGCTGTTAATATGGATGGTCATGCTGCTAAATGGCTCCGAGTTCATAAGCTGAAGAATGGTCTTGGGGATTGGGATCAGTTTATAAAGGCAGTAGAGGATCAGTTTGGGGCTTATGAGTACAGAGATGCTATCAGTGAATTGGTGGCCTTAGAACAGGACAACACAGTGGAGGAATACATTGCTGCATTTACTGATTTACAGTACCAAGTTTCCATGCATAATACTGCTTTGGATGAAATATTCTTTGTCACACAATTTATCAAGGGGTTGAAGCCTGATCTGAGAGCTGGGGTTCAGTCTTTGGCACCCACCAAAATGAAAAAGGCAACCATGCTAGCTAAAGTCCAGCAGCAGGTGAGTGACAGTAAGAAGTTGAAGCACTCAAAAACCACCACACCTTTCAAAAGTCTTGTTACTGCTTCCAAGACTGATAGCAAAGCAAATGGGCCACCAAATGTTCTGTGGAAAGAGAGACAGCTCAGAGATTTCAGGCGAGCAAATGGTCTCTGTATATACTGTGGGGACAAATATGATAAAGCTCATGCTGCTGTATGTGATACAAGACCTCAGGCTCAGGTCCATGCTTTGGCCGTGAATGATTTGGACAGGCCCCTAACTGAAGAAGTTCTCAATCAGTTGGCAGTGGAGGACTCTCTTACTGAAGAATTTGAGCAACTTTCTCTCAATGCAATGTCTGGCAAAGCTGATGGTGAAGTCTTAAAGATTAGAGCTCTGGTGAAAAACAAATCTATGCTGATACTGTTGGATAGTGGCAGCTCTCATAGTTTCATTAACTCCCACTTTTCTAGCAGCAGCTGGTATATCTGCAACACCAACAACCCCTAAACAAGTAAAGGTGGCCAATGGGCAGGTTCTGCTATCTGACAAGATGGTGCTTGACATGGAATGGTGGTGTCAAGGTTTCACTTGAGTGCAGATATGCAAGTCTTAGATTTGGGAGCTTATGATGCTATCCTTGGATATGATTGGCTGAAATCACATAGCCCCATGACATGTAACTGGGAAGAGTTTTCTGTCACTTTTCAGCACAAAGATCAATTGGTTTCTCTTCAGGGGGTCAAACCACCACCATTATCACCGACAAGTGTTTCAGCTGAGAGTTTTGTTAAGTGGCATAGGGGCAATGATATTTGGGCTATGGCTATGGTGCAGTTGGTCGACTCTGAAATCTCTCCTCCCTGTCCTGCACTGGAATCCTTACTTCTGGAGTTCCAAGATGTTTTCTCCAAACCCAATTCATTACCACCCAGTCGACCATCTGATCATACTATTCCCCTGCTGCCTGGTGCTTCACCTGTCAACGCCAGACCCTATAGGTACTCACCTCTACACAAGGATGAGATTGAAAGGCAAGTTAAAGAATTGTTGGCAGCTGGCCTCATCACCCACAGCACAAGCCCTTTTGCTTCCCCAGTATTGCTAGTCCAAAAGAAAGATGACAGTTGGAGGCAGTTGGAGGTTCTGTATAGATTACAGGAAACTCAATGATTTAACTGTCAAGAATAGATTCCCTTTGCCAATTATTGAGGAGATCTTAGAGGAGCTGGCTGGCACAAAGTACTTCACCAAGCTGGATATGACTGCTGGTTATCATCAGATAAGAATGTGTGAAGCTGATGAGCATAAAACAGCTTTTAAAACCCACCATGGTCATTTTCAGTTCAGGGTCATGCCATTTGGGCTGACTAATGCCCCAGCAACCTTCCAGTGTGTGATGAATCAAGTCCTTCAGCCATTCCTCAGAAAATTTGTGTTGGTATTTCTTGATAATATTCTCATTTACAGCCCCTCTATGGACAGCCATATCCAACATTTGAGGGAGGTCTTGATTCAGCTAAGGCACCATCAATTCTACCTCAAAAGCAGTAAGTGCTCCTTTGCTCAAACCCACATATCCTACTTGGGTCATATTATATCTGACAAGGGAGTGGCCACTGATCCATCCAAAACTGAAGCTATGCTGAAATGGCCCAAACCAACCAATGTCACTGAATTGAGAGGTTTTTTGGGGCTAACTGTTGGCAACAATGGCTGCAGCAGCGACACAAACACGAACACACTCTCTGGTGGAGGAAGAAACTAGCTGATAGAAACACCCCCGTCGTACTCTTCCGCCCGTCCACATCCCCGGCCATGTCGCTGTCGCTGAACCCGGTCAGCTCCAGTGCCTTTCCCCTCCGCCTCGGGTAGACAATGCCATGGTCAATCGTCCCAGCCACATAGCGGAGAAGCCTCTTCACGGCGGCGGCGTGATCCTCCCTGGGATCCGCCATGAATCGGCTCAAGTAGCCGACCGCGAACCCGATGTCCGGCCGCGTATGCGTGAGGTAGCGCAGTCCGCCAATGATGCTCCGGTACTCAGTCGCGTCCACCTTCGCCGCAGTGCTCTCCTTGGAGAGCTTCACCTTCTCCTCCATGGGCGTCTGACACGACTTACAGCCGCTCAGACCTCCCCGCTCCACCAGCTTCCGTGCGTAGGAGCTCTGCTTGAGCGTGATGGCGTCCTTACGCTGCTCCACCTCCACGCCCAGGTAGTAGGTGAGCAAGCCGAGGTCGCTCATCTTGAACTTCTTCCTCATCTCGCGCTTGAACTTCTCCGCATCCTCCTTGCTTTCCCCGGTGACAATCAAATCGTCCACGTACACCCCGACGATCAGAAGCCCCTGTCTTGACCGCCGGGTGTACAGAGCGTGCTCGGTGTCGCACTTGGAGAAGCCGAGAGAGATCAGCGTGCCGTCCAGCTTCACGTTCCAAGCCCTCGGCGCTTGGTGAAGCCCGTACAGCGCCTTGCCTTGTGCTCCTGCCCGGCAACAGCGAAGCCCGGCGGCTGCTGCACGAACACTTCCTCCGCCAGCTCCCCATTGAGGAACGCGGACTTCACGTCCAGGTGATGGATATCCCAGCCTCGCGCCGTCGCCAGCGCGAGCAGAACGCGCATCGAGTCCATGCGCGCGACGGGAGCGAAGACCTCGTCGACGTCAATGCCGTCGCGCTGCACGTACCCCTTCGCGACGAGCCGGGCTTTGTAGCGCACCACGTTCCCGCGCTCGTCCCTCTTCACCTTGTAGACCCATTTGAGTCCGATCGGCTTGCAGCCAATCGGAGGATCCACTAACTCCCAGGTGGAGTTCTCTTCAATTGCGCCCATCTCCTCCAGCATCGCCGCCCGCCAGCAATCCTCCTTTTCCGCCTCCGCGAACGTGGCCGGCTCTTCAGCCGTGCCCAGGTGAAGCTCTTGATCATCAAGAACACGCTCCGCGTGCCCTGGCGGCTTTCGTCCCCGATGAGATCCCGGATTGCCCAGAATCGGAGTGGCTCGCCCTCGTGTTCTGCATCGATGTGCGGCGACGCATACGGTGGAGGCGTGACGAAGCGAACTGAGGAGGTGGAGCTTGAAGTCGCAGATGCTGGCTCTCCTTGTCCAGCAGGGGATCCTGGTGGTGTAGCCGCCAGTGGAGGTGCTCCTTCTGCCCCGATCGGAGCCGGAATCGGAGCCTTCCATTGTTCCCAAAACAGAGGACCCGCCCGCGCCTTGTTCCGCCGGCTCAGGGGCGTGTCCCGGTGCGACGTAGTACTCCGAGTACTCGACGGTGAAGCTGCTGCTGACGCCGCCGCCTCCGTCTTCCCCGTCGCCGGACTCATCCCACTTCCAGCTGGCCTTCTCGTCGAAGATCACATCCCTTGAGATCACCACGCGCCATGCCTGCGGGTCGAAGAGCCGATACGCCTTGCTGCCGGCCTCGTACCCCAGGAACACCATGGGCACGCTCCTGTCTTCCAGCTTGGACAGGTTGGGCTTCGTCACCTTGACGTGCCCAACACAGCCGAACGTCCTCAGGAATGAGACATCCGGCTTCTTTCCATGCCAAGCTTCATATGGCGTGATCCCTTCCAAGCTTCTCGTCGGCGACCGGTTCAGGATGTAGACCGCGGTGGTGACTGCCTCGCCCCAGAACGCCGCCGGCATCCCTTTCGCCTTCAGCATACTCCTCGCCATCCCCACGATGGTTTGATTCCGGCGTTCCACCACGCCGTTCTGCTGTGGCGAGTATGGCGCGGTGAGATGACGTCCAACGCCCTCCTCAGCGCAGTACTGGGCGAATTTGACCGAGGTGAACTCGCCACCACGATCCGTCCGCAGCACCTTGAGCTTCTTCCCCGTCTCGCCCTCGACGCGCACCTTGAAGCACTTGATTGCCTCCGCCGCCTCTGCCTTGGACGACAGCAGCGTCAACCACATGTACCGACTGCTGTCATCCACGAGGAGGAGGAAGAAGCGCCGTCCGCCGTGCGTTGCCGGTGTGATTGGCCCGCACAAGTCGCCGTGCACCAACTCGAGTAGTTCCTCTGCTCGGTAGTTGGCCTTCTTCGGGAACGAAGCGCGCCGCTGCTTGCCGGCGAGGCAGCTGTCGCACAGCTCCCCCACCCGCTCGATCAGCGGCAGCCCACGCACCATTCCGTGGCGCGCCATGCTCGCGAGACCGTCGAAGCTCTGGTGGCCGAACCGTTCGTGCCAGCGCCACGCTTCATCGTCCTTCTTTGCCGCCAAGCACAAAGGCCTGGCGACGCGCAGCTCCAGGATGTAGAGCCGGTTCCTGCCGCGCTCCACCTTGGCGAGCAGCTTCTGCTCGGGGTCGCGGATGCGAAGCACACCGGCCTTAATCATCACCTCACAGCCTCGGTCGTCCAACTGGCCAAGGCTCACGATGTTGCTGCGCAACTTGGGGATGTAGTAGACATCAGTGAGCGCTCGGTGCTCGCCGGTCTTGCAGGCGAAGAGGATCGTCCCACGACCCTCAATGCTCACGGCGGAGTTGTCTCCGAGCTTGACGGTGCCGCAGATGCTGGTATCGAGCTCGGAGAAGGCTTCGCGGTTCCCCTTCATGTGATTGCTCGCCCCGGAGTCCAGGTACCAGAGCTCGGCGTCCAGCACGTCTTCACGCTCGAGGTTGATGAGTGCGCGCGTTTCGTCGAGCACCACGCATGCGCGCGGCGCCTCCTCAACGCCCTTGGTGAGCGCGCACACCTCCACCATCAGCAACGCCGGCTCCTCGTCCTCTTGGGCGAGATTCGCCCGGTGCGCCTGCTCTTGGCGGCGCGGCTCATCGCAGTGGCGAGCCCAGTGCCCGGTCTTGCCGCACCTGAGGCAGACGTCATGCGGGCTGGCCTTGCCGCCCTTCTTCTTCGGCTTGCCGCGGCGCTTTCCGCCGCCCTTTTGCTGGGCAGCAGGGCCTGCCCCCGCCGCCGTCGCCTTCGGGCGCGGATGCCGCTCCTCCTGAGACAGGAGGAGCTGGGTGCCGCTGCTCGTCCCGACGCCTGCGCGGGCCGCCCTGCTCGCGAAGCGCTCCTCTGCCGCCTTGAGACGTCCCGTCACGTCCTCNTTCACGCTCGAGGTTGATGAGTGCGCGCGTTTCGTCGAGCACCACGCGTGCGCGCGGCGCCTCCTCAACGCCCTTGGTGAGCGCGCACACCTCCGCCATCAGCAACGCCGGCTCCTCGTCCTCTTGGGCGAGATTCGCCCGGTGCGCTGGTTCTTGGCGGCGCGGCTCGTCGCAGTGGCGAGCCCAGTGCCCGGTCTTGCCGCACCTGAGGCAGACGTCATGCGGGCTGGCCTTGCCGCCCTTCTTCTTCGGCTTGCCGCGGCGCTTTCCGCCGCCCTTTTGCTGGGCAGCAGGGCCTGCCCCCGCCGCCGTCGCCTTCGGGCGCGGATGCCGCTCCTCCTGAGACATGAGGAGCTGGGTGCCGCTGCTCGTCCCAGCGCCTGCGCGCGCCGCCCTGCTGGCGAAGTGCTCCTCCGCCGCCTTGAGACGTCCCGTGACGTCCTCGATCGTGAGCGCCTCCATCTCGAGGCAAGTCTCGATCGACAGCACCAGCTGGTCGAATCGCTCCGGCGTCGTGCGCAGGAACTTGCGCACGGCCGCCTCCTCCCCAATGGGTTCGCCCAGTGCGCCCAGCTGGGTGACCATGCCCGTGAGCCGGAGCGCGAAGTCCTCGACGGCCTCGCCGTCGCGGAACTCGAGTGCCTCGTACTCGCGACGCAGCTGCTGCGCCTTCGCCTTCGCGCGCGCTCGTTGCCGAGCCGCATGGTCTTGAGGGAGTCCCAAGCCTCCTTCGCCGTGTCCTTCGACCCGAGCGTGACGGCGTACTCCGACGGTGTCGCCTTCAGGATGGCCTCCATGGCCATCTGGTCTTCCTCCTCGTCCTCGGTGCCGATGCTCACAGCCTTCCAAAGACCGCGCGCCTTCAGCATCACCTTGACGACGACCTCCCGACTCGGCGTAGTTGCTGCGGGTGAGGACGGGGAACTGGGCGCCTCCGATGTCCCGGACGGTCTTCTTCACCACATATGTCGCCCCGCGACGTGGTAACAAAGACGCGCCCCGGCGACCCACGGAGTGAGCGCGCCCACGGCCGCGCCCACGCCCATCCCTTCCTCTTTGCTGCTCAGCCATCGCTAGCTCGCAGGATCACTCAACCGCGGCTCTGATACCAAGTGTTGGCAACAATGGCTGCAGCAGCAGCACAAACACGCACACACTCTCTGGTGGAGGAAGAAACTAGCTGATAGAATGGGGCTGCTTCAGATTTTTTTTTGTAGCATAAGCAACTCAATTTACATAGAAGGGTCACATGTCCTTTTATAGGGCTTTAGGTCGGTGCTACAGTAGTCGGTGCTACAGTAACCGCTACAGTACAGTACAAATCCAATTTGACTACAACTACTTGCAACTGAATCCAATTTGACTATTACTACTTGCAACTGAATCCAATTTGACTATTACTACTTGCTGCCGACTGCTGCCAATACTTGGCAAGCAAGGCATGTCCTAATGACATAATAGAAGCAAGAGGGGGTAATTATCCAACACTAACTGGGTATTACAGAAGATTTGTGAACGGATATGGGGTGTTGGCTAAACCACTTACCAATCTTCTGAAGAAGAAACAGTTTCATTGGGATGATCAAGCTCAACTGGCTTTCCAAAACTTGCAGCAAGCTATGGTTAACACACGTACTGGCTCTGCCAGACTTCACTCTTCCATTTGTGGTTGAAACAGATGCATGTGCTACTGGTGTGGGGGCAGTGCTGATGCAGTTGGACAAACCCATAGCATTCCTCAGTAAAGCTTTGGGACCAACTCATCAACACCTTTCTATATATGAGGAGGAGTTCTTGGCATTAATTATGGCAATTGAAAGGTGGAGAGCTTATTTACAGAGGCAGAAGTTTACTATCAGAACTGACCATAAAAGCTTAGCCTATTTGTCTGAACAAAATCTACATTCTGAGCTACAGCGCAAGGCCATGACCCAGTTGATGGGCCTTCAGTTCAAAATTGTGTACAAGCAGGGCAAAGAGAATGTCGCAGCTGATGCATTATCTCGAGTTGGACATCTCATGGCTCTTCAAGCGGTCTCTGAGGTAACTCCTAGCTGGCTTCAAGAAGTATTAAATTCCTACTATTCTGATACTAGAGCTCAAGAATTGTTGCAAACTCTCGCTGTCCATTCTCCAAATGAACATGGGTACTATTTAGAGAATGGCCTTATCAAACGCAACAAACTCATTTGGATTGGGTCTAATTCAGCACTAAGAACAAAGTTGATCACTGCATTTCACTCTAGTCCAATTGGGGGCCACTCTGGTATTCATCCTACTTATCATAAAGTGAAGCATTTATTCTTCTGGAAAGGCTTGAAACAGGATGTGGAGGACTTTGTTAACCAATGTGCGATCTGCCAGCATGCAAAACATGAGAACTCACATCCAACTGGACTTCTGCAACCGCTCCCAGTTCGTGATGGTGCTTGGCAAGACATACCCTTGGATTTCATTGAGGGATTGCCATTGTCAGGAGGTTGTAATGTCATTTTAGTGGTGGTGGATCGTTTCACCAAGTATGCCCATTTTCTATCACTCAAACATCCTTTTTCTGCTCTTCCAAGTGGCAAAGCTACTCTTGGATACAGTGGTTAAACTGCATGGAGTCCCCAAAACTATGGTCTCCGACAGAGACAGGATTTTCCTTAGTCAAGTGTGGAAAGAGTTATTTGGTTTGTTGGGAACCAAACTCATTCATAGTTCAGCATACCATCCACAAACGGACGGCCAAACCGAGCGGGTCAATCAATGTTTGGAGATGTATTTACGCTGTTCAGTACATCAGTCGCCAACTCAGTGGAAATCTTGGTTGCCCATGGCTGAACTGTGGTATAATTCATCACTCCATACTGCCTTGGGTTGTTCACCCTTTAAAGCTTTATACGGTTATGAACCTAATTTGGGTGTGGTTAGCCTGGCTGCTGGCACATCTGCTGGGGAGGCAACTGTTGCGGATCTGATAACTGACAGAGCAGCTTATGCTGAATTACTGAAGACCCAATTAGCAGCTGCTCAGAACAAGATGAAGCTGCAAGCTGACAAGCTGAGAACACACAGAGAGTTCCAAGTTGGGGAACAAGTTCTTCTCAAACTTCAACCTTATGCCCAGACTTCAGTGGTGAACAGACCCTATCCTAAGCTCGCATTCAAATTCTTTGGGCCTTTTCATATCACTGAAAGGATTGGCCGTGCTGCCTACAGATTGCGTCTGCCAGAAGATAGCAAAATTCACAATGTTTTTCATGTGTCTCAATTGAAGCCTTTTCACCCAAGTTACACACCAACTTTCTCTGATTCGTTGAAGCTGGTGGACCTCAGTGCTTCTTCACCTGTTCCTGAAGCAATTCTGGATCGCCGGCTTGTCAAGAAAGGCAATACTGCAGTTCCTCAGGTTCTTGTCAAGTGGACTAAACTTCCTGCTGCTTCAGCTACTTGGGAAGATTACTACGTGCTCAGGGAAGCTTTTCCAACAGCATTGGCTTGGGGGCAAGCCACTTCTCAAGGGGGGGGCGAATGTCATGGCCCAGGTGACCGAGATTGCTACTACGAACGGCTAGGCGTTTGTGAAGCTTGAAGACGTCCTGGAGAGTTTACGTTTTCGTGTTGTCTTTGTTATCCTAGTTGTTTCGCTGTGTAATGGGCCCGAGGCCGAGTGAAGGGGCGAGAGAGCTATAAGTTGTGAACTCTCTGTACCGAGATGCTTTATGCAAATTTATGAATGAGAAAGAACAGATCGGAGAGGAAGTTGTCCTCGTCCAGATCCCAAATTCCCTATCCCTACTGAGTGCTCACGCCTCTCGGCAATTCGCCGGCGGCAAAAGGTTACAGGTTCTTCCTCTTGCTCTTCCTCTCTTCTGGCTGGACGTCGGTGACGCCTTGGCCTCCCAAAGCGCCTCTACGCTTTACGAACCATGGCACATATATAATGCCAAAAACTGTAACTGTCAATAGTGAAAAATCAAATGGGCCAATATATCTAGGGTGAGAAATTAACAATATAAACTTTGATTGCTATGCTTGCAATATATGAACAAAAGTTTTACCGGAAATGTCATTAGTTTGTGAACCTGTTATGAAAAATTGCATTAGTTTACAAAAGTTTCCCTGAAAACAACACCTAAAAAATACATTGAAAATACGAGCAAGTAGAATAACACCAACTAGTCAGGTTGGTGCACCATGCGCGCCTCTTTCAAAGATATTAATAAGACATTATGATAAATTATCTCACTGATCTAAAACTATGCTAAAATGTAAGAAAACTACCACCATTGATATTTATTTATATAAAATATATCATGGGACCCACATAAACTGTACATGGGACCCACCTTGACATTTTTTCCTAAAATATATCTGGGTTCCGCATAAGTAGTACATAGGCCCATATGGGTCCCACCTAAAGCCGTATGTGGGTTCCACACAAGCAGTACCATGGGCCCACACAAACAGTGTCGTGGGCCCCACCTGAATGTACATGGTCCCACACAGGTCCCACGAGGAGGCTCGAAATCTTGAGGCTTTAGTAGAGTTTATAGATTAGCGAAAAGAAAAATGGTGAAAAACTGAAGTGCAAATCAACCAGTACGACGTTATTTTGTCCAAGAGTCAGTAACAAGGATGCTTATGACTAAAACACATAAGTTTACAAATAATTGGCAACATTCAAAACAACAGCCAGGAGCAATCAAATTACAGCCACCTTGGCCATTGCTTAGGCATCCAGTAATCAACGATAGGCATAAAGTCCACCCTGCATGGGCAATCGTAAGCTGGATGGTGTAGCTGGAAATGTATGTACACTCGTTCTGACATAAATCATTTTCATTTTTATTGATGCTAAAGAAATCAGATTTTGAGATCTAAACAACATTGTCCAGAGCAAACAGTTTTAGAGCAGCACATTTGTGTATTGTTATTAGCAAGTGGAACTGAACAATGTTCTCATGTTAGCAGTCATAGTCCGTCAAGATCATAATAACATGCAAGTTACCAAATTTGGAATTCTCAATAGCTTTAATTGCAGAGAAAAGATCCATACTAGTTTAGATCCATGTGGTAGTTCCTTTGGACGCACAGTCATCCAGTCCCTCTTTTCAAAACAGAAGGAATTCTGCAAAATGCACTTGCTATGTCAGACCCCATGTAGAAAATGTGTGCAATTATAAATATGAGGCACAGTATTACTTTGAGTAAGCATGCCAAATGAATCTTGAAAAGGGATAATAAGAAGATCAAGTAACGGCAATTCTCACAAGTGATACAATATGTTCGAGGATGTGATGATATGCGACGCGTTGCCTCAATCAGTGCAGACACAAGTGATGCAACTCACTTGAACTACCCACTAAAATTAAACCTTCTATGGACAAATTATATACTTATGGGAGTGTGAAAAAACATTAAATGTAATGACAATGTTAATTTGAAGATCTGTAGCAACAATGCAAATTTTTTTTGACAAATATAGGAGCCAAATTAAGGAATTAGGCAAGATATTAAATTGAAACCAAACTGAGTCCAGCGGATAGTCACAGGAGTCGGGTTCAATACTGCATTCCATTAACTGGGGTCATCGTTCCGATTCGAGGGTCAGGGCCGAACAGGGTCAGTGTACCATTCAAAGCTGGGTAGCTTACCAATTCAGTATGGATCAAAGCTAGCTTCCATGGCCTAGCGGGGATGATGAGCAGCTTTTTTAAGCAACGGATGATGAATGGATGAAGGCAAAGGTTAAGGGGAGTGGGTTGGTGGACCTTTGTTAGATAATAGGCTGTGTACATGTGGCATGGCCCCAATGTACTCTTATAATATGTATGTACGGGCTAGCTTCTTTACTAGTAGCACTTGTACTATCTTTACAACAGACATCGACCCGCATGAAGCAGGGTCACGTTCCATATAGTGATATATCAATCCACAGAGCTATACCCCTTTCGTACCATATAAAGTTATAAAGTGCCGACCCTCGACCCTGTTCCTCGACGGTCGACCAAGGAACTTTGTGACTATGGTCCAGCCCAGGGGCGGATATGGGCCTAGGGCCACGGCCCTAGGCGTGGCCCAAGTAGCCTCTTGTACCATACTTTTTTTCCATGGTCCAACGAGTATATATTTCTACGAAGTGGTGTCGGCGGCCCAAGCTACGCTCGCAGCCCACAGCCCAGCAACTCGCTCGTGTTGGCCTTGTGCCTCTCCCATCGGACTGCTTGGTCTCCCGTTCGTCTCCCGTCTCGCATCGCCATGCCCCGAGCCCCCGAGCCTGATCCCTTCTCCCTCGGGGCTGGCCAGTCGTCAATCGGGATAGGCTGTGCGGCATCGAACAGCCGGCAGACCGAGCTCATAGTCCACAGCCACTTCTTGGCTCCCTGGGACCTAGATCGAAGAATCCCACCTCTCGCAGTCTCGCTCGCCCCATCTCCTCACCAAGCGCTAAAGATAGCGAGGCACGGCCGTCCATCACGGCCTGGCAGTCCGGCGACCGGGTGCCCAGTGTCCGGCAAGGCTGCGAGCATCCTGGACTCCCGCCTAGTGAAACAGGACAGCAGATTAGTGGTCAGTCTCAGTATTCACCGCTCAACTGCTCGTGCTCTTGAATCCTGGATTCTTTATATTAGTTGATTTCCTCATGAACTTCGCAATTCATAAATGTTTTTTACGCTGCAATTTGTAGATATCTACCACAGTTCCACAATTACACAAAATGAAGAGGTGAAAGACAATGAAATAATTTTATTCAACAATCACCAGTACCTCAATTAGTGCAGCATATTACTTTGCCTAATTCCTTTGAAATGTCCACCTAGCATATGTAGTTTGTTCATTTCCTACTTTTGATGAAGATATGATAGGAGGATGAGATTAACCAAATTAAGACTAGTTAGGAATTTCTTTACGCCTGCTCAAAATTTTATGAAGACCTCGAGTTGAGATATACACTAAATCATACATTTTAAGCGTTTACGTGGACTAATGCTATTGTGACAATGGTTAAGTGGGCTATTTTGGATGACCTGCGCATTGAAAAGTGGCCCTAGGCATGAAAATCCGTCTGGTCCGCCACTGGTCCAGCCTAGCTTAAATACTACACCCTGGTACTAAAAATAAACTTATTCTGTAGTCTAAACCCAACCAATAAACCATAGAGCACAAGTCTCTACTGGGTTCAATCAAGTTCATTTTGTGACGTGGCTGCAGGATGCAGCAGCTGCTGATTGTAACTTGCCTATGACTGAATGAGAATGCGCCCAGATTGCCTCAAGAGCACAAGTCTCTACTGGGCATGTTTTTTAAGGCGTCGCCTAGGCGTCTAGGCGCTTTTCCAATTGAGGCATCATGTCCACCGCGGCTTCCCTGCGTATGGCGTCGCCTCAGGTGGGAAGTTGTCGCCATGGTGTCGGATGGGACGCCGCACGAGCGAAAAGGCGACTGCGCGCAGAGGGAAAAAAGCTGCGGGGAGATGCGCGTGCGCGGGAAACAAGAAGGAGCAGCGCGCGGGGGTGAAATCTCGAGCCTACACCTCCCGCGAGGGGGCGCCCCATCGCTGCAGCGCGCCAATTTTGAGAGGGGGGAAAAGAGAGGAGAGAGGGGAAGAAGAGGGTGACGGCAGCACCTGGAATCCGGCACGGCGCCGCCTTCATCCAGCCGCTCACGCCGCTTCTGCTCCGCCAGTTTGCGGCTCCTGCCGCTGCTCCACGGCCTGAACCTCTTCGTGCCGCCGATTCACATCTCTTCGGACCTCCAGTCCGCCGATTCGCGCCCCCGACAGTTCTGCCCGCCGGATCCAGGCCCGGCTCCTCCGACCCCCGCCCCTAGCAATACGTACCTCTCCCATCCTTTCGCTCTTCCTCTCCCCTCCTTCCTCCGCCCATTGGGCCTGGCTCCTTCGACCTCCGCCCCCATTGATTTGTGCCTCTGCTCTTCCTCTCCCCTTCTTCCCTCTGCTCTTGGACTTGGATATTGGACCTGGTAGAGTAGGATTGAATATAAACTGCTGTAGCTAACAGGTAGTGTCTGGTCATGCCTTTGCTAGATTGATAGTCTCATAGGTGCTCACTGCCCTGTTCTGCTTGCTATATGCATCACGTGCTTTGTGTGAATTTGTGCTTGACTGCTCTGCCTGATGCCTGAGCTGTTGAGCCTTAGCCTTACTACTTTGTTTACTTTATTGATCTGCTCCTTTGTGATACGTGCCTATGTTTTGATTATTAATTTTACCATGGTGCTTTTACTAGTTTCTCTGAGATATGCTTGTTGATCAGTATAAAAAATGCTGTGCTTGTTGATCATCTATATGAGTATGGCGTCGCCCCGCCGCACGCCTTACTCGCCTAGTCGTCTGGAAGGTGGTGGGTCGCCGCGCCTCGCCTTTCCGCCTTAATAACCACAGGGTTCAATCAAGTTCATTTTCTGACGCAACAAAATTGCAGAGGTAATCATCTTCCAGTGAAACATGTTTTTAGGAGGAAGATCAGCAACACATAAGTCAAATACAAAAAGAAAATTGCTACTGGACCATTATTTTCTGAACCTACTACTCAGGCACCCCAGTCTGGCTCTTCGTAGTGTAAATTTGTAATTGGCAATATATAAACAAGTTTTCAAAGTGAAAGATAAGTCTTAGCGGTAGCTCCGAAGGTGCATCAGCACCATAGATATAAGGATTGTGTTAGCATCCATCAGCATATCCCATAGGATACGCTCTAGTCTTAGTGTCATCTAATTGTCTTGCTATAGCATATTCACTAGAATTAGAATATGCTTGTATCTTAGATTAGAATATTTCCGGGAATATGCCTTTTAGGCTATATGTACCCCATGACTGCCCACTGGGCCTCTTGAGAAATTGAGTGGAAAATTTGAGCCAACAATTTGTATCTAGAGCCTAGGGTTCCACATTCTCTCTCTAGCATTATCCTCCCACCCGTTCCTATCCCGTGACCAAACTCTCCGGGCGGCGCCGACAAATCCCTGGCAAAAATGCGGCGGCATTTCTCCCCGACCCGCGCCCTCCCTCCTCCCCAAGCTCCTCCCTCGACGGCGCGGCCTTCCCTGCGCAGATTCCGGTGGCAGCGCCGGCCTTCCCTACGTGGATTTCGGCGGGCGGCGGGCAGAGCCGCAAGCATGAGCGGCAGGTTGCAAGGTGCGACGTGAGATTTAGGCGCGCGCGAGGCCGCGAAAAGGCAGCCGGTCGCGGCTATGGGCAGTTCTGAGCAGCAGCGGCGCGCGAGCGGCAGCGGCGGCCCGTTTCGCTTCATGCGTGCGGTGCAGCTTCCCTTCCTTCTTCCCCAGCTTCTTCCTCGGCGACATCCATGGCTGGCAACTTCGCGGGGCTCTTCCCTGTCCAGTGCAGCGCGTCCGCGCGCATTGGATGCTGCGGTCCGCAGCGGCGTGGATGTGGGTGGGATAGCCGCAGCGGCAACCCGCAACGGCGCGGACACGCGCGGGCTGCCGCAATAGTACACAGGGCAGAGGCCGACCGCGCGGATGAGGTGGAGGCAGCGGCGACTGCAGCACAGAGGCGCGCAACGCAAACTCGTGCGTAGCTCAATGTCGCCGAAGCCATGGATGACTTCGCCCTCCACCTCCGCAATAGCATCATGCGGCAGCTGAGGCGGTTCGGCGACGACAACATCAAGAAGGAGCGAGCTGTCAAGAAGCTCCTCCGCGTCGTCCCTGCCATGTACATCCAGATCTCCCTGGCGGTGGAGACGCTGCTGGACCTCTCTACGCGCACGATCGACGGGGTGATGGGACGCCTCAAGGCTGTCAACGACCGCGCGCAGTCACTTGCCGTTGACTTGACTACAGCGAGCGGCGACAGCCGTCCGTCGCCGCTACAGAGCAACGACAGGCAGCTCCCCAAGCTGCGGCATGAGGAGGAGGCCGAGGAGCGTGCGGCGCGGGCTGCAGCGGCTCGGCTGCGCGCGAGGGCAGCCCTGAGTCAGCAGCAAAGTCGCGTGGGGCCCACATGGCACCGCGTGCTACAGAGGATGGCAGCGGCATCGTCGGCGGTCCAGAATCGGAGGATGTTGACGTCGAGGCCAAGCGATGGAGGGGTATCGTCGCCTCATCCCGTAGTCGGACCACGTCGGTGCGCCTTTCCTTCACTAGAGCAGTACCACGGGCAGCAGGGTGGCAACCCCATCGTCCATATGGTCTTCAGGGACTCCGGTGGTGGTACGCCGTGACCAGTCCTTACAAAGACCAACTACGCCGACTGGAGCCTGATCATGCAGATGAAGGTCCAGGCTCGGTAGATGTGGGAGGCGGTCAAGTACGATGACATCGACCGCCACAAGGACCTCCTCGCAGTCATCCCATCGGAGATGGCACCTGTCCTTGCCAACAAGCCCACTGCCAAGGCGGCTTAGGAGGCCATTGCCGCGGCGCACATCAACAGCGACCAAGCGCGGCGGTCTTCCTTCCAGAAACTTCTGCTAGAGTGGCATCGCTTGGCCTTCCAGCCGGGCGAGAACATCGACGACTTCACTCTTCGCTTCTTGACCCTCATGCAGCAGCTGAGGCGGTTTGGCGACGACAACATCAACAAGGAGCGAGCTGTCGAGAAGCTTCTCCGCGTCGTCCCCGCCAAGTACAGCCAGATCCCCCTGGCGGAGCTCTCTGCGCTCACGATCGAGGACGTGATAGGTTGCCTCAAGGCCGTAAACGACTGCGTGCAGCCACCTCCCATCGACTCGACTACATCAAGCAGCGAGCTTCTCACCGGTGAGCGGAGGAAGGAGGCTCCGGGTGCGTCGAGAGACCGTGCACGTCGACCACGCAAGAAGGACAAGGTTCCTAGTCCGGGTGATGACACGGACGGCGGCAACGATGACAACAGTAAGGCCACCAGGGACGACGCTTGCCGCATCTGTGGTAGGACTGGCCATTGGGCCACAGACTGCGCAACCGAGGCGTGGGGGCCAGGCCCACATCGTGCAGGTGGAATGGGAGGACAAGCCTACCCTATTCCTGATGCATGGGAGTGTCGAGCTGCACTCCTCTCTCGTGGCGACGAGCCACTTGCCCATGTCTTCCTCGGGAAGGGTTCAAGCGACGACGAGATCGACAAGTGGTACCTCGACACTGGTGCCACTCACCACATAACCGGGCGCCGCGATTACTTCTCCATCTTGGACTCCAGGGTGTGGGCTCCGTCATGTTTGGGGATGCCTCCGACGTGGAGATCGAGGGTGCCGGCTCCGTCGCCAAGACGGGCAAGCATCGGATGCTTATCGGAGTGTACTACATCCCGACGCTGCACAACTCGATCATCAGCTTGGGACAACTAGATGAGAACGGGTCGCGCGGGAAGATCGAGCACAGACGACTACGCATCTGGGACACGCGATGTCGATTACTCGCCAAGGTAGATCGGGGGAGAGATCGTCTCTGCGTCCTCCACGCAGAGGTGGAGCAACCTCGAGGTAAGTGTTGTCCACTACATCCACTTTGAGGGAGCTGGGAGAGTAGGCAACACTTCGTTAGCGACCTTGCCTACCCCAATACCCGGGTCTCCACCGGCTCCTACAAGCTCCTCACCAACTCAGGCAAGTACTCCACCAGGCTCGGCGAGTACTCCACCAGCTTCGACGAGTACTTTGACTCTGGCGAACGCTTCATCACCAACGTCGCAAGGCCACGCCTCGCTCTAATTTGCCGGCACCTACTCCTCCGAGCGCGGCTTCACCAACTTCGGTCCACGACAAGCAGGCTCGTCTAGACTTGTACCGCACAACTTGGATGAGGGGTTGTACCTGACATACGACGACGGCGAGCCTCGCTCCTTCGCTAAGGTGGAGGGAGACACGGCCTGGCACGCCGCAATGTAGCTTGGAGGAAGTGTCAACACAAAAGGTCAACTGGCCGACCTCCTAACTAAGTCACTCGAGAGGGTCAAGCCTCAAGAACTTCGCACACCGACCAGGATGGATGGTTCAGCTGCCGCGCAAGAGTTAGGGGGAAATTGAAAGATAAAGTCTTAGCAGTAGCTCCGTAGGTGCATCAGCACCATAGATATAAGGACTGTGTTAGCATCCATCAGCATATTCCATAGGATATGCTCTAGTCTTAGTGTCATGTAAGTGTGTCTTGCTATAGCATATTCACTAGAATATGCTTGTATCTTAGATTAGGATATTCCCTAGAATATGCCCTTTGGGCTATATGCACCTCATGACTGCCCATTGGGCCTCTTGAGAAATTGAGTGGAAAGTTTGGGCCAACACAAAGGGTTATTGGTGAAGCATGATCTTATAAAAGGGAATATAGTTTACCAATTTTACCTTCGGTCGAATAACATCATAATTCTTGAAGTTGCATTTTTTCCCAACTTTATCAAGCTTTTCTTTCATGAACTGACTGAATTCATTTAGACCACAAGAGAAATCCACAATCTGCAGGGTGGAAAAGACGGCAGTACTGAATCAATAACAACTAGAAACTATGCTGTACTCAGTTGACTCGATAACAAAAACTATAACAGAAACAAAGGATGCCTATTCTGTAACAATAACTGTAAGCGTTTAATTATAAAAGTGAACCCTGCAAATTTTACACTCCTTTACATTTCTGATTTACAGACTACCGACTCCAGTTGATGATTTTCAAAATGTCAAAGCAAGCATATGCCTTTGGGGTTGTAAGTGGCGTACCGTGTCGCCAGGTTGAACATACCAATGAAGCTTATCAACAATCTGCGACAAGAAAGACAGCTTCAAGACATACAACAAAATGCAAGTACAAAGCAGGTTAAACAACATTAATAAAGCTTAAAATAAAAATACTGAAGAAAGAAATTATTATGCTTGTTTTATAACTGAAAATAGGTTTCATTAAGGTATTTCAGGAGCGATGTTATCACTGTTAAATTGTAACAGCTAGATAATGTTGCCTCTTCGAAACCCACTGGAGCACAAATAGTTGAATAGACCCAGGCAGCACTTACTACCACACTTTCAACTAAAACATGTGTAGATGACAGGAGGATTACTAATAATGAGATATCCAAGTGGAATTTGTATAAATAAACAGACAAATGGCAGACTTTCAACCAAAATGCAATAATCACAAAACATGTATACTCAATTAATGTCTTTGAAATGGATGTATCAAACAAGCTTAACTATACATACGAGAAGTACTTGTATGGAAGGTACACATTTAATCGGAAAATGATTCAGAATGCCATTTGTTAACTTTTTTTTTTTTGCGTGCGGTCAACAATTCCATTCTTCACCACCATGCAGTGTCTCATGTTAGGACAGACTTCAAGGTTGGGAGGGGGTGAGGAGGGCAAGACACATGGTTACAATAGCCACCTAATAAATGGATAAAGAATGTGCATTTTTTTCTATCTTTACTTAAGCATCAATATTGTCTTATTTAACAAAAGGACTTTTTATTTCATCAATGTATAGACCAACATATATTTGAGAACAAAAGTGATACAAGGCTGCCACTTAAGCTCTGATTATATATATGCACCTCATTGAGCTTCTCCTTCTTTGTGAAATGCCGACCAAACGAAGTGTAGCGCGTGCCATGAATGTAAGGTGCAAGGTACACTCTGAGCTTATTCTGGTAACAGAATGGTATTATATTAGAATAGTTTACAAGTACAATAAGTAGCTACAGTGTGCAGCTCTCCTGTGTAGTTCGAGAAAAAGAAAGTAGCTACAGTTGCAATAAGTTGTAACGCGCAAGACTCGCATTGACCAGGTACTATTAAATCTACATATATCTACCCACTGATTACAAAGTTTTAAAGAATTGTGCATTATTTCTCATGACCAGTCAATATTATTATTTCTACATAATCAATTTAATCAAAGATAAAATAAGTTCCGCCATATGATATATGAGAATTAGCCTCTAGCAGCCAGACGATAAAAGTTTGTGAACAGGGGGTTGATCACTACAAATTGTTAGTGCAGCATAAACGCCACAATAACTTATTGTTTGGTTGACTAAACCCATAAAGAAAATGAAGACCATCATTATG
>CM014275.1:31799086-31820506 GCA_004135705.1 Alloteropsis semialata
ATATGCTGTCCTCTAATATGCCTTGCTGCAGTCCTCTAATATGCTCTGTCCTAGAGCTGTTGGGGCAGCAAAGCAGTCCAAGATGCTGCTGCCCTGCAGCAGCAGACAGTCCAAGATGCTGCTGCCCTGCAGCAGCAAGACCACTAGACTTATCCCATCAAAGCCTAGTGCACAGTTTTGCTAAATTGGTGACCAAGGCCTTGGCAAACAGACTAGTAGGCCACCTCGATATAATGGTCTCTCCCAACCAAAGTGCTTTCATCAAAAAGAGGTTTATCCAGGATAATTTCATGCTTGTACAACAAACAGCAAGATTCCTACACTCCCAAAAACAACCGAGAATCCTTCTCAAACTGGATATTACAAAGGCATTTGACTTGTGTCCTGGGCCTTCTTACTGGAGGTGATGCAGAAACTGGGGTTTGGTCCTAGGTGGAGAGACATCGTTAGTGGCTTGCTGAAATCCTCCTCCACCCAGATTCTTCTTAATGGCACTCCTAGAGACATTGCACCGATTTTACGTGCCCTTGTTCCAAAAAGAAGAGCCAGCAGACGCACTGTGATGGAAGCCCTTCACAATGAGAGATGGCTGGAGGACATTCAGGGAGAGATGTCTGCAGAGGCTCTCTGGGAGTATCTGGAACTTGGGAACTCACTGGAAAGGGTGCAGCTACGGGAAGAAATTAATGACAGGCACATCTGGAGATTCTCCAATTCAGGGGAGTACAACGCTAAATCTGCTTATGACACATTATTCCAGGGAGCCACCAGCTTTGCAGCATACGAGCGTATTTGGAAAACATGGTCCCCTCCCAAGTGCAGGTTTTTCATGTGGCTAGTGGCTCACAATAGGTGCTGGACTGCTGATAGGTTGGCTCGCCAAGGGATGCCTCACCCACAGCAGTGCGTGCTATGTGATCAAGAAGAGGAGGACATCAATCACTTGCTAGTACATTGTGTGTTTAGTAGACAGTTCTGGTTTCAGTTGCTACAAACCGTGAGGCTGGAACAGCTGACCCCTACTCCTATTGACTCCTCCTGGGATGATTGGTGGGAGAAAGCACAAAATCTGGTTAACTTGGATACTAGAAAAGGCCTCAACTCCCTCTTAATTCTGGGGGCCTGGACGATTTGGAAACACCGCAATGAGATTGTCTTCAATGGAGCTGACCCCAACCTGGTGACAGCTCTTAGGATGGCTAAAGATGATGCCCATATCTGGAAAATTGCTGGAGCAAGGGGTCTTTCCCTGCTCACTGCCGTGGAGGAAATGTGAGTAGGGAGGGAGGGTGGTTAGGTCTGGTCTTACAAGTCTCGGTGAGTATATTTTCTTAGGATGTTTAGCCTGGGCCTCCTTTTGTTGGGAGCCTGGGAAGTGGCGGTGTGTGTTGGTGTTGGCTCTGGGAGCTTTTCATGTAAAAGTCTCCTTTTTCTTCTACTATTAATACAGAGATGTGCAGCTCTCCTGCGTATTCGAGAAAAAAAAAAGTTCTGCGTGACTAAGAGCCTGTTTAATTCCCAAAAGTCACCAAAAGTTTTCACACTGACAACCGTGACCCCTCTCACAGGGCACGCTTCTCAGTGTCAAAACTTTTCACCACTTTTCACCAATTCAACGGATTTAAACACCCCCTAATTTGGTACAAGATCAAGGTACATGATAACCTTGTTAGCAATGAGTCCATGTTTGAGTTGTTGCATGAGTCCATGTATGACGATTCTGGAATCAGAGCCCATCGCTGGGTCTAGCTTGTATCAGCACAATGTAATGTGAGGAGGAAAAGGAAGTTGCATTCTTCTGACTATCGTCTTCATGAAATTGTAAGATTAAGTGGATAGCCAACACAGAACACCAGAGTGCTAAACGCAGAAGTGTTGTACAATGGAGGATCCAGTGCTACCACAAACATAAGACAGAATTACTGAAAAGTGAAAACCCATGAGCATTCTGACCAATACAAAGCATAGGGCAAAAAAACATTAAACAAGAGCACAAATGCAATTGTGTGGGCAAGGTTGCTACAGCGAGAAGACACATCATATGAATATATCAGGGAGAACCTGAACATCTGCATGTTGGTTAGGAATTTTAAATGGAGTTAACTAAAAAACCGATAACTACTATAACACATGTTGCATTGAGTGCCCATTGCAGAAGCCTATAATACTGTCACAAAAAGCTACAACTTTCTCAACATGGACAGAACCATCAGCCTCCATGGAATGCATCAGGTAGGCCCACGATGTCAAACTCTAGCTTTGTGAGAAAATTGTAGTTTCCTGGAGCAAGTGTCAAAATAGTTGTACTTGTACATTTGTGCAATGGGCGTCAAAAGCTGTAATTTTCTGCAATGTGTCAAAATAGTTGCAGGTTTTTTAAATTTACTCTTTTAGAATGTGATATTCGCAAATTGGGAGGCTGGCAAATGCTGGAGATGAAATGAACTCAACCATCCTTATTCAGTTATAATAAGCATATAGCTGATAACATTCTGTCTCTACATAGCTCATACAAAATACTATATTTTGGCAATAGATAAAGAAGCTTCTTTTTATTCTGTGAAGTTTTAACTTATTCTTTCAGGTTATAGCCACAATCATATGATTAACATAAAAACACATAGACTATTATAATATTATTTTTTCTGCAGCTAATCATAACAGATCCTGAACAGACAGTAGATGCCCTATTTGTCACCTGTTACAATAATGTTTCAAATTTGCAGCGTCAACTTGATGACTGACTGATCCTTCTCACTTTATAAGAGCAGAACCCTTCCTACAAATAACTCACTAGAATATCTATAGAAACTGTGAACTAGCACTCATAAGGGAGAATTTTGTTACAATCATTCATGATGGGTCTAAGCAGAACAGAGTGATATTAGAAAGAGTAAAGTCTATTTTACCCCCCGACCTTGTCACGCTATCTGAAAAACACCCCTCAATTCGAAAAACGGACATTATACACCTCTTCAAAACCGGACAAAGTACCCCTTGCAACAGTTTAAAGTGGTTTTGATGGTGGTTGGACTTTTTTATCCCAAAAAAAATCTGATAAACACAAGGATGGGTTCTCTAAACTACAAAAAATATCTCTAGGCTAAAAAAATCCAAGAGAAACCCTAGTGATAAACTGGAACATGAAAAACACAAATAAATATTTGGAGTTCATAAGAATATATCTTAAACTTATAGAAACTGAATTTATCCCTTAGAAAATAGAAAATTATCTAGAAAAATCTGAAAATTTTTGAAGACATTATAATCAATGTCTAAATGTATTAAAAGCACAAGATCAAACCAGCATGAATGCAGTGCTTCTAAATGTATTAGAATGTTTTGGCAATTTTAATTTTTTTCTAGATATTTTCCTTATTTTTTGAGGGATACATTCAATTTTTGGAAGCTTCTAAAGATATTCTCATGCGCTCCAATTATTTGATTTGCGTTTCTCGTGTCCCAATATGTCACTATGATTTTTCTCAAAATTATCGGAGGACTGGAGATATTTTTTGTGAATCAGATTTGTTTTAGGAATAAAAAGCCAAAACCACAATCAAAACTGCTTTGAACTGTTGCAGGGGAGTAATTTGTTCGGCTTGAAGAGATTGGGGTGTATAATGTCCAGTTTTCGAGTTGAAGGGGGTTTTACAGATAGCGTGACAAAGTTGTGGGGGGGGTGTAAAATAGACTTTACTCTTTTAGAAACTGCTAATACTAATGAAGTTGTGTATCTTTGGCCTATAATAATGTATATGACCATCAAGGAACATCAAATAGCTGATTTATGCAGGCAGAATGTAGGCAAACTGGCAAAGATAAGCTTTGAGGAATAACCCTTTGTCCTCCAACAGAAGCATGAAAGATCATGAAATGCATCGAGCTGTTAAAGTTATACACAAGATACGTCCAGTTACAACTTGTAATTTTCAACTAGTATGTTTGAAACAGCCCAGTCAACACCTAATCAACCCAAACATCCACGCAATTCTCTCCTTGGAGATTATAAATACTTCTGCCAAAATAGAGAAATACTTACCATAAGAGCTCCCCTCCATTGTCACAGATAGCACAAACTGAATCAAACAAATCCCCATCCTCTTCATCGTCAATGTTATTAGGATCATGCTTATTGTCATCTTCAACCACCTCCTCTCTTTCTTTATCATTAATAACAAACGGTTGTTTAACGTCCAGATCATCTGAACCAGCCTAAATGAAATTCAAACAAAAGTGAAAGTTAGAAGCTGGTGTCGATACTTAAAACTACCAATATGGGCATAATTTCGGTTACCTCATTGATCTTCTCCATAGATTCCTCTTGAATGAATAGTTTCAAAGTCTGCCAAAATTCATCAAAACTTTAAGTCATCATGAAGCATAATATTGTCATCAGTAGGAATCAACAGTAAGTAATTATAATGGTAATGAAGATATAAATGATTTTATGATTATAAATTAGTATATTGTAAGCAACACATGCTCTTTTAGAAAATCAAGTATTTCAATATTATTTGATAATTATAAAACAAAGGCTAAGATCATGTCCTAAGCTGATATTATTCTTTTTCATCAAAACTATATAACCAATTCGGAAAAATAAATCAAAATTAGTAACCTAAAACAGATTCAAGAATTCAGGTATACAACCAAGCAATATCTGAAAAAAGTGAAAAAAAAAAGGAGAGCAGAGGACAAGGGATAAAATACAACAGCATGCCTAACAAGTGTAAAGTGGCGCTGGTAGTGATCCTAAGATAAGACATTTACGATAGTAAGAAAATTGAAAACAATCCAACCACAAGCCTCACACTGTAAAATCAAATCCATAGTATTGAAGATGACAGTGCTTTGCAGTCATACCAGAATTTGCCTTCATACAAGTGTACTAGACTTTACCAGTAAATAAGGACTACAAACACTGAAAGCTGAAGAGAAACCCACCAAACCCAAGTAGAATATATATAACAAGAAAAAGAACTTCATACCTGTGATTTCAATATAGCAGGGTCCCTCTCAATAAAAAGTTTTATTAGCTGTACATGATTCCTAACGTCATCCTCTGAGGGCTTAACCTCATATTTACTGTGACACAAAAAGGAACACATCAGAATCTTAATCAACTTCACAATCACCATGAGAATAAAAGAAGATGAAGAAAAGATGCAGTAGCACGTACACAAAAACACCATGGAGGTGACCCCAAATATTCTCCTCAGAGACTGTGGGGCTCCTCCGAGCAAAGTGTAGCATCTCCACAGTGATCAGCACAGACCGCACAGTCTCCTCATAGCTCGGCCTCGGCTTCAGCAGGGCAATCCAGCTCCCCTCCGTGCAGAGCACGGTGATCTCCGGCGACTCGCCATCAAGGGCGAGCTTCCAGGCCACCACCTGCTTGTACACATTTTGGAGGCCGCCGTCGGCCAGGCCGCGCAGGTACACGTCCTTCTTGAAGGAGGGGACCTCCTCGGCGGCGTCGAACTGGAACGGCAGCACGTCGAAGGACACGGGCGCGTCATCGTCGTCCACGAAGTAGTAGCTCTGCACCGACCTCAGCCGGGGCTCCGCGTCGTCGTCGTCCGAGGACATCATGGCCTCCCCAATCTGGAAATGGCAAACGTCAGGCCGTAAGGGCGGGGTACAGAGTTTAGATTGGATCTCGAGCAGCAATTCGGGGGAGGAGGAATTCTCCAAACGGAAAGGGGGTTCGATTTCGGCATGGACAGCCCGCCAAAGCGAAGTGCGGCAAAATAAGTCACCAAATCAATCCCGACGAGAAACAAGCGACAATCAGAAGCGGGGGCGAATTTCCCCGGGACGAGGAACCGAGGTTTATCCCCCAATTTCGCAGTGAAAACCACCAGAAATCCCACTCAAAGTGAAGAGGAGCAAGGACAGCTCGCGGAGGTCGATCAAACTTGATCCGAGGCAGTAATCGCAGGATCCGACGCACCTAGGTTGAGCGTTCCCTGCCGTGGCTCGGCTCGCCGCCGTCGCGAGGCAAGGGGAGGCGATGACTGATGAGGACTGATGAGTAGGACACGAGATGGGAGAGGAGGGGTGGGGTGGGGTCAAGGCGGTCAGGCGGTGTCTTTTGACGTGGAGAGAGGGCGCCGCGCGCGTGTAGCCATGACTCATCACGGGGACTCAAACGGGGGAAAATCCATCCCGTCGGTAGGGCCGGACGAGGAGCGCATGACTTTTACCTCGCTCGGCTCGTGAGTCGCGCCGAACTCGACTAACCATGTTATCCTTAGTATAACAAGCGAGTTCGAGCTGCGAGCCAGCTCGCGAGTCAAACGAGGTGTAACATTGTAGCTCAACGATCAGCAAGTCTGTTCATGTGATGGTTATGTATTTATGTTCATTTGCATATTTGCATGTTAGAACCTTATCCGTACCATGTGAATGATTGTGTACCTGTGTTTATATCATTTATTATGTGAAATTGCGAACACCAATAAATTTTTATTTGTCAATATTTATATTAAATGTTCAGCTCGCGAGCTAAACGAACTGGCTCGAGTGAGCTAACGAGACGAGCCGAGCTGCCTTTCCAGCTCGTTAGGATAACGAGCCGAGCCGACCTAGCTCGTTAGGATAACGAGCCGAGCCGAGCCGAGCCCTACTCGTCGGAGATAACGGGACCGGGGACAATCCTCTCTGTCCCCGTTCCCTATGGTCATCGGTTAAAGAGCTCGCAACTGTTGCATCTCTACCCTTAAGGTTGTCCGCACTAGTCGTCCCCTAAATGCATCCTCTAAAAGGAATATTCTGTCCTGGTCATCGAGATTCCGTACTCCAAACCAACTTCTCCCGCACCCGTCATACTCCAAATCACATACTCTATCCAACTCTACTATATTTTATTCATCCATCCCAACAACCATACTACCTCCCAACAGCGGCCCCACTTGTCATCCTCTATAAATTTTATCAAAATATATCCATCTGAGATCTTGTTTTGAAGAATTTATTGCAACGAATTTAATGGTGCAATCGGAATTCAATTTGATTTTTTGGTTTGTGAGTTATAACATTTTTTAGTTAGTTGAAAAACGTGGGGCCCGCCACTCTCTCTCTCCCTCTCTCCCGCGCATGCTGGGGCTGCCTGCTCTCTCCGGCATGCCCGCGCCACATCGGCGCGTGGCGTACGCGCGCCATCACGCCAGAAATGGCGCGGTCGAGAGCTCGCGCTATCGTAGCGTGGTCTTATCCAGTACCCGCTGCAGCTCGTTCGTCCGGTAAAGCGCTACTGGGAGGTTCCGTAGCGCACGGCTAGCGTACCCGGTGCGGATAGTCTAAGGGTCAGAATCTCGAAGCTAGCTGAGGTGGCTGTTTTTCCGACGTGGAGAGAGAAGAGCAAAATTTTTCATCGCTAGCGATGCCAGACTCGGTAGTCTCGCACAGGTTTCGATATATTCTGTAGTCTCTAGCTCCTGGTCCCACGTTCCTTTAGCTCATGCAGCTGGTGCCTTTTCTTTTTTAAAATTCCTGTTCCTCGCCACATCAGCCGGCGATTTGCCTGGGCCGTTGCAGACGCCCTAAATAATACATCAGTTTGTTTTTCCCTATATCCACACCATAATTTCCCTATATCCACACCATATTATCTCTCCCGCTTAGATGGTCTTTACTGACCTTTACTTTAGGCACACCAAAATGTACAACAACATTTACAACATGTTCAAAAAGTACGGTCCAGAACTTCTCCTAAACTTTCTCTCTCATTGGACAATCGTATCGGATGGCGTATGTTTAATGTATGTGCTCCCACGCTGCGTGCAGGGCCCGGCGTTTCGGTTTTCGCTTTCCATCCCGACTCTAGAAGCGGACCCAGTGCTCGGCCGCGACGCCGCTTGCAGGGCCCCGACATTTCGGTTTTCGCTTTCCATCCCGACTCTAGGAGCGGACCCAGTGCCTGGCCGCCGGAAGGTAGCCACACCCCCGCTCCAGTCACGCTCGCCGCTGGAAGGCGGGCTCGCTGCTCTGCCTGGCCGCCTGGAAGCGGCCCTGCCCCCAGTGCAGTCACGCTCGCTGTTGGAAGACGGGCTCGTTTCCCCGCTCCCCCGAGAATCTTGCTCGAAGTGGGGAGGAGGAGGGACGCTACCCCGATGAGAGGTGGCGGAGGCGGCGCCCATGGCATCATCTAGGGCATAAGGCGGCAGCGGTGCCCGGAGGAACGGAGAGAGCGGAGGCATAGCATAAGGAGCCGTCTCTATGCGCCGACCGATTGGAGACCATATGCGTTGATTTGTCACCCTCTAGAGCAGATCCTCCCTCACTCAAGCGCGGCTGCCGTTGCAAAAGTTCCGCCACCGCTCAAGCCCATCCTCTGCCCCGACCTCACCTCCATGGTCTCCGCCACCCACGGCCCCAGCCCCATGCTCGTCTTGCTGGAGGTCCTGCAGGTTCATTATTTTTTTCCCAATCAATATGGATGTAGTTCTTTCCAATAATCTAATCACTGAAATCTATGGATGCTTGATTTATTGATGCACCTTGATTTGTTGTTGTTGCGCCTCTTGTTCAAATTATCATATCAGTTCTTTATTTTCACCATGCTACAGCCACATAACTAGAGTTCTTGGTATTCTTGTTTTGACTAAACTATCTCTGATACTTGACGTATATAGCCATGGCATATGATTTTCTTCCCCAAAGGGCAAGAGACAATTGCAACGGATGGCGATCGGCCGTTTTACATCAACATTGATGGCCACTTGTACTGTATGTGCATGTATATGTCCCGGCGCTTGCCATGGAATGCCAACCCAGAGATGTGCCCCAGCACAGTCGCCAAGTATCAGCAACTGCATGGCTGTATATTGTGCTGAAGGATTAAGTTTTTTTGCTCAAGAAGCAATGGCTGGTACCTCCATCCAAATTGACTCTACTTTATCTTGAACTGATTTGAAGAATATGGTAACCGCAATTTTTCATGGGGATAAGGTAAGTACGTATGAATTAAACAAGTTCTATTCTAAAAGTTTGTATTATGCTATATCATTCCTCTCAGTTTTGTTGTCGTCTAGCATTTGAGCCTAAATTCTGCCTCTGCAAGGTGTTTTGGTGTCTAGTGATTTTTAGATAGGATTAAGTAAAAGAACTCAACTGATAGAACAATCAGGGCTGTTGGGGGATTGACCTGTCAAGAAACACCTTTGATAGATTTAAAATACCACTGCACACACTTGCCTTCGGTCTGATTGAGGGCAGGATATTTGCCTTCGGTCGGAAAAATGAGCACAAGGCCTTCGGTCCCTATTTAGGGGCAACATAAAGACCATCGCTATTATACGGGGTAAACAATGACCCGGGAAAAACTAAGGCTGCCCTAGGTCCTTATTCCAACAAAGTATATCGTGATTTGCTTTGTTCGGTTACCTGACAGGTCGGAAAGGGCGCCCCTAGCTTCGGTGGTCAACAGAGGGAGACCACGGACGCCAAGTCGCCAAAGCAGACGACGAAGGCGATTAAGTCCTCCTGCACGCCTACGAAGCCAGCGTGGACCGGGTCCAAACCGAGTCCAACACGGTGTATTTGGTCCACGCTTTCACACCTTGGAATGAAAATGTACCATTGTGTCCCTGGATTATCCATGTTGTATAGTCTAGAAGGTGATGCCTGGTTTTCAAGGGCATAAATAGAATGTAAAGATGCCTCTTGGCCTCCCTATAAAAGGGGACCCTTCACCAACATGTAAAGGGCTGATTCCCAAGAATACTGTTGATAAGTAATATATTATTGCTTGTCTCATTTCTCAGTCTTGGCTATTGTTTGTGTATATTAGCTTCGGCGATATCCCAACAATTGGCGCCCACCGTTTGTATAGTGCACGAAAAAAACTCACGAACACCACCATGCCACAAGCAAAAAGAGTACCCAAAAACCCAAGAAACAGTACCGAAGACACAACCTCAACTGGCGAAGCCGATGCCCAAGCCATAATTCCACCAAATACCACACAACCCATAACCGAAGCCATTTTCGAGGAGCAGCAAGACAATGAAGACACACTCACAATTTGTTGGGTTAATAGCCGAAGCCAATAGTCCCAAACAACAGCTGAAACGGGACAACTGAGACAAGAAACAATGAATTACTTATCTACAGTATCCAGGAATCAACAACCTTTACATGGAGGGGAGGGGTCCCCTTTTATAGGGAGACCAAGGGTCTTTACATCCCCATTGTACCCCTGAGATCAGGCATCATCCTCTAGACTATACAATACAAATAGCCTATGGACACTTTGGTACATTTACTCCTCCCAATGTGAATGCGTAGACTTGTGGTTCCGTGTTTGACTTGGCTTGGACTTGGTCTCCTCGGACTCGGTCCACGTCTGCTTCGCCCACTTCCCAAGGCTCTGTAGCTCCTGGAATTGGCTTCTTCTGAGTTGAGGTGACCCTAAGCCACTTCCCAGCGTCCAGGAAGCCGATGGCTCCTGCAAGAACCTGCAGTTTAGAGTGAACCGAAGCTTGCCGTTAACTTATTCATAGCTTTTGACATTCAACAGCATCAATATTTCATCGAATTGGCTTCTAACTTGATTCTGATAACGTCACATTGGCTTCCTGCAACACGATCACCGAAGCCGATTGGCTTCCGCATATAGCGAGATGTGATAACCGAAGCCGATTGGCTTTCGTATACAGCAAGACTTGACAAGCGAGGCCAATTGGCCTTCGCATATAGCAAGATATGCTCACCGAAGCCGATTGGCCTTTGTACGCAGCGAGACATGACGACCGAAGCCGAATTAGAGATCTGTAGAGCAAGATGAAGCTAAATTGGCTTTATCTCCTTCGTTCATTGCTGCCCTTACGCGTGAGATGAAGCAAAAACAAGTAGAAGGCGTTTGTCGGCGGGCCAAATCCCCAACACAATTGAAGACAAGCTACGCAGGGTGGAGGAAAGGCTGCGCCTTCGGCGCCTAGAGCAGCAGAAACAATTAGAAGCCGCTCAACTTGAGTTGCAACAACAAATGCAAGAAGAAGAAGAAGAAGAACAGCACGAGTTACTGCAAATCAGCCAGCAGTTGGAAGAACTAAGGCAAGCGAAGCAGAGAAGATTGAATAACACAAATTCCACAGTTGCTAAGCTCCGAGCAGAGCTTGAGAAGGCCAAGAAACAAGTTGCTGAGTTACAGGCCGAGCTTAATGAGCCAATTGCCTTCGCTAGTTCCGGAGCGAATCATGTCTCCACCTCGGGAACAGGATTACAAATGTTACATACTCGTCCCATTGATCATACTTGTCCTTTATCAGAAAGTCTGCAACTGGCGAGATGGCCGCCTTCGTACAAGCCCATCACTCTACCAAGATACAATGGCCTCACCGATCCAAAGCAATTTCTCATGAGCTATGAAGCCGCAATAGCTTCGGCGGGAGGAGATGATGTGGTACTGGCAAAATCATTCATCATCGTTTGCGATGGCACCGCAATGAATTGGTACACGAAGCTGCCAGGACTATTAATCAACAACTGGTATGACTTGAAAAGAGAGCTGATCAAGAACTTTAGCATCATGGGGGACCAAGCACTCTCATATGCAGAATTGACTCTACACCAACAGCCGAAGGATCCACTGGAAGATTACTTTCACAGGTTCATAGGCTTAAGAGCTCAAGCTCCTCATATTCCCAATGAAGCCGCCAAGTTTGCAGCTATTCAGGGGCTTCGCCCAAATCCATTTGCACAACATATTGCAAGGGAAACACCAGCAACTCTTGGAGATCTCTATGAGGAGTTTAAGAAATACTGTCGATCAAACAATGACAATCGAAGGCGAATTGCCAGAGAAGCTATCATGAAGAACCAACATGAGTCCCAAAACAGGCAACATCACCACAACCAACACCACTACCAAAATTATTCATCCCAAACCATCATGAATGTCGAGAGTTCACCTTCGTCCCAAGAAAACAGGCTTTTTCACCAAGAAAACCATTACTCAAACCCAAGGGGTCAGTCTACACAGAGAGGAGGAAGAACCGACAGAGGCCGTGAAAGAGGCCCGCCTTCAGGACCAGAATTATTTTGCCAATATCATGGCAAGAATCATACCCATGGCACTGAGCAGTGCCGAGATATTAAGAGAACCATCGAGAAGATGAAGACAGAAAAAATCCAAATAACCCAAACGAAGCCACATTCGGCTTCGTCCACCAATAACCAAACCACACAAACCCAAGCCATACAGCCATACTGTCCAGTTTTATCCCTCCCTAAGCTCAAATATTGTACATCCAACAACAGCGATGGCAACACAGTATTCGCCCTCGCCACAAACATTCCAACACTACTACCCACAAACCATGTATCCACATCTTTACCCTCAAACCACTCAACCTATCTAGAACAAAGACATCAAAGTAGAAAAACTGCCACCACCACCCCAAAAACCACAAGACCAAAACCCACCAACACCTCTCCCCAGTTATGGTCTCATTCTTCCCATAACTGGAGGATCCTCACTTGCCTTCGAGATGAAGAAGCAAAGGAAAAGCTACTTTCGGCAAGTAAACAACATTTCAGTGGAAGGACCATACAAGAAATTCGAATGGTCACATATGCCAATCACTTTCTCCGAAGAAGATTTGAAATTGCACAACTTCCCACACAACGACGCAATGTCGATCGAAGCCAACATCGATGGCTGGACAATTGGGAAGGTATTGGTAGATACCGGTAGTTCTGTAGACATCATCTTAGCAAAAACCTTGAGGTGTATGACAAACATCAATCTAGACAACTTGGAGCCATCAGATACACCACTGGTTGGCTTCGGGGGAAAATGTACACCAATATTGGGAAAAATCTCATTGCCAGTATCTTTTGGAGACACCTCCAACGCAAGAACAGAGTACATCACCTTTGATGTCGTGGACATGTTCTTCGACTATAATGTTATTTTTGGCAGAGGAGTTATAAATGCCTTCGATATCATTATAAGGCAAGCTTTCTTGTGTATGAAAATGCCTGCTCTCAAAGGGGTTATCACTGTCTTCGGAGATAAAAAAGAAGCCAGAAATATTGAGTATGCCAAAACACCGGGGCAACGTAATGTACACATGCTCGAAGAAAAAGAACCAATCTACCCAGAGGAAAAGCCAAACACCGACAAAGATAGCAAAAGAATGCAAGAAGAATGGAGATAAAGCAGGTGAAGTTACAGCCTGATGTCTTTGATAGAAAGTAATTATTGGTTCAGATCTCGAACCAGACGAAGAAGATAGACTTATTGAGTTCTTGAGAAATAACAAAGACGTCTTCGCATGGTCAAGCGAAGATTTGCCAGGGTAGACAGAAGCATAATTGAACACAAACTCGTAATTAGCCCAGACATGAGGCCAAAGAAGCAAAAGCTAAAGAAAATGTCCGAAGAGAAAGTGAATGCTGTAAAAGCCGAAGTGCAAAGGTTGCTCGATGCCAATGTCATACGCGAAGTAAAATACCCTACCTGGCTAGCAAATACTGTACCAGTTCAGAAGAAAAATGGCAAATGGAGAATGTGCATTGATTTTACTGACCTCAACAAAGCATGCCCAAAAGATTATTTTCCACTTCCAAGGATCGACAAAATTGTTGACCAAGCCGCAGCAAGTGAGATGATGTCTTATTAGATTGTTTCTCCGGTTACCATCAAATATGGATGAAGAAAGAAGATGAAGAAAAAATCAGCTTCATCACTCCTGTTGGCACATTCTGTTTCATCAGAATGCCCGTGGGGCTTCGCAATGCGGGCACCACCTTCTGCCGCATGTCAAACACCGTATTCAAAGAAGAACTGTTCAAAACTATACTTGCATATGTTGATGACATCTTGGTAAAGAGTGTCAAAAGACTGGATCACATTACATATCTGGCAATCGCCTTCGCAAGAATGAGAGAATCTGGCCTCAAACTTAACTCGGAGAAATGTGTCTTTGGTGTGACCAAAGGGAATACTTGGGTGTCTAGTATCAGCAAATGAGATCGAAGCCAACCCAGACAAAATCAATGCAATACTCGATATGGAGGAACCAAAATGTATAAGAGATGTTCAAAAACTCTCGGGCAGAATTGCAGCACTCAACAAGTTTATTGCAAAAGCAGCCGAGTGAAGCCTACCTTTCTACACAACACTCAGAAAATGCATCATAATTCGAGTGGGGAGAAGAACAATCAAAAGCATTTCAAGAGCTAAGGCAATACTTAATGCAGCTCACGAAGCTGACAGTACCTGACCCGAAGGCAACTCTACTATTATACATAGCAGTTTCACAATCAGCTGTGAGTGCAGCACTCATTGCAGAGAAGCTGATAGATGGAAGGAAAGTGCAGCAACCTATATATTATGTTTCTGAGGCACTGGCTGGATCGGAACTATTTTACTCAGAGATTGAGAAAATGATCTATGCGGTAGTGATGGCTTCCAGAAAGTTACGCCATTATTTTGAGGGGCACAACATTAAGGTACTCACAGACCAACCAATAAAGAATTGCTAAGCAACAAAGAAGCTTCGGTTAGATTGCGTAAATGGGCCGCTGAGTTGTCAGAATATGTGGTGGATTTCGAATGAAGAACAGCTATCAAATCACAAGTCCTGACTGATTTCATAGCAGAATGGACATCGCCTTCGGCACAGAATCCGATCAGAGAAGAAAGCTGGCTAATACATTGTGATGGAGCTTGGGGGGATAAAGGAGCAGGCATTGCAGCAATCATCAAATCACCTTCGGGCGTGAAAATGAGATATGCAGCAAACCTAGAATTCTGCTGAAGCAGCGATAGAAGCACGAACAACGTCGCCGAATACGAAGCAGTGCTATTGGGGCTTAGGAAAGCGAAGGCACTAGGGGCTCAGCGATTCATAGTAAAAACAAATTCGAAAGTGGTAGCAGACCACATTGAAAAAGAAAGTATTGCAAAGCAGCCTGAGCTAATCAAGTACTTGAACACAATACGAGCAATGGAGAAAAAATTTAAAGGCTTCATAGTCGAATATATACCAAGAGTAAGAAACGAAGAAGCAGATGCATTGGCCAAGGCAGCGGCAAAAGGGGATAATTTACCACCAGATGTTTTCTTTCAAACAATCACAGCTCCTTCAATTAACAATCCAGATGAGCAGCCAAGGCTGATCAATGCAATAAACTCAGAAGATTGGCGTTCACCAATAATGGCTTACCTTTAGGGGTATTATGAACCCAGTGACGAAGAAGACCTCAAATGCATGTGTCGGATTTATGAGCTCGGCAGTCCACACAGGGTAGCCTACGTGGTTGATTTGTTGAGGGACAGATCGAGGATCACAAGTCGATGGTAACACAAGACGCAAGGATTGAACAGGTTCGGGCCGTCAAGATGACGTAACACCCTACGTCCTGTGTTGGGTGTATGGATTGCTGTGTATGAAGTTCCTAAAGGATCTCCGTAGTTGGGTTCTGTCCTAGGTTGAATGATCGGGTGTTGTAGTTGTGTTCTGGAGGGGGGGTCCCAAGGCACCTTATATAGTCCGGTTGCCTTGAGTTACAAGTCGGCTAGAGATCATAACCTACCCGAAATACAAGGATTCGATCCTATAACGATTACAGATATCTTTCTCTAGAATTCTGGCTAGCTTATCTTGATCTCCGATCTTCTTGCGAGGTGCGCCGTCTGCTTCCTTGTCCCGCGTGCCGTCGTACTCATCCCGGTTTGTCCGACTGGTGGGCCTCCCGAGTGGTGGGCCATCCAGTCTGACAACCCGGCCCGATAGTACTCGGATTGGGCCGTCCCTTGCTGGTTGGGCCAATCCGCCTTTGGGTACCTCGGGGGTCTATCCCCGACAAGCCCCCGAGTAGTGCGTGGTTGAGCGACAACCCGGCGAGGTCGTGCTATCTGCTGAGCTTCGAGCTTGCTGCGGTTGGAAGCAAAACCGTGTGATACTGGAGAGAAAAGAGAGCCGTCTGCAACGGACGTGCCGCGAGGTGCGTCCGTTGGCCGTAGCCCCCGAGCCTTGAAGCGATTCCGGAGGAATCGGTCCAAGAGTTTGTAGCCTTGTTCTGATCACCTTCGTCGTGGTCGCCAGACAATCAACGGATGCGCCGCGAGGTGCGTCCGTTGGCCGTAGCCCCCGAGCCTTAACGCGATTCCGTAGGAATCGGCTCAAGGCTTATTCGAGGAGCATCTTGACATTTCCTTCTGGCGTCAATTTCGGCAGCCCGCCCCCTAAACATGAGGGTCAAAGCGTGCCGACAGGTCATCCCGGCGCCAGCCCCCGAGCGTGAGGGCCGAGACACGCCGAGTAGTCATCCCGGCGCCAGCCCCCGCGCGAGAGGACTGAGGCACGCCGAGTAGTCGTCCCGGTCCTAGCCCCCGAGCGTGAGGACTCGGCGGGCAAGCGCGGCGAGCAGTCGTCCCGGCGCCAGCCCCCGAGCGTGAGGGCCGAAGCACGCCGAGTAGTCGTCCCGGCGCCAGCCCTCGAGCGTGAGGGCCGAGGCGCGCCGAGTAGTCGTCCCGGCGCCAGCCCCCGAGCGTGAGGACTCGGCGGGCAAGCGCGGCGAGCAGTCGTCCCGGCGCCAGCCCCCGAGCGTGAGGGCCGAAGCACGCCGAGTAGTCGTCCCGGCGCCAGCCCCCGAGCGTGAGGGCCGAGGCACGCCGAGTAGTCGTCCCGGCGCCAGCCCCCGAGCGTGAGGACTCGGCGGGCAAGCGCGGCGAGTAGTCGTCCCGGCGCCAGCCCCCGAGCGTGAGGGCCGAAGCACGCCGAGTAGTCATCCCGGCGCCAGCCCCCGAGCGTGAGGGCCGAAGCACGCCGAGTAGTCATCCCGGCGCCAGCCCCCGAGCGTGAGGGCAGAAGCACGCCGAGCAATCATCCCTACCCTGCAGTGAAAACACAGTGCGACGGCAGTATATGATGCAATAAAATGCAAATCCGAGAAGAAAAGTATTCGGCAATGCATGAAAACGATTCCAGCTTCCAGCTTTTTAAGTCTATTAATTTCTCCGGGTAGTTAGCCTGTTACGTTTATGCACCTGATCCCCGATAGCCAAAGTCCGTAGCGCAGGGAGCTGGGCCGCATGCACGCGTAGGAGGGTAGGCGTACGGAAGAGTTGAGGCTTCACGGATTAAGGCGTGTGCTGCCCGAGTACTTTAGCGACTCGTGCAAAAGCCTACGGAGTTGTAGTCAGGATGCGACCAAGGTGGTCAACGAAAGTCAGGGAAACCTATTGGAGCCAAGGTATACGAAAGTGTGCAGAAGCCGTAAAATATTTAATTGAAAACGATATTTAGCTTTGCGTGAGTCCCAGGTCCTTGAGGGTTCGCCCTTTCTCGAATACCCTAAAGGGAACATAAATGGAGGAGCATCGTTCTTGGCATGCGGCGACAAGCACAGTTTCCCCGTGAACGCGCAGGGCACGCCCGTGGTCAAGTAAAACCAAAGGCGATAAGGGTGACCTGCGCGCCTTGGGCAGGAAAAGGACGCGTGGCTCGGAGCTCACATGCTTCACAGTGGGGGGTGGTTTCCCGTCCCTCGGTAACCCGAGGTAATAAATACTCACCTGGAGCCAGAGCTGCCACCCAGCGGCGAATATGCATAGGAACCTTGTGGCGAATATGTCGGAGGCTCATTGCTGGGTTCATCCACCGGGAAAAATCCGTAGAGTCATAAAAGCGAGGTGCTAGAAGAGTGCTTGCGATGTACTCGAGGTGTTGATCAGTGTCTGGATGCTGCTCCGTTGGCTCCCGACTTTGCCTTTGGTTTAGGACTGTCAGGGTGTAACGCTCCGACAAACCAAGGGATAGCCGGGGGCATTTGCTCCCAACCCTCGAAAGGGGCTGCCTCGTCGATGGCTGCAGTGGTGCTACAAGAGAGCTTGCGATGAGCTCATGTGGCCCAAGCTTGCGGCGGATGAGACGCTTGGTGCGTCGGCGGGGCCCCAAGCCGTCTTCGTGGCGGTGAAATTTTTTGTTCCATGTAACCGGCGTATGACCGGCTCCTGTGTGACTGTATAATCTGTAAGAGAATTTCTATCCTTGACTGCCTCGAGAATGGAGCTTCTGCGTTTGCTTTCTTTGCAGCGCCAGCCCCGGAGCCGTCGGGGCTCGGCCGTGCTTGTCTAATTGCCGTGGCTCGTTTGTAGCGTCAGCCCCTGAACGCTTTGGGGCTGATCGAGCCCGAGAGGCACGCTGTCTTTGGTGCGGCGCCAGCCCCCGAGTCCAAGGGCTGGTCGAGCCTTAGCGGCAAGCCACTTGTTTTGCAGTGTTGGCTTCCGAGTGGTTCGTAGCCAATCGAGCCCAAGAGGCACACTGTTTTTGATGCGGCGCCAGCCCCCGAGTACGAGTGCTGGTCGAGCCTTAGTGGCACGCCACCTATTTTGCAGTGTTGGCTCCCGAGTGGTTTGGGGCCAATCGAGCCGAAGAGGCGCATTGTCTTTGATGCGGCGCCAGCCCCCGAGTCCGAGTGCTGGTCGAGCCTTAGCGGCACGCCACCTATTTTGCAGTGTTGGCTCCCGAGTGGTTCGGGGCCAATCGAGCCCAAGAGGCACACTGTCTTTGATGCGGCGCCAACCCCCGAGTCCGAGTGCTGGTCGAGCCTTAGCGGCACGCCGACTTCTTCGTCTTGCCCGAGTGCAGGGGGTCGTTTTTAACGGAAGCATAACGGTTCGCGAGGGCGCTCAACGGCTCTTTTTACCGTTGCACTCTCATCCGTTAATCACGCCGTCTCGCGGTAATTTCGGGCGTTATGAAGCGCCATAAAAGGCGAGGGTTAGGTCTGACAGGGAGATCCCTCTATTTCCAGATCCATTCCTCCCTTTCTTCATTCTCCATTCAGCCGCCACCAGAGCCTTTCTTTGGTTCTTGATCTGCTCTGCGGATTTAGCCACCACGGGGAGCGTAGCCTCGCAGATGCGAACAAGGCGCTCCGTGCCCAAAGGCATGGTGCCGAAGAGGAAGCTCGTCGACCTCCCCAAGTCGGATAAGATCCCCTCCCCTGCCGTCGCATGGGCGCGAGGGAAGGTGACCGAGGAGGCGCTGGAGGAAATGGTGGAGCGGAGCATCCTTCCGCCTCAAGCTGTGGAGGAGTGGTGCCCGAGCGCCGGGGAGGCCTTCCCGTCGGAGAACTCCGGCGAACTGGTGCTTTTCAAGCCGTTCTTTGAGGCGGGGTTCGGCTTGCCGGCGGGAGCCTTCTTCCGAGGGCTGCTCCACTACTACGGGATTGAGGCCGTTCACCTCAATCCCAACTCGATCATGGCCATCTCCATCTTCATCCACCTGTGCGAGGCCTACCTGGGGATCACTCCCCATTTTGACTTGTGGAGGTATCTTTACTGGCTGAAGCCGCAACCCAGTGAGGAGAAGATGGTGGTGGTGGGAGGTGCTGGATTCATGCTGCGCCAAGGCTGGAAAGTTCAGTATTTTGACATCACCCTCAACACTTCCAACAAGGGCTAGAAGGCAGAGTGGTTCTACATTGGGAACCATGCGCCAACGATTCCCTGCCATCGCGGAGCGCGGCCGGAGATCAAGACGTGCTGGAATGAACTCCCCGAGGGTCACCAGATGCGTGAATTGGAGGAGCTTCTTGGGATGATCAAGGAGCTCAAAGATCGGGGTTTGACAACGGTCGGCGTCGCCTACAACTTTAGCAGGCGGCTGGTTCAGCCGATCGAGGAGAGGAAGCACCCAGGGTTCGAGTACTCGGGCCGGAAAGATCCTACTCGGGGGGCTCGCTGGACGGTGGGCAAGGAGGAGATGAAGGCGCGCGTAGGCGGCTTCTTCCTCTGCCACGTGTTGGAGAAGCATCAGCCACGCCCGTTTTCTTTGAAGAGGCCTGCTCCGCCGGTAAGTCTTCGTTCCGAGTACTTTAGCATGTTCATCTCGATACTGATCTTTGATTTTGATCTAATCGTCCGTTGGCCATCTGATTTTGTGACTCATGCAGGATCGGGTCTTCGAATACTTCTCTCCTTCTCCGCTTCCAGAAGATTCACCTAGGAAGGCGTACCTGGGGGTAGCGCCCCGGGTGATCAAGGCGACGCCCCTGCGGGAGGTCCAGTTGACCCGCCTGCTCCCCTGGAGTGGGCGGCCAGTGACACGGAGGGCTCCCTGAGCCCTTCAGATGAAGACGTGGAGGAGACCCGCCCACGGAAGCGGCGAGTGGCTGTGGCGAAAGTCGGGACACGCAGGGCCCGTGTTTCTAAGCCAACGGCGTCTGGAGTCGACGATGCGGCTGACGACGACTCGGCAACACTGTCCGACGAGGCGCCCTCTGTCCAGGACGCGGTGGCGCATGCGGCGCCGCCTCCTAAGCGGAAGCACTCAAGGAAGATGACCGCGAAGAAGCCGGATGCGCAGCCGGCCAAGCAGCCGGTTGCTGGTTCTGACGCTGACGTTGTCGAGCCGGGACGACCTTCCCCGGCCGTCGTGGAGGAAGAGGAAGAGGAGAAGGACGAAGCAATGTCCGACTCCTTATTCCAGGAGCAGGAGCACGCCCAGGCCATGGGCGTGTCAGTGGAGGAGAAGCGGCGGATGGTGGCGGAAGCCGTTGTCCAGGCTGCCGCGGACGCCAGGCCGGTTTCCAATCTGGGGACCAGGCCGATCCTGTCGACAGCCACGGCGCAACAGCGACCCAAGCTCCCGATCTTGCGGCCCCAGGTTGTTGTGGTGAAAAGTACCCAGTAAGTCATCGGTTTTCATGCTTCTTTTGCATGTCATTATTTCCGAGTTCCTGTTTTAACTTCCGACTGCTTTTTTCAGCAAATCCTCCGATGTTGATGCTGCGGCGGCCGGCGGGACGGGGTCATCGACTGCTACCCCTCAGAAGCCGAGTTCCCCCCGGTTACACCCGTTGGCACATCGCCCTCAGGTGTGGTGCCCGGCGTGACGGACTCGGCCCAGGGGTCGATGGCGCCACAACCGGAGCAGGTGCCGGCCGGGCCTGCGCCGGAGGAGAACGTGGTGGTGCCCGGGACGGAGGACGTGCAGGGCGGGGCCGGGAAGGCGGCGGCTTCCCCGAGCAGTGGCGCTGGGGATCCTGTAGTGGACCCCTCAGTGTCAGCCCTGCACGCAGGCAGAGATGCCGCTGCTCAACGGGAGGTCCTCCAAAAGCAGTCGGACGACCCGGGGACTATGACGGTCCCCGCGATTGACGCCAACGCGGCGGAGGAGGAGGCGGTGCTTGCCGAGTTGCAGCTCGCAGTTGACTAGTCTCGGCGCTGCGTGGAGGTTTGTCTCCTCATCCGCTTTGTTTATTTGTCGTGCTTCATTGTACCTTGCCTGACTTCTCTGCTTTCCGCTGATTGGTGCAGAGGTTGACTACGCTCCGGCAGTCGCGCCTGGAGCAGCTCCGTGACGTGCAATGATGCGATGGCGTGAGGAGGAGCTAAAGGCGGAGCTGAAACGGGTCAAGCATCAGCATGACGTTGCCCAGAAGAGCTTGAAT
>CM014275.1:31820750-31903100 GCA_004135705.1 Alloteropsis semialata
CAGGACGATCGTGATGGGGTTGGTCGCCCAGCTTGCATCAGGAGAGTAGTCGGCGTTCGGCCATCGCCGAGTGCCTCCTGGTACACGGCCCCGCTGTTTCTGAGTCCAAATGGGAATCGTGTCGGAGAAGTGACGTCCTGGCGGGCGGATTCGACCAGTCCAACGCACTCGCCGACGGAGGCAATGGCTCGGTCCATGTCTGCCTCGAACTCGCGTTGGCGTGCGGCCCATCGCCTCCTTCGTTCCTCGGGTGTCTGGTGAGCCCTGCATGGTGGAGGCGGCGTAGATGAAGCAGTCGGCGGTGTAGGCGGAAAAGGGCTCCCCTCGGAAACTGGGAGGGCGGCGTCAACTGTCGCGATCGTTGGGTTGTTGGCGATCGTTGGTGGCAGAGTGGTGATGGTGACGACCCCGTCCGGAGTAGCGTCGAGTCGTGGCGCGCTCTCCTCCGGGGTGGCGTCGCGGCTGAAGGAGAGCTCTCCCTTGGGTCCAGCGATGAAGACCATGGATCCGAAGAAGAACATGGCCCCTTCAGCGATGGAGATCTTGGCAGATGCCGGCGTGATGACGGCGGAAGTAGATGCCATCGAGCTTGTGGATTGATCTCGTCGATCTCCCCCTACCTGGCGTGCCAACTATCGGATTTATGAGCCCGGCAGTCCACACAGGGTAGCCTACGTGGTTGATTTGTTGAGGGACAGATCGAGGATCACAAGTCGATGGTAACACAAGACGCAAGGATTGAACAGGTTCGGGCCGTCAAGATGACGTAATACCCTACGTCCTGTGTTGGGTGTATGGATTGCTGTGTATGAAGTTCCTGAAGGATCTCCGTAGTTGGGTTCTGTCCTAGGTTGAATGATCGGGTGTTGTAGTTGTGTTCTGGAGGGGGGTCCCAAGGCACCTTATATAGTCCGGTTGCCTTGAGTTACAAGTCGGCTAGAGATCATAACCTACCCGAAATACAAGGATTCGATCCTATAACGATTACAGATATCTTTCCCTAGAATTCCGGCTAGCTTATCTTGATCTCCGATCTTCTTGCGAGGTACGCCGTCTGCTTCCTTGTCCCGCGCGCCGTCGTACTCATCCCGGTTTGTCCGACAGGTGGGCCTCCTGAGTGGTGGGCCATCCAGTCTAACAACCCGGCCCGATAGTACTCGGATTGGGCCGTCCCTTGCTGATTGGGCCAATCTGCCTTCTGGGTACCCCCGGGGGTCTATCCCCGACAGCATGCAGCAAAGAGCAAGGTCTTATCACATCATCGATGATGTCCTGTACAAGAAAGGAGTGGTGGCTCCTTGGCTTCGTTGCATATCATATGGCGAAGGCAAAGAGTTAATCCAGGAGGTACATAGTTGCCTATGTGGAGCTCACTTTGGGGCGAGAGCAGTTGTGGGCAAGGCAATGAGACAAGGATTCTATTGGCCATCAATCATCAATGATGCAACAAACATAGTCAAAACTTGTGATGCATGTCAAAAATGCGCAGTAACACGAAAATCGCTTTCAGAGTTATCACAGTTGATAATTCCAACTTGGCCATTGCAAAGATGGGGCATAGATCTATGGGTCCACTTCCCACAGCTCAAGGAAATCTGAAATACGCAATAGTTGTAGTTGAATATTTGACCACGTGGATCGAAGCTAGGCCATTGGCCAACATCACAGCGAAAACCATCATAAAATTTTTCTGGCAACAGATTGTGTGCAGATTCAGAGTACCAAGGGAAATCACAGTAGACAATGGTAAGCAGTTTGACTGAGATGAGTTCAGGCAGTATTGCATGTCCATTGGGACGAAGGCAAGATTTACATCGGTATACCATCCGCAATCCAATGGTGCAGTTGAAAGAGCAAATGGCATAATATTCACTGCCATCAGAAAATGCCTAGCAAATTGTAAAAAAAGGCAAATGGGTAGAAGAGATGCCGAAGGTAATCTAGGCTCACAATACATCCACATCAAGAGCAACTCAATTCACTCCTTGCAAACTATTATATGGCAAAGAAGCAGTATGCCCGGAGGAAATTTTGCGCAAGGGGCTTCGCACTCAGCAAGAAGCACCAAAAGACAGCGAAGCCATAGACAAAGACCTCACAGAGATCTACATGCTACAAGCAGCTAAAAACATCTCCAAATATCAAGCAGAGATGAAGAAATGGCGTGACAAAAAGGTAGTGAGAAAAGACATCAAAATAGGCGACTGGGTGCTGAGGAAAAACCCAAGTATGCCTTCAGAAAAGCTACAAAGTAAATGGGAAGGCCCGTCTCTTGTACTCAAAAGCAACAGACCAGGATCTTTTCACTTGGGGGACGAAGAAGGCAACGAGCTGCTGCATTCATGGAATGCGGACAACTTACGAAGATATTATCTATGAAAATCATGTAAAAATTGACTTCGTAATCTATAAACGGAGTCAATTAGTAGAGTAGATTTTTCTTCCAAAAAGCCCGTACTCTTTTCCTCACTGGGGAACCCTTATCAAGGGGTGAGGTTTTTAACGAGGCGGTGCTAAATGTAACTCGCGCGAAATATATGAACGAGATATTCCCCATAAAACTTGCATCGAAAGTGACCGGCTTCGACCAAATCGTTGTTATTCGATAACCCAAATAGAACTAAATTGACCCTACCTAAGGTAAGGTCAATCCAGATCTAAAAATGCTTACTCTAAGGAGTAAAAGGGGTTTCTACTCATACAATGCCTTTTTCTCTAAACAACGCTTACTCCAAAGAGTAAAAGGGGCTTCGGCACATACAATGCCTTTTTCTCTAAAAAATGCTTACTCTAAAGAATAAAAAGGGCTTCGGCTCATACAATGCTTTTTCTTACCTAAAACGATTTCTCTAAGGAGTAAAAGGGGCACCGGCTCAAACAAAAAATCTCATCACTAAAAATGCTTACTCTAAAAGAGCATCGGACCAAAAGATGTTCTCAACCAAAAACGAACTAAGGGACTTGAATAAATGAAAACTCGCTTCAGGGGAGGAGGTGTTTCTCTCAAAAACAAAGGCAAATCGAGTTTACATTTATTCATACACATTCAATCATACTCAAGTCAGTTACAAAAACAGTATTTACAAAATGGATATTAGAACATCTCAAAACATGGAGCGTTACAGACGCATGAAAAATCTTCAACACCAGGGTTAAGGTCCAAAGGTTCAGCCTTAACTCTAAGAAAACGAGTAGCTTTGGCATTTCTTCGGGCAGCAAGCTCAATGCGCTCAGAACCTTGAGCAATAAAAGAAGTAAAGAAGCTAAAAATATCAAACTCATTATGACGATAGAACTCGTGGCAGAATTCCCAAAAATCGCTAAGGCATGAATGAGGGTAACGTCGTTGGTACTCTTTCCAAGCGAAGCCAGATACACAAAGTGAACCATCCCACATGGCCAGAAGAGCAGGTTCAAGCACATCTCCCTCTCCAGGGATCTGAATATGTACAAATTTAGAAAGTTCAAAAACTACCAAACTTATCAAAGTTTCTGAACAGATTCTGCTCTAACAAAGCTACACCTTTGGATCAGCGTCAGTCGCACCGCTTTGACTAGCCCCAGCACCAACTCCAGAAGCAGAAGCCCCAGCAGCGGCGGCGGCGGCATCGGCTTCGGCTTTGCGTTGCGCCTCCACTGTAAACAATTCCTTCGCCTGAGACAATATAAGCTATCAGGAGAATATAATGCAAAGGCTCGTCAAAAAATAAAATAAGAAAAGAAACACTATAAACGAAACTAACCTTGGCAAGTCGATCATGAGCAGTACGACGAGCACACTCCCGACCAGTAGCAGCCCAAAACTTCTTTAAGAACGCGGTCCTGGTTGCAAGGATAGCTTCGCTAAATAGCTCTTTGTCATCAGGATTCAGAGCAGAAGGAAACTGATAGTCTATCTTCAAAAAGGCCTTATAATGTGAACAGCCTTGATCCGAAAGCATTTTAATGGCGTTCGTTATGCATAGTCCGAGCAGAAACTTGAACTCGTCATCAAGCCAGTCAAAAAGCTTGACGAGGCCATAATCCTGGCTAGAAAAGGCAAGGGGCTCTGCACCATATTGCTTGAGAGCGGCTTCGTATTCACGATAAACTTTAAGACCGCGAGCCCAGACATCTTGCTCTAGTCTCTCCTTCTCAGAGCGAAGCTTCTCCACCGTACCACGATCCCGGTTGGCCTCATCATTCAAAGAATTTTTTAAATCTGTCACTGTAAGAAGATCTCACTTATATTTATCAGCATTGGTAGAAATCTTTTCTTTCGCACCTTCCAAACTCTTCAGCTGATTCTTCAAATCATGGACAATGGAGGCATCATCAACTAATTTGTTGCGAAGCCCCTCAATCGTCTCAGCATTACGAGTTCGCTATGCTTCAAGTGCAATCAATTGATTCTTGAGTGAAGAAATCTCAGCTTGAGTAGATTCGTGCTTAGTACAGAGCTGTTCCTTCTCGGCTTCAAGAGACTCTTTCACCTTAGTAATATTAGCCTGTTGAGAGGCCCACTCCTCACATTCCTTCCGCAGAGACTCGAGCTCAGCCTTTCATTTTCAATATCATTAAGGCGAAGAGGAAGCCGCTCAAAAAGCTCTTGCAGCGAGATCATGGCCTGCAAAGGAAAACAAAGCTCTAAGTGAAGCCAATTAAAAAATAAACAGTAGAGAAAACGAAGAAGAAGTAAGAATTACCTTAATATTGCAGTAATACATATCCCAGCAAGTGCGTCCAAGTCAAAGGACTTCACCCTATCTTCAAATTCTGCAAAAAGAAAACTAAAGGATAAGTAACGAAGCCAATAAAAAATAGTAATTAAGAAGCAAAAAGAAGCAAATTGTACCGTCAGGCATAAAATCAGGTAATTCATCCATAGAGCGAAGCCCATCCCGGCGCAATCGCTGAACAAATGATTCGCGCGAAATCCTACCAGACCCTACACCAAGCACTATATATATTTCAGTATGATATTCAATGGATCAGCAACGGAAGCCAAAGACACTTAACAGCATTACAAGCAAAGAACTTGAGTTACCTTCGGCATGAGCAGGCCTAGAACTATCATCGACTGGAACGTCAGAGGACTCAGCCTTGGCAGCCGGAATAGAAACAACAGGCGATGCAATAGCCGTTTCAACATCCTTGCCTGAGCCCACATCAACACTGGCAGTAGACCTGTCCTTCTCCACCTCCTCAGGAATAGTCTCCAAGAGAGACTTAGCCGCCGCCCGAGCCAAGAGATCAAGCGAAGAAGATGTGGCCTAAGTAGATGAAACCTCAAGATCAGCAGAAGCTATATCCTTAGGCTCATCTTCTTCCAAAAGGCGGCTATAACTAACATTGTCATCATCCTCAATGCAATCTAGAATGCGAAGCCGGAGGACGGGACCAATAGATACTTTAACTGTAAAAATAATTAGAAGCAAATTACAAAACGAAGGAAACAGAAAAGAGAAACAAAAATAACTTACCTCCAAAGTCAAGATCCAAAGCAGATGAAGCTGCAGCTGGATCAGAAGAAGGCGCGACCAAACTCGCAGAAGCGGGAGGAGCAGCGCCAGAAACAAGAGCTGCAGACGAAGCCACCGGCGGAGGAGGAGCACTCGAAATTGCAAATGATTTCCCAAAGATAGTTGTGCGGGGCTTCTTCTTCGGATCCGTGAGGTCTGACACATCAGCCTCAACATCCTCGAGAGCCTCGTCAGCAACAGACTCAGCATCTTCGGTGTCCTCCTCATCAGGGATTTCACCTTCCTCCATAACGCCCTTACCCCGGGGTCAACATCCATGGTGTCACCTCCTTCTTCAAGTTGCTGGGCAAATGCGGCAGCTTCGTCGTCTGTCATATCGGCCGGATTCTGAATAATGTCTTCGTCGGAATCAGAATCTCCAATCAACCGAGCGGTTTGCTTCGTGCGAGCCGCTAGAAAAGAAAATACAACAATAAGCAAACGAAGCAAATTTACGAGAGATAAAATCAAATGAAGCAAAATGGGTGAAATAACAAATATAAAACTTGCTTGTTGCTGGAAGAAAACAGAAACCGAGAAAAGCCAAAGCTCACAAAGCAAATAGCAAGCGTCAAGCACAAGCCAGTGTAGAAAAGGCGGAGATGAAGGAAGTAAAGCCACACTCCTTCGGTCCTATTTATAGGGGGGGTGAAAAAATGTGACCGTTAACTGTCTCGGTAAGCAAACCGTCGCGTAAATTCAAAATCCACGAAGCCAACAAACAACAACGGTAAAAAATGTGACCGTTGATAGCCTCGGTAATCGAACCATTTGAAGAGACGAAGCCAGGCAACACAGCTAAAAGGATGTCGAAACTAAAAACATAACCAAACAAATTCAATAACGACTCAGACCTTCTCCAACGGGAGGAGGCGTTTCTTGGACAGGCGAAGGCAATCCAGGGTTCCAGGAACTAGGCCTGTTGGAGAAAGCCTTCATCCGCGAGGGGCTACTATTGGGGGATTGGCCTACCAAGAAACACCTGTGATAGATTTAAAATACCACTACACACACTTGCCTTCGGTCTGATAGAGGGCAGGATATTTGCCTTCGGTCGGAAGAATGACCACAAGGGTGCCTTCGGTCCTTATTTAGGGGCAACATAAAAACCATCGCTATTATACGGGGTAAACAATGACCCGGGTAAAACTAAGGCAGCCCTGGGTCCTTATTCCAACAAAGTATATCGTGATTTGCTTTGTTCTGTTACCTGACAGGTCGAAAAGGGAGCCCCTAGCTTTGGTGGTCAATAGAGGAAGACCACGGATGCCAAGTCGCCAAAGCAGACGACGAAGGCGATTAAGTCCTCCTGCATGCCTACGAAGCCAGCGTGGACCGGGTCCAAACCAAGTCCAACACGGTGTATTTGGTCCACGCTTTCACACCTTGGAATGAAAATGTACCATTGTGTCCCTAGATTATCCATGTTGTATAGTCTAGAAGGTGATGCCTGGTTTTCAAGGGCATAAATGGAATGTAAAGATGCCTCTTGGCCCTATAAAAGGGGACCCTTCACCAACATGCAAAGAGCTGATTCCCAAAAATACTGTTGATAAGTAATATATTGTTGCTTGTCTCATTTCTCAGTCTTGGCTATTGTTTGTGTATATTAGCTTCGGCGATATCCCAACAAGGGCTGAACGTCCACTATATAGGTGTTGAAGTAAACTGTTGTAGCCAAGTCCTCATAGAAGGATATAATTGTTGGGAATTCAGTGGCTTCTTTTTTTTGTGCAGTTTGTTCTAGAAAATCATTAGTTGCTAATCTGTGATAAAAGTGAGTGTTTGTTGTCAATTTTGCAGATTATTTGGGACGCACAAAAGCTGAACATGATGGACAAAGTTGTGTCTAATTGTCTTTCTTGCATCTGTTTACAACAAGGGAAATTTGTTGACTGGTAAGTTATCATATCACTGCCTAATTGATTTAAAATTGTACTTATCTGTACCTGTGATCTGTCTTCTATGGTTGTTCTTGTAAACACCCAGAACTGAAATCCATAGATATCTTACAAAATGGCATTGCAATATTTGCTGTAAATTAAGCTTTTAATCTAAAGGGTAGGGAACTTGCTTATATAAATGTGCTATGATTTGTGGTCTTCAGCATTTCTGGGCTTAACTTGCATTGCACAATGAAATCTTTTCCTTTGCTTTGTGCAGGATTTGTGTGATCCTTGGAAATATTTCTCCTACAGGATGTTGCTACATATATGTCCTATCGAAAGAGGTGAGTTCTTCCTTCCCATGTTATTTAGGCTGCATTATTCTGTAATGGCATGGGTTGAAAATGGTAGTCCAAACATTCTTCATGGTCATGCTACAATTGGGTCATCGATTCAGTTTAAGTCGCTTGTGCTTCGACTCTGCTGATTCTTGCGCGATGGCGTGCTCCAACAACTGTTGTGTGTAACTATAACTGTGCTCCGGCAAACATTTCCAATACTTGAAGCAGGACTACATATAGTGCTTACTACAAAGACGGGGGACTGCCCATGGTGTTTTCTAGAGCAGACTACTTCAAATCAGTTGAAAATAGGGTTGATTTTAGCGATCTGGACTTGTTAGCTCTTTAGGAGTTAGGACTCAGTTAAAACAAATTTAAATTTGTTGTGGAAGCTCGAGCTTTTCATGCGTACAAAGGTGTGATAGTGAAATAGATCCAAATTGAGGCGACTGTTTGAATGATATTTTCCCTATACAATTATTGATCAAAACAAATCTGTATATATATGCATTCAGTTATGGAATCAAACTCTGACAATGCCAATATCCACTTTTCGATTCTCCCTTTCAACATCGGCATGGACAACATATATTTAACCACATCGGTTTTACAAACCACCGTACACTCGGAAGACAATAAATAATGCCTCAATTTAGTGCAAGAGAAATAAAGGCACAAACATAACTTTTCAACTGGACGATATCTAGTTTCCGCATCAATCAACTTCTGACTCAAATAATAAACCACTCTCTCCTTCCCTTCAAATTCTTGTCTGAGAACAGACCCGATCGACAACTCATCAGTCGACAAATATAATCGGAATGGCTTATCTCTCTAAGGTGGAATCAAAACTAGCGGTGTCATCATATATTACTTTATTTCATCAAATGCCTTCTGTTGCTCTTTTCCCTATACGAATTCTTCATCGGCTTTTAATTTCAGCAGTGGAGAGAAAGGATGAATTCTTCCAGATAAATTTGATATAAATCTTCTAACAAAATTAATCTTACCGATTAAAGACTGGAGGCTCGTCTTATCGGTGGGCGGCTTAGCATCTCTGATAGCTTTCATACTTTTTTGTCCGACTTCAATGCCTTTTTCATGAACCATGAAACCCAAAAATTGTCCAGTCGACACTCCAAATGCACACTTATTAGGATTCATCTTTAAACCATGCTTTCTCCTGCACTCAAGAGTTTCTTGCAAATCAGCCAGATGCTGCTTATAACCATCGGACTTCACCACCACATCATCAATGTAAATTTCAACAATCCTGTCGATCAATTTATGAAATATATAATTCATTGCCCTCTGATACGTAGCACCAGCATTTTTCAAACCAAAAGTCATCACAACCCACTCATACAATCCAAGCGCACCAGGACATCGGAACGCAGTCTTAGGAATATCTTATTCTGCCATAAAAATCTGATTATATCCTGCATTACCATCAATAAAACTAATCACTTTATGTCCTGAAGCCGCATCAACTAACATATCAGCAATCAGCATCGGATATCCGTCCATCGGAGTCGCTTTATTAAGATTCCTGAAATCCACACAAACTCGCAATTTCCCAGTTTTTTTTGAAAACAGGAACGATATTAGATATCCACTCAGCATACCGACAAGGTCGAATAAATTTGGCTTCATATAACCAAGTTATTTCGGCTTTTATTTCTTTATCTAATTCAGGTCTAAATCGTCTCAGCGCTTGTTTAAAAGGCCGATACCCTGGTTTGATTGGGAGCCGACGTTCAACAATAGATCGGCTTAAACCTAGCATTTCGTAGTATTCTCAAGCAAAACAATCATGATACTCTTTCAATAACTTTATTAGTTCTTATTTAAACTCAGGATCCAATTTCGCACTTACATATGTCGGCCGAGGCCTATCTCCTAAACCTATATCTACCTCCTCTAGTTCGTCGGCCGACATAAACCCTTGACCAAGTTTACCCTCATCTTCAATAAACTCTTCCATTAATACAAACTCTCAGAGCCGGCTGCTTGGATGGCTTCAGACCATCATCGGACAATTGTATAAAGTTGCCTTTCCAAACCTTGCCCGATAAGCACTCTATTCCTTCAAACTCCCAAACCGTCAAATCGGCGATAGCGACGCTGACCGATTCATCGGCTTGGACAGTCTCAATGTGATATCCATGCCATTGGATGAGACATTGATGCATGGTAGATGGCACATAGCAATTAGCATGAATCCAATCATACCCCAAGAGCAAACTGTAAGACCCCTTGCTATCGATGACGAACAAAGTAGTAGGCAGTGTTTTGTTCCCAGTCGTCAATTCGACATTCAATGTCCCCCGAGCCGGCGACGGATTTCCACCAAAGTCCTTAAGCATCATATTGGTCTTGATCAAATCATCAAGGCCTTTGCCAAGCTTCCGATATGTAGTATATGGCATCAAATTCATAGCAGCTCCTTCATCAACAAGCATTTTTGTCATCGGCTTGCCATCAACATACCCTTTGACATACAAAGGCCTTAAATGCCGATACTTCTCATCAACTGGTTTTTCAAACACAGCATGTTGAGGTTGTAGGATCAACCGTGCCATTGCTTCCTCAACATCATCGGCTTCATCATCGGTCGAACTAACATTATATTCAGCGAGCAGCACAAACACCATGTTCACCGATGCCGATGGTCCTTCATCATCACGCTTGGGCTTAGCTTTCCAAATCTAGAAATTATTATCTTCTTGACGCTTTTCTTTGAGCAATTCCCTGAATCGGAGACGCTGAACCCTTCTTTTCTGTGTTTTGGTCAAACTCTCAGAACACCTTTGTGGATTAACCTTGGGATGTAGGCCCAGTTTGACCTCCTGATTCTTCTCCGATTCTTGTGCATCATCTAGCTTTTGGGTATTTTCCTTTTTCCTATACACCAAACGATCATGCACAAAAACACGGTCTTCTTTATATTTTTGGCGCTCATTATACCTTCGGCGATCATCGTCCCATCGGTCATAGCACCGAACTCACGCCGATCGTGGTATTCACGCCAATCTTCACGCTCTTGCTGGTAAGCAACTTCATCATGCCAGCTACACCGACGCCCATAATCCAATCGATCATGCAAAGAATGACGCTGCCTCTTCGAATCTCGATAACTTTCATATTGATCACTACATTTTGGACAATCGTATATTGATGGAAGTCTCAACTTTTCATTCCAAAACCTGAAAAACGGACATTCCCAGTGATCTTCATCATCAAATCTTTTCATCGAAGGACTCCGATCCCTTTCTTACTAACGCATGTACTTATCAATAAGCTGCCCTGACGTAACTCTTGGCTTGTCTCTGCGTCGGCGGTCTTCCCGATAATTCTGATAGTTCCAATCCCTCACCTCATCAGCCGATACTTGACATTCAAGATCGATAGCTCCTGATTTCTTCGCAAGTTCCAATGTGAGGACTTTAGCCTTCATCTTTTTATCCGGTGCTCCAATTTCAACCATATTCTGAGGGAACAGATGCCCATCAAGCTTCATTGGCTTCTTACCAGCTTCAACTTTGATAATCCCCTTCTCAATTGCCGATTGAATTTCATTGCGGAAGACTTTGCAATCGTTCGTATTATGAGACACTAAATTATGTCACTTACAATATTTCTTCTTCTTTAATTCTTCAGCAGAAGGAATTGTATGATTCGGTAAAAGCCTGATTTGTTTCTCTGCCAATAATAAATCAAATATCTTATCGGCCTTAGTAATATCAAAGCTGTATCTTTCTGGCTTGACCTTCACCCACGGGCAGGCAATAGAATTCTTATTCTTGGTCCATTCAACCAAATTGACTTTAGCTTCATCACCGTCGGAATCATACTCAATGTTAGCAATTTTCCTTTGATATTTCTCCCTCCGATAATCATTATTGCATCCTTCATGCTGAGAGAGTTTCTGAATCATGTGTCCCAAGCCTTCAAAATCATGACTTGTATACCGATCTCTGACTTGAGGCAACAATCCTTGGAAAGCCAAATCAATGAGTTGTCCCTCCGATAAATTGAGTGAGTAGCATCGGCTGCAGACATCTCTGAATCGTTGGACAAATTCACTGACCGATTCCCCATTCCTCTGCCGGAGAGCCATCAAATCAAATAGTCTAGTCTCTTGCACTCCCATGAAGAAATAAGCATGAAATTGCTTCTCTAGATCGGCCCAATTGTTGATAGAATTTGGTGGTAATGAAGAAAACCACAAAAAGGCCGAACCAGAGAGAGGCATAGGGAAAAGTTTAACTTTCAATGGATCAATAGATGCCACTTCACCACACTGGATCGTATAGACTAATATGCTCAATGGTAGTAACATCCCCTTGTCTAGAAAACTTATAGAAATCAGGAATCCTGAATCGAGCTGGCATTGGCAATGTGTCAAACCAGTCTGGATACGGCTTTTGATACAAATAATATTGCCCCTTAGGTTTCAAACCGAATTGATTTTTCATGACATCAGCAATTTTATCTGTCCAATCCTCCTGAGCATAATTTCCCTGACTGATCGGAGCATGTGTTGACGTCATTATGACTGGTGTCTCAATAGGCCCTACTAAAGGCTCCTGATAGTCAGCTCCCCTTTTCCTTGGTGGATTCTCAGTGTTGAAGTAAGAAGGATACACCATCTTGCCGTTAACCACAGGGACCCGACTGCCAAATTGATCTATATGTTGTGATGCACCGGAATCTTTTGGATCCTGTTCCTCTTCTCTTCTTCTTCAGTTCCATCTGCCACCTTGGATTTTCACTTCTTTGCTTTAGGAGTTTCATAACACTCAGGATGTGTTTCTGGTGATGTAGATGAACTGATCTGCACAATCTTTTTCTTGAGATCTTTAATTGCTGAAGAAGCGCTGGTATCAAAATAAGCAGGTCCCTTCTGGACATCCTTAAATATTGCTCCATCCAGCAATTTGGCGATCAATCCCACCACCGTGTTAACCAATATTCCAGATTGATTAATCATAGCATGACTCACACCAGCATCTATATAGTCTTGAAAGAACTGCCTCTTATCCGTTGTAACCCGATCAAACGCTTCCTTGGGGGCAGGAAACTGATTTTTCTTGATCACAGTGTTGCGAGTCTTGCTGAATGAATTCAGGCACAGGCGCTTGAATTCTTCAAGTTGCGCTTCCATGAGTTTCTTCTGCTCATCACTGAGGTCTTCCATCGTGACATTAGGGATCTCACCTTTATCTCCAGGAGGTGCCATCGCAGAAGCTTTCTTGTCCCACCAGGGCGTGCCAAAATGTGTTGACGTCCAAAAAGTCAGGCGTTGACTCTTGGAAATTAACACTGTGGCCTAGAAGATTTGCTTGAACTTCAGTGCAGGTCATCTTGAGGTTCGGGGCGTGCCAGTCAATTTGACCTGAATTGACAAGGTAGAGTTTAATCAGTAAAACAAAAGGAACTCATCGGCCAAAGCACCGATTCATTCCAGCGATCGAATCAATCATGAAGAGAAGTCCAATTGTAGCAGGCCTGCCCCAATTAATCCGATTCAAGCACATGAGACCAATCCTTTAGGTCCTCAAACACTTCAACCGAGTTAATCGTGCTAGCCTGTCGGGTAACGTCCCGATTAAACTACCGGTAATCATTGATCGAGAAACCCGATAGCAGCGAGACTCACTCGACGGTGAGCACAGATGATACAAGTCACCATTTATTACATCACAATAGTTCACATGGATAACATAAAACGAGTTTTAGTACTTCATTATTACAGACCAGAGTTCATTGCACAGCGGAAATAAAACGATAACTCTAGACGACGATACTAGTGGTGTCATGGTGAAGCCCGTACATGACATCACTCCTCGTTCTCCCTTCCCGGGGAAAACGATTCCAGCTCCACAGTCCAACCGGGAGGCAGGGTACACGGCCAAGGCAAAGCATCAACAGAGTTGTAGGCATCATCATCATCTGAAAGTTGAGCCACAAGCAAGGCTGAGTATACTAATACTCCGCAAGACTTACCCAACTGGGATAAGAATATTCCGACTCCTAGACATGCAAGGCTTTTTGGCTGAGGGGATTGTTTTGCCAAAAGCGACTAAGAGTTGGTCTTTGTTTTCAAGTTTTAGCATCCCTTTATTGTGGGCCTAACCATTAACTAGGTTTGCACCTGACTAATTCAATCATGGTGGTGACAAACAATTAATATCATACTTCAACCATATTCATCATTCATCTCCATAATTCCTCTTGTTTAATACAGTGTGAAAAGAGATCAAGCAGCTTCATGTAACCGCGAAGGACGGACAACTTAAGTCGATTTTACACCATGCATGGGACAACCTAATCGCACGTCACGTGAGCGACACCCCGGTCCTCACGCAACAACCTTTCCTGCCTTTTCCTGCCATTTGCACAGAGCCCACTCCAATCGGGTGCAAAGTCCCACAACCCCAGATGCCCCAGGCAGAGCTGGCCTGCGACCACTACTACACCCGCCATCTTCGCCCTCGCCCAAAGGAGTGGGGAAAGTCAAACGTCAGTTCCAGTTGGTACATCGGTTTACCGCTTTCCATTATTTCACGGCATACGACTAGTACTTTCAAAAGCTTGACCAACATCGCCACACATTTATCCTTAACCAAATTCAGTAGGTGGATGGGACGATCAACCACCACGGGTTATCGCATAAAACCCATCCACTAATTTCCTCATGATTCCAACATAAGGGGGAAACCTATTTCTCGCGAGTGACAAGAAATCACTCGACTTCTACCGAGTCCTATTTTAGCATAGCAAGCTAACGACCTAGCATTACTACTAAGAACTTGGGTACCTATGGATCATGCATCTAAGGTTTCAAACAACTCCTGAAACTTAAATGCACAAGCAAGGTAAACATAGAAAAAGTAATGACATTTCAAAATATAAGGGTCACATGCTCCGGTGCTTGCCTTCGTCACAGCGTGGGGCACTACCCGACACTTGGTCCTGGTCTTGGGGAGTCGGAGTAGCGTCGGCTTTAAGCTGCTCACTCTCGGACCGGGCCACCAGCTCGTAGGTTCCGTCAGCTAGCGCGAAATCTACACGTATGCACATGCATAAGATTCATAGTGTTTTCACCAGAATAATCATTAGCCTTATGATTGCAGCAACTCAATTATACATGTGGCAGAAATTAACTGAGTATAATTATATTATAATTGAGTGTTCATCGATATCACTTATTTATCTATTTCTAAGCCTTTTTCCTTGCATAGTTTAGCGATTAAAGCATAGAAAACATATTTGCATGAACAAAACTTTCAGTGAGCATGGTTCTGAAGTATAGACAATTAAAACATGTTTTCTAGGGTGTTAGCCATATTTTAATTTACTGTTTCACATTTATTTGGACAGCCATTAGTAGCTATTGTTGGAAAAATTTAATTAAATCTACAAGCATTCAAAGAAGCTGATATTTTTACTGTACTTAGGTTTATAACAGAGGGAGCTACTGTGAATTTTTTGGATTTTTCTAAGGTGTACAGAATATTTAAGGATTTATTTACTATAAAACAGCTAGTAATAAGATTAAATCATAATTAAATCTACACATGCTTTCTGTACTTGGGATTTCTGCAGAATGTTCCTACACCATAGAGGAGTATGTTATAAAAAGTATAATATTTTATGAATACAGCAGAGACATTAATTAGATTTTATCTTGCTTAAACAATAAGTGCATAAAAACTATAGGAAAACATATAAAAGATATATTGAACAACCTATCCAGAAAACTCTAATGATCAAAACAAAGCTATTCCATGTTGTTTCATAATTTTCGCATACACAGAATGATTATTATGCATTTCTTTAGTTCCTTTAGTGTTTTCCTTACATAAAAGAAAATAAATTCTTAGGCCAAGATTCGATGGGTTCAAGCCACACCACTGCGTAGATCTATTCATAAGGAAGCTAATAAAAGTGGTTTCACATTTTTATCATTTTTCTATGATTTTATATGCATTTGTTTGTTTTCAGCTGATTTAAACATTAAAGAAAAAGCAAAACTTAAACGTTTTTGCAGATAGGTCCCTGGAATATTCCCCATAACCCCCTGTAATTCTGATTACTCGCAAGTAGGTCTTTCTTCTACCTCTGGTACAGAACGGACCATGCTTTGCTCGTTTTGGCCGTGCAGCAGGCCGGCGGCCGGCAGGGACCTGGCTAACGGCGGGGCTGGGCAAGGGAAGGCTTGCGCCTGCGGCACCTATGGCGCGGCGCACAGAGGCGCGGCCCAGGCAGGACCAGCAGCGTGCAGCGCCTTGGCCTGAGCGCGGCGACGGCAGCTCCGGCGAGGAACGGCCATGGTGCAGCGAATAGGCAAGGGAATGGGCGGGGAAGGATCAGTAGCTCACCATAGTGTCGTTTTGCTGTTCAGATTGGGCAGAGGAAGGCCGGAGGATGGAGTTCCATGTGCGGGTGCAGCTCAGGTGGCTCAGCAACAATGGCGGCCACCAAACTTGAAATTCCCGGTGGCTTCGTGGACGACGTACGGCGGGGGTGGGTCGAGGATGGAGCAGGGTTGGTTGTGGATGCCTGAGCGCATGGAATTGACTGGAGGGGGTGGAAGGATGGCGAATTTCGCCCAGCACTGGAGCTCTGCTCGGGCTAGTGTGGAGAACAGGGGGCTCAGTCTTGGGCTTTTATAGCGAGCAGTCGAGGGGAGAGCTTGCAGCGCGGGCTAAGCAACGCCCGGCCATTGGCCAGCTCGGGCGGCAGGCGCTGGTTGGGGAGAGGGGCGGCAGCGGGATTGGGCGAGTGGAGCGGTGCTGGCTGGTTGGGCCGCGGCCGTGCCCGCTCGCCGGCAGCGACGTGGCGGCCATGGCCTGCCATGGTCGGCCATTAAAGCCGAGCTCTGAGAAAACTCAGTTCGTGCGCGAAAATCGGCCGACGTTTGACCACGAATATCTCCAAAATCGTCGAGATTCTGGCCGATCCCAAATTATCAAAGTTGTAGATTAATCTACCCTCTACGACTTTCATTAAAAGGTTCAGGGCAAAAAGTCGACGGATTTGCAGTTTGAAAGGACGAAAGATATCGGTTTGAACGAGTTCAAACGCGATCTTCAGAGTTTCAGAATTGGTTTCAAATTAGCCCGACCAAAACTGGTTCAAAAGGACCTGTTACACTCTGAATTTGGTTTTACCTACTAAATAAAAGTTGTTCATTGGGTAAAGGACTACAACTTTTGTATAGGTCACAAATTGAGTTCACATTCAAAATCGGGTTTAAACTTGAAAACAAGCCAGGCTGTTTTTGTATCTCGAGCAGAGTGAAACACCTCTGAAGATGTGCCTTTTCCAACATGTTCCCGTTTGAATCTGCTTATACCCCTTTAACAAAAAATTTGTTCTCCTACAAATTGACTACAACTTTTATTTTGGCCAAAACTTGAGTTCAAAGGTAAAATTTGATTTTAATGTCAACTTACGATAAACTCTCTTACAGGCTTAATTAAAAGTTAACTCCTCATCTCCTGTGTATGTCTTTCGAGTTCGAGGCTGAACCTTTAAGTGAACTTGTTTGGCTCTAAACTAGGAAAGTTCTTGATAGGGTTCATTTGTCATGACAACGATTAATCTTGATAACACTTTTAAATTTTTGGGACTGTTACACCAATGCTAGCAGGAACCATCAGCCTTGAATCCAATTCGTGAATATATGCAATGTACTGAAACAGGCCATCGACTTATAGAAGCCAAATCGGAGATAAACCTAACTTAAACATGTTCTTCATTATACATATCTCCAAAGGCATTAAATAAACTAGATCTCGTGTCACTAACAATCGGATCGATTTTGAGACAGCGTTGCTAGCAGGGCACCGATTTTAGCTTATTTACTCCTATAGATCAATATATATCAAAAAACTTGCTTAAACTAGATTTATTTGTAACTTGATAAATGAATCTAAATCAGCCATATAAACAGTATAAACAGATCTACTATAAAACATGGAATATGATAAAACAAATAGATCCTTGTAGATGTAAGACGATAAGATAAACTAACAAGATACGATAAAGGGTGAGCGATCTAAACAAAGAAGGGTGATACGCCTCAATCTAAAGCCTAGAATCAACTCGATAAATTGGTGAATTAACTAAACGAAGAAGGGCGATACGCCTCAATCTAAAGCTTAGATTAATTCGATATGTGTCGCACTTACAGGCAAACCAGATGTCAAGATGATGCAGCTCTACTTGCTGAAGAACTCGACAAAAAGGGTTGTTGGCACGAGGGCCGAAAGTTGTGTTTGTATTGATGGTTGTGTGAACTTTTTTACAATGGCGCAGGGTTTATATTTATACCCTGGAAATCTAACTAATCCTTATCGGCTACGACAATATCTCTAATTTATTCAAAGTAAACTAATCTAAACTACCAAAATTGTTACAATTGCCGCACGAACAGGCCTTGAAGAAGCTTCTAGTCACATCTATCTCTGAGTCGCAAATGCTCCGGCCTTCTCCACCCCGTATCCGATTGGGACTCCATCGAACAATCTCTGATCGGAATCGTACATCTCCAAGTCAAAATCAGACTCGGCCTCTAGCCCTGGCTTTCCGGCGTACAATATTCCTTCTATATTAACCAAGTCAAAATCTGGTGTCAAGCCCTGGCTTTCCGGCGTACAATATTCCTTCTATATTAACCAAGTCAAAATCTGGTGTCAACAGCTAGCTTGCTGCTGACGCTAATTGTTTGCTTCGTGAGCTTTAGCCTTATCTAGCTTCTATTTCCTTTCAGCGACAAGTAAGTTATTTGTTTATTGTTTCATTTGTTTTGCTTAGTTTGTGTTTAGCTCTCGTAAATTTTGTTCACTTGCTTATTGTTTCTTCCTTCTTTGGTAGCAGCTCGCATGAAGCAAACCGCTCGGTTGATTGGGGATTCTGATTCTGATGAAGACATTGTTCCGAGCCCGGCCGCTATGACCGATGACGAAGCTGCCGCTTTTGCCCAGCAATTTGAGCATGGAGGCGATGCCATGGATGTTGATTTGCGGGGCAAGGCCATTGCAGAAGAAGGCGAGATCCCAAAAGAAGAAGATACCGAGGATGCTGAGTCTGTCGCTGATGAGACTCTTGAAGATGTCGAAGCTGATGTGTCGGATCTCACCGATCCGAAGAAGAAGCCTCGCACGACTATTTTTGGGAAGTCATTCGTGAGCACGAACTTGATCAAGTTTTATGAAGAGAAGGGGTATTTTCCTGTTGGTCACGGCCGAGCCCCCGGTGACGAGGTCGTTCCCGTCCCTGAGCCTAACGAAGCCGTTGTGTTTAGGGATTTCTTCACTGCTGGGCTTCGGATGCCCATTCACAATATTATCGTGGATATGCTTGGGAGGTATGGGTTGCAGCTTTATCATCTTACTCCCAACGGCATTACGCATCTGCTTCGCTTCTTTTGGGCAATGAAGACGAATGGTTCAGATGTTGATGTTGAAGGCTTTGTTCGTTACTTTGAGGGCCATCGTCAGACAAGGCCGTAAAGATTGATGGTGTTGAATACGAGCCCGATTGTGGCAGTGTTAGCTTCTGCGCTCGTCGCCGTGCTACCGAACTGGAAAAGGTGGAACTTACCTTCTGCCAGCGCAACGCCTGGGATCGGAACTGGCGTAAATATTGGTTATATGTGAAGGTGCCATCAGTGGAGGTTACCTTGGATGACGGCACGAAGCAGTTGTCCTTCCCTCTTCATGGCCAGGTTTTGCCGAGCGATTTTATTTCTTGCCCTCCCTTCAATCCAAAGGCGCCTGGGTATAGCCGTTGCAAGAATGCTTTTTTCAAAGCCAGTTGTATCAGCAGCAGCCGTGATCTCATTGAGGAAGGCCTTGCCATGGGTGTTAATTTTCTCTCGACTGATTGGAAGTCGTTTGTTGTTGATGTGAAGGCATACCGTGGATTGCCCCATGTCTGCTTTCCTCGTTTTGGGCCAAGAAGCCACCACACATGTCTGATTATGCCTTCGTTGAGTCCATCGAACTGATGGCCAACTCAATTCTTGGAAAGTATACTTCGAAGGAGCATGAGCGTTGTGTGGCTCTGTTAGACGGTCATCGCCTGAACAGAGTTTTTGATGAAATGAAAGTGAGTTATCCTCAGCGCACTGCCCCCCAATCCTGGAAACAAGTTTTTGGCTTCTGACCACCCAGTGTTCTTCCTCCCCCGAAGCCAAGCCGAGATCGCGAAAAGAGGGGCCGCGCTTCCAGTGGCACTACAGGCGGAAGGTCTGATGATGGTGAGGAAAAAGCCAGTGGTAGCAGTGCGACGGCTCTTTCTGGCCGTGGTGGAGGTCAGACAAGGCCCCGAGGTACTAAGGCGGTTCCTACCGGGAAGCGGGCGTCCACTTCTTTTCTTGAGGCTTCGAAGCGACAGCGGCTAGGAGGATGTTTGGCCATAACGCCTATTTCAAGTGCTCCTCCCCTGCCAGTGACTTCGCACACGCCTCCTGTTGTTGCTGCTCCTTCTGCTTCTGCTACTTTGGCAGTACCTTCTTCTGATCCCGCTGCAGCTTCGTCTGCTTTGGATCTTGACTTTGGAGGTTAGTTATTGTTGTTTTTATTTCTCTTTTCTCTTTGTTTTATAATTTGTTTGTGATTATTTTTACAGTGAAAGTATCTACTGGTCCCTTCCTCCGGCTTCGTATCCCAAATTGCATTGATGATGATGACGATGTTAGTTATAACCGCCTTTTGGCAAAAGATGAGCCTAAGGATACAGCTTCTACTGACCTTGAGGTTTCGTCTGCCCAGGACGTACCTTCTTCGCTTGATGTCTTAGCTGAGACGGCGGCTAAGTCTCCTCTTGAGACTATTCCTAAGGAGGTGGAGCGATCCAGGTCTGTTGTCGGTGTTGGCGAGAGCTATTGCTTCGCCTGTTGTTTCCGTTCCAGCCGCCGAAGCCGAGCCCTCCGACAATCCAGTTGATGATGGCTCCAGGCCTGTGCAAGCTGAAGGTAAGTCGAGTTCTTAGCTTATGATGCTGTTGTTTGTTCTAGGCTTTCGCCTCTGATCCATTGGATATTCATACTGAAATATATATAATGCTTGGTGTAGGGTCTGGTAGGATTTCACGTTAATCATTTGTTCAGCGATAGCGCCAGGACGGGCTTCACTCTATGGACGATTTGTCTGATTTTGTGCCTGACGGTAGAATTTGCTTCTTTTTGCTTCATAACTCCTATTTTGTTATTAGCTTCGTTTCTTATTCTTAGTTTTCTTTCTACAGAGTTTGAAGATAAAGTGAAGATTTTCGACTTAGATGCGCTTGCTAGTACATGTATCACTGGAAATATAAAGGTAACTCACGCCTCTCTTTCATTTTCTGTTTTTGTTTTGCACGACTGGCTTCGTTAAAGATGTTGTTTTTCGTTTCCAGTCCATGATTTCGCTGCATGAACTTTTTCAGCGCCTTCCGCTTCATCTCAATGATGTTGAGAGTGAAAGAGCTGAGCTTGAGTCTTTGCGGAAGGAGCGTGAGGGATGGGCTTCTGAGCGAGCTGATGTTACTAAGTTGAAAGAGTACCTTGAGGCTGATAAGGAACGGCTTCGTACTGAGCGTGAATCTGCTCAAGCTGAGGTTTCTTCACTCGAGAATCAATTGATTGCACTTGAAGCGAAATGCACTCGGAATGCTGAGACTATTGAGGGGCTTTGGAACAAATTGGTTGATGATGCCTCCGTCGTCCATGATTTGAAGAATCAGTTAAAGAGCTTAGAAGGTGCTAAAGAAACATTTTCAGCCGATGCTGATAAATATAAGAAAGAGCTTCTTATCGTGACCGATTTGAAAAACTCATTGAATGATGAAGCTAACCGGCTTCGTGGTGCTGTGGAGAAGCTTCATGCTGATAAAGAAAAAATAGAGAAAGATGTCTGGGCTCGCGGTTTGAGGGTTTATCATGAATATGAAGCCACTCTCAAGCAATATGGTGCGGAGCCCCTTGCCTTTCCTAGCCAGGATTATGGCCTCGACAAGCTCTTTGACTGGCTTGATGACGAGTTCAAGCTTCTGCCAGATGTTTTGTCCAAGGTTGGAGACTATGCTGCTCGGACCTGCATTACGAACGCTGTCAAAATGCTTTTGGATCAAGGCTGCTCCCATTACAAGGCCTTTTTGAAGAGAGACTATCAGTTTCCTTTTGCTCTGAACCCTGATGACAAAGAGCTGTTTAATGAAGCGATCCTTGCAACCAGAGCTGTGTTCTTGAAGAGGTTTAGGGCTGCTATCGGCCGGTGAATGTTCTCATCGTACTGCGCATGATCGACTTGCCAAGGTTAGCTTCGTTTAATGTATTTCTTTTCTCATCTTGCTTTCCGCAAGGTAAGACCGAAGCCGATGCTACTGCCGCTGCTGCTGGGACCTCTGCTTCTGGTGTTGGTGCTGAAGCCAGCCAAGGCGGTGCGACTGACGCTGATCCGAAGGTTTAGCTTCGCTAGAGCCAAGTCTGTTGAGAAACTTTGTTAAGTTTGGCAGGTTTTGAACTTTGTAAATTTGTATATATTCAGATCCCTGACGAGGGAGATGTTCTTGAACTTTCTCCACTGGCCATGCGGGATGGTCCACTTTGTGTTTCTGGCTTCGCGTGGGAAGAATATCAGCGACGATACCCCCATTCCTGCCTTAGCGATTTTTGGGAATTCTGCCACGAGTTCTATCGTCAAAATGAGTTTGATATTTTTAGCTTCATTACTTTGTTTATCGCCCAAGGTTCCAAGCGCATTGAACTTGCAGCGAGAAGGAATGCCGAAGCCATTCCCTCACTTTCAGTGAAAACCGAATCAGTGGACTTTGGTACTGGTTTTGAGGAATTTGCTTGTGTTTTTAACGCTCCTAGCTTTAGGAGGTCTGGCCAGCAATTTAGCGGCTATGTCTTTGAGATATTTTGACATCCATTTGTAAATACTGTTTTGTAAGTGACTCGAGCAAGTGTGTGTTTGGTTTGATAGCGTATGAATGAATGTAAACTCGATTTACCTTCTGTCGGCGTCGAAAACGGCCGACGAGTGAATTTAGTGGATTGCGTGCTAAGGCCCGGATGGTTCGCGAGAGGACACAAGGGATTATACTGGTTCGAGCACGAATGCCCTACGTCCAGTTCGATGCTGCTCGTGTTACTCGCGTTGCTCGTAGTAGGGGTTACAAGCGATCGAGAGAGGGATAGGCTCGTCTTCCTACTTTGGCTAGGAGATTTCCTTCCGAGGTTACATCTTGACGGAGGCCCTCGATAGGATGTCCTATCATGAGGTCGAAATCTGATGGCTCAAAGATGTAAAAGTCCAGAGCCATCTGTATCCCATTGTGTTTGAGGAGAAAGTCTCGTGCTAAACCGAGACTCCCGAGAATACGACCTGAGGGTGTTTTACGGAGTTTTGGTGTTGGGGCCAGCTTTTTACAGCATCCAAGGATATGCGCGAAGGAACTGGACATGATATTGGCCCAAACGGTCGGGTTATAAAGGATCTCTGCGGCCACCTTGCTTACGAAACCTCGAATGGTTTGTGAAGGTGAGTCAATCCAAATGACTTCGGAAGAAGACTCAGCTTCATTTGACCACTCTGTGTTTTGATAGAAATGAGCTCCCTCACGGTTTCGTTCAGAAATTCTGTCTCCAATTAAATGGAGGGAGTCTCTACCGTAGGCCTTTTCTGTATTGTGTAATTCGAGGTATTCCCAAAATCTTCAAAGAAATCTTCCTCGAAATCAAAAGGTAGTCCGAGAGGTTGAGTTTCCTCTTCCTCAACGGATGGGGTCTCAGGAGCTGGACTGGGCAAGTCTATGGAAGTAGGTTCTACTTGGGGGTCTTCTTGCTCAGTTTCGTCCGCGTCAGCAGGAGAGTTTTCCCGGATGGCTTCTAGGACTTCTTTTGCTCTAGCCGGGGTTATGTGTAGGAATGATCCTCCGGCTGCTATGTCAATGTACTGGGCATCTTCGCTATTCAACCCAGACCGAAAATGCTACATGTTGGGGGATTGGCATGTCCAGGAAACACCTTCACCCGATTTTTTGCCTGTAGTCCCAAGTCATTTGCCTTCGCCATTGGCGGTTAAAAGGCCATTGCCTTCACCGGGTTATCAGACACCGATAGGCAATGCGTCGCCTCCGGTACCAACGAACGAGTTGCAGCCCACGCGAAGGCATTGTATGGTCTCCCATTGCCTTCGCTACCCTAACTCGCCTTTATGAGGATGCGAAGGTAATGATCAAATATTGCGCATAATCGGCTCACTTTTACAGGTCTTGAGGCAAGGTTGGGTGATGGCATGGCAGTCCGTTCCACTCTGAGCGGGAGAAGGCACTGCTCTACCGAACAGACGTTTGATGGTGAAACCGACGGGAATGCACCAGGTGGTGAAGGCAATGAAGGTCACTGGAGGCGCGATGAAGGTGGCGTGAACCAGGTCCAAACCGAGTCAAAGACGGAGTTACTGGTCTACGCATTCACACTAGGACATATGAATGTACTCTAATGCCCCTGGAAAGTTTAAGTTGTTTAGTCTAGAGCATGATGCCTGATTTCCAGGGGTATAAGGGGAATGTAAAAGTGCCTCTTGATCTCCCTATAAAAGGGGGCCTCCCACCAACGTGTAAAGGGCTGATTCCCGAGAATATTGATAAGTGATTTACTGTTGCTTGTCATTGTTCTCTGTCTCGGTTGTTGCTTGGGTCTCTTGGCTTCGGCTTAAACCCAACAACTGGCGCCCACCGTTTGTGCAGTGCACGAACAAAACCCACGATAACCACCATGCCACCCAAAAAGCCAACCAAACCAACCAAACCAACCAACACCGTTGAAGACACCACTCATACCGAAGCCGCTTCTCAACCCTCAACCCTACAAATCAGCCTACCACCAGTAACCGAAGCTATTCTTGATGATCAAGAGATCGATGAAGAAACCCTTACCACTGAGGAGAGAATGCACCGACTTGAGGAAAGGCTTCGTCTTCGACGCCTCGAGCAGCAGAGAGAGCTGGATGCTGCACAGCTCGAACTAGAGCAACAAATGCAAGAGGAGGAAGAGGAACAGCAACATCAATTGCTGCAAGTTAGGAAGCAGTTGGAAGAGCTGAGGCAAGCGAAGCAAAGAAGACTGAACTCCGCTGGTTCTAGAGCTGCAAAGCTCCGAGAAGAACTCAAAAAAGCCAAGAAACAAGTTGCTCAACTCCAAGCCGAACTCAACGATCCAATTGCCTTCAGCAGTGCTGGAACAAATCACATTTCCACATCGGAAATTGGCTTCCAGGTGCTGCATACACGTCCAATTGACCGCACTTGCCCTCTCTCAGAAAGTTCGCAATTGGCAAGATGGCCGCCTTCATACAAGCCAATCTCTCTACCAAGGTATAATGGCCTCACCGACCCCAAGCAATTCCTCATGAGTTATGAAGCTGCAATAGCTTCGGCAGGGGGAGATGATGTGGTGTTGGCAAAATCTTTCATCATCGTCTGCGATGGCACGGCAATGAACTGGTACACCAAGCTTCTAGGGCTATCCATCACCAGCTAGTATGATCTGAAAAGAGAATTGATCAAGAATTTCAGCATAATGGGAGACCAGGCACTCTCATATGCAGAGCTAACTCTACATCAACAGCCGAAGGAGTCTCTGGAGGACTACTTTCGCAGGCTTGTCGGACTCCGTTCTCAAGCTCCTCATATTCCTGACGAAGCCGCCAAATTTGCTGCAATTCAGGGGCTTCGGCCGGGTCCCTTCGCTCAGCACATTGCAAAGGAGACACCAGCAACACATGGAGATCTTTATGAGGAGTTCAAAAAGTATTGTCGATCTGACAATGACAATCGAATGAGGATTGCCAGAGAAGCCGTCCTGAAAAATCAGTATGATTCCCAAAACAAGCAGCATCACTACAACCAAAACCATTACCAAAACTACCAATCCCAAACCATCATGAGCGTGGAAAATTCGCCTTCGCTCTCACAAAGCAAACCCACCTTCCCAGAAAACCAGTTCCAGAATCAAAGAAATGAGCCTACCCAAAGGGGTGGAAGAACCGGCCGAGGCCGAGGAAGAGGAAGAGGTCCACCTTCAGGACCAGAGCTATTTTATCAATATCATGGCAAAAATCACATCCATGGCACAGAGCAGTGCCGAGATATCAAAAGAACTATCGACAAACTGAAAGCAGAGAAAATCCAAGCTACCCAAACGAAGCCATTCTCGGCTTCGCCACCCAACACTCAAACTCAGCCACAAACCCAAGCTATCCAGCCATACTGCCCAGTTTATCCCTCCCTCAGCTCAAACTTTGTTCACCCAACAACCGCGATGGACTCAATTTTCGCCTTCGCCCCAAACTTTCCAGCATTACTACCCACAGACCATGTACCCACAATTCTACCCTCAAAACACCCAGCCTACCCAAAACAAAGACATCAAGGTAGAGGAATTACCACCTCCCCAAAAACAGCAAGACCCAAACACTGCAAATCCCCTGCCCAATTACGACCTCATTATGCCTATAACTGGAGGATCATCATTCGCCTTCGAAACGAAGAAGCAGAGAAAGAGTTACTTTCGCCAGGTCAACAACATCTTGGTTGATGGTCCTTACAAGAAGTCGGAATGGTCTCACATGCCAATCACCTTCACCGAAGAAGATCTCAAACTCCACTACTTTCCACATAATGACGCAATGTCGATTGAAGCCAACATCGCTGGCTGGAGAATTGGGAAAGTGCTAGTGGACACAGGCAGCTCTGCTGATATCATCTTGGCAAAGACTCTCAGATCGATGACAAACATCAACCCAGATAACTTAGAGCCATCTGACACACCTTTGGTCAGCTTTGGGGGGAAGCGCACCGCAACATTGGGGAAAATCACATTGCTAGTATCCTTTGGCGACACATCAAATGCAAGAACAGAGTTCATTACCTTCGACGTCGTTGACATGTTCTTCGACTACAATGTTATCTTCGGTAGAGGAGTCATAAATACCTTCGACATCATCATAAGGCAAGCTTTCTTGTGCATGAAAATGCCAGCTCTCAAAGGGGTTATCACAGTCTATGGTGACCAAACAGAGGCGAGAAGAATTGAATATGCTAACACCCCAGGCCAGCGAAAAGTCCATGTTCTCGAAGAAAGTGATCCCATTTACCCAGAGGAGAAGCCAAAAACTAAGAGAGACAGCAAAACTATGCAAGGGGCAACAGAAACCAAAGAGGTGCAATTGCAGCCAGACGTCTTCGATAGAAAAGTCATCATCGGCTCAGATCTTGAGCCAGACGAAGAAGAAAGACTCATCGAGTTCTTGAGAAATAACAAAGATGTCTTCGCATGGTCAAGCAAAGATTTGCCAAGAGTTGACAGAAGCATAGTTGAGCACAAACTATCAATCAGCCCTGATATGAGGCCGAAGAAGCAGAAACTGAGGAAAATGTCCGAAGAAAAAGTGAGCGCAGTCAAGGCCGAAGTGCAAAGGCTGCTCGATGCGAACGTTATACGCGAAGTCGAATATCCCAAGTGGCTAGCAAACACTGTGCCCGTAAAAAAGAAAATGGCAAGTGGAGAATGTGCATTGACTTCACCGATCTCAACAAAGCATGTCCCAAAGATGATTTCCCACTCCCAAGAATTGACAAGATCATAGATCAGGCTGCCGCAAGTGAGATGATGTCTCTCCTCGATTGCTTCTCTGGTTATCATCAGATCTGGATGAAAAAAGAAGACGAAGAAAAAACCAGCTTCATCACTCCGCTTGGTACATTTTGCTTCATCAGAATGCCAGAGGGGCTTCGCAATGCTGGTACCACTTTCTGCCGCATGTCCAGCACCGTATTCAAAGAAGAACTATTCAAAACTATACTTGCATATATTGTTGACATCTTGGTCAAAAGCATCAATAGACAAGATCATGTCTCAGACTTGGCAGTTGCCTTCGCTCGAATGAGACAAGCGGGTCTCAAGCTCAACCCGGAGAAATGTGTCTTCGGAGTGACCAGAGGAAAGATACTCGGCTGTCTGGTGTCAGCCAACGAGATCGAAGCCAATCCAGATAAGATCAACGCAATCCTCAACATGGAAGAGCCAAAATGCATTAGAGACGTGCAGAAACTCTCTGGCAGAATCGCAGCACTCAACAGATTTATTGCTAAGGCAGCTGAGCGCAGTTTACCTTTCTTCGCAACTCTCAGAAACGCATCAAAGTTTGAATGGGGAGAGGAGCAATCCAAGGCATTCCACGAGCTAAGGCAATATCTGATGCAGCTCACGAAGCTGACAATACCTGACCCGAAGGCACCCTTACTATTATATATTGCAGCTTCGCAATCAGCGTTTAGTGCCGCACTCATTGCGGAGAAGCTGGTCGAAAGAAGAAATATACAGCAACCGGTCTACTATGTTTCTGAGACACTGGCTGGGTCGAAGCTGTTCTATACTGAGATTGAGAAAATGATTTATGCAGTGGTGATGGCATCCAGAAAGCTAAGGCATTATTTTGAGGGGCACAATATTAAAGTGCTGACAGATCAACCACTAAAAGAGCTACTGAGTAACAAAGAGGCCTCAGTAAGAATACGGAAATGGGCTGCAGAGCTGTCAGAATACGTCGTGGATTTCGAGCGGAGGACAGCTATCAAATCTCAAGTCCTGGCTGACTTCATTGCAGAATGGACATCACCTTCGGCACAAAATGTGACCAGAGAAGAAAGCTGGCTAGTACACAGTGATGGCGCTTGGGGAGATAAGGGAGCTGGCATCGCAGCGATTGTACAATCGCCTTCGGGCGTGAAAATGAGATATGCAGCGAACCTGGAGTTCTGCAAAAATAGCGACAGAAGTACGAACAACGTTGCTGAATATGAAGCCGTGCTATTGGGGCTCAGGAAAGCGAAGGCGCTGGGGGCGCAGCGTTTCATTGTGAAAACAGACTCGAAGGTGGTGGCAGATCATATCGAAAAAGAGAGTATTGCAAAGCAGCCTGAGCTGATCAAATACCTCACAACAGTCCGAGCAATGGAGAAAAAATTCAAAGGTTTCACAATCGAATACATCCCAAGGGCAAAGAATGAAGAAGCCGACGCACTGGCTAAAGCAGCAGCAAAGGGGGACAAGTTACCGCCCGACGTCTTTTTCCAAACACTGACAACGCCTTCGATCAAGGAACTTGATGAGCAGCCAAGTCTGATCAACGCAATAAACTCAGAGGATTGGAGGTCATCTATAATGGCATACCTCAAAGGATACTATGAACCAATTGATGAAGAAGATCTCAAAACCATGCAGCAGAGGGCAAGGTCATATCAAATCATTGACAATGTCCTATACAAGAAAGGAGTCGTGGCCCCTTGGCTTCGCTGTGTTTCCATCAGCGAAGGCAGAGAGATAATTCAAGAGATACACAGTGGTCTATGCGGAGCTCACTTTGGAGCGAGGGCAATTGTGGGAAAGGCAATGAGACAAGGGTTTTATTGGCCTTCAATCATCAATGATGCAACAAATACAGTCAAGACTTGCGACGAATGTCAAAAATGTGCGGCAACCAAAAAATCACCTTCGGAGCCATCACAGCTGATAACTCCAACCTGGCCATTGCAGAGATGGGGCATCGATCTGGTGGGTCCTCTTCCAACGGCTCAAGGAAACCTCAAGTACGCAATAGTTGCAGTGGAATATTTCACCAAGTGGATTGAGGCAAGACCACTAGCAAATATCACGGCGAAGACAGTTATCAAATTCTTCTGGCAGCAAATCGTTTGCAGATTTGGAGTCCCAAGGGAAATTACAGTAGATAATGGGAAGCAGTTTGACTGCGACGAATTCAGGCAGTACTGCATGTCCATAGGGACGAAGGCAAGATTCGCATCAGTATATCACCCGCAGTCCAATGGCGCAGTTGAGAGAGCTAATGGCATCATCTTCACAGCCGTCAGGAAATGCCTTGCAAATTGCAAGAAAAAAGGGAAATGGGTAGAAGAAATGCCGAAGGTAATCTGGGCTCATAACACCACCACATCAAGAGCAACTCAATTCACACCATTCAAGCTATTATATGGCGAAGATGCAATGTGTCCCGAAGAGATTCTTCATAAGGGGCTTCGCACTCAGCAAGAAGCACCAAAAGATAGCGAAGCTATATATAAAGACCTTACAGAAATCTACAGGCTGCAAGCAGCGAAGAACATTTCCAAGTACCAGGAAGAAACCAGAAAATGGCGTGACAAGAAAGTGGTAAGGAAAGACATCAAGATAGGCGACTGGGTGCTAAGGAAGAACCCGAGTATGCCTTCGGGAAAATTACAGAACAAATGGGAAGGCCCATTCCTAGTCGTCAAGAGTAACAGACCAGGATCATTTCACCTGGGGGATGGAGAAGGCAATGAGCTGCCGCATTCATGGAATGCGGACAGCCTGCGAAGGTACTACCTGTGAGAATCATGTAACAATTGGCTTCGTAGTCTATAAACGAAGTCAATTGATAGAGTAGATTTCCTTTCTTCCTTCAAAAAAGGCCCGTACTCTTTTCCTCACAGGGGAACCCTTACCAAGGGGTGAGGTTTTTAACGAGGCGGTGCTAATTGTAACTCGTGAAAAATATATAAATGAGTCATTCCGTAAACAAGTTGCATCGAAAGCGATTGGCTTCGACCAAATCGCTGGTATTCGATAAACCAAATAGAACTGAAATGACCCTACCAGAGGTAAGGCCAATTCAGATCTAAATCGCTTACTCTAAGGAGTAAAAGGGGCTTCGGCTCAGATTGTTTTATATACACAAAATCGCTTACTCTAAGGAGTAAAAGGGGCTTCGGCTCAGATTGTTTTATATACACAAAAACCCTTACCCTATGGAGTAAAAGTGGCCTCGGCTCAAATTACTCTCCAAAATGCTAAAAGGATAATCAATTCCAAAAAAGGCAAACGCGAAGACAATTCCCTGTTTAAACGCTTAACATCACAGTCAGAGCGTGTTGAATGAAAAACACAAACTCGCTTCGGGGGGAGGAGGCGTTTCTCTCAAAAACGAAGGCAAACCGAGTTCGATCTTTTTCATTCACCTCACATATCGCAAACAATTTTGTCTTCGCATGAACAAATATAAACTCGCTTTGTGGGGAGGAGGCGTTTCTCTCTGGAGCGAAGGCAAAATGAGTTCATATTTATTCAGTCAGTCACTTTACACATTACAAAGTTCATTACATCAAGCACCATCAAAACATCTCAAACACATTTCCATAAAACTGTTCGCCAGATCTCCTAAACCGAGGAGCATTATAGACACACGCAAAGTCCCTGACATCAGGACTAATTTCCAATGGCTCTGTCTTCGGAATGCCTAGGGAAACAGCTTCGGCATTCCTCTGCCTAGCGAGCTCAACTCGATCTGAGCCATGGCCAATAAACGTCGTAAAAAACTCAAAAACATCGAACTCCGTGCGATGATAAAACTCGTGACAATACTCCAAAAAATCATGATGGCTTGTGTTTGGATAAAGTCGTTGAAATTCCCTCCATGCGAAGCCAGAAATACAAAGCGGCCCATCACGCATGGCCAACGGAGTAAGTGCAAGCATGTCATCGCCCTGAATATACACAAATGTACAAGTTCAAAAGAGCTGCCCGCTCAACAAGTCCTACACTAATTACAATTCAAAAGGTCCTTAGACCTGAGGATTGACACATGAGGCTCCTTGAGCACTCTGGTCCTGCGAAGAAGAAGCGCCGGCTTCGCCAGTAGCGGCCGCAGTTGCAGCAGAGTTTGACCCGGCTCCGGCTTCAGCAGCTTCCTTAGCAGCAGCAGCCCTCGCGACGGCTTCAGCCTCAGCCTTTTGCTTCTTCAGCTCCTTGGACTGAGAATACAAAAGCTATCAAATAAAACAATGAAAAATTAAGGATAAAAAAGAATCAAAATCGAAAGTGAGGGTAAATAACAAAATACCTTCGCGAGTCGTTCTCGGATTAAATTCTGAGCCGCTGGACGACCACTGACAACCCAAAACTGCTTAAGGAAAAGTGCCTTCGCAACTAACAGCTGTTTTGGGAAATAAGTAGTATCGGCAGGATCTCTGGGAGCCGGATAAGGATAGCCTTTTCAAACCAAGGCATTATAATGATCACAACCGTTATCTGATAGAACTTTCAACAAGTTGCATGAGCACAGGTTCACAGCGAAGTCACCAAGAGCCTCAACAACAGAAGGAAGCGAAGCAAATTCGTTCTCTATCCAATTAAAGAGCTTGTCCAAGCTATACTCTTTATTGGGGAAGGGAGCTGGCTCCGCACCAAACTGCCGTAAGGCTTCCTTGTATAAGCGATATAATTTCAGACCTTGCTCCCAGGCAACATCAACCACGCTTTCATTTTCCTTGCGAAGATTAAGGTTTGATGTGCGAAGCTGCAATACCTCACGCTCAAAGTTTTCACTGCGAGTCCGATATGTATCGACATCGCTCGAAAGTTTCTCCTTAGCAGCAGTCAGTGTGTTCACCTCACCTTTTAGAACCGAAACTAACTCAGTTCCTTCAACAATTTGCGTGCGAAGGCCTTCTATGGTGTCTTCCTTGTCAACAACTTTAGCTTCCAAGGCAGCAACCTTTTCCCTAAGAGAATCGGCTTCGCCAGCCTTAGCTTCCAAAGCTGTAACTTTTTCCTTCAAAGACTTGTTCTCAGCAACAATAGTCTCCTGGTCCTGGCGAAACAGTTTATTTTCATTCTCAAGATCCTGTTTAGTGTTATCAATAGTTGCCTGGATCTGAAGAAGCTCTGCTTTTTCCCTTCGCAACTTTTCTAGCTCCGCGCGCTCAGCAGCAACTAAGTTGAGGTTGGGAACCTGAGCAGCCAACTCGTTGATGGCTACAACAACCTATAATAGAATACAGCTCAGTATTACGAAATAAACGAAACGAAACTAAAATCAAAAACAAGATCACAAGACGAAGGCAATGAGTACCTTCATTCCCGAAGCCAAAATAGTCGAACATGTACTTTCAGGATCAAGTGTCTGGATAAGTCGTTGATATCCTGCAAGGAAAAAACGATGATAACACTGTTACCTTCCCAATACAGCCAAAGGAAAAAACCAGCTATAATCCCAAACAAAAAACACCTTCCAAATCAAAATCTCGAAGAGGCCCACCTTCACGCACGCGAGATGGCACATCTCCCTCGCCACCTAGTAAACGAGTCTCAATCGCATTAGCATAAAACAGAGCAAGTAACACCGCCAAAGGAAAAAGCGAAGAAACAACATGAGTACCTTCGGGAAAAGGAATACTCCCACCCATATCAACATCCATATAAGACATATAAGATGCAGAAGCGGCAGCCCTCTCAGTAGCTTCGGAAGTTTCGGCTTCGGCAGCCTCTTTCCCCTTAGCTTCGGCATCAATTTCAACTGTCCCGGCAGCATGAGCCAGAACCTCCAAAGAGTCTTGGACAGTGGGGAAGAAGCTAAAGCCGACGATGGAGGGCTAACTGCCGTAATGTTCACAGGGGCTTCGGCTCTGGTTTCTTCAAGGCTACCCTCGTCATGAACATCCTCTGGCACATTTTCTATAATAGGAGCATCCCGAACAGGGGTATCCTCGAACATGCTAATATCAATGCCATCGTCGAATGGATTTGGAACCCTAGTGCCCTCGGCCGTTTCATCAACGCCTTCACAAGCAATATCAACATCAATCACGGGATTTCGCGCCAAGTAGTCTCCTAGCAAAGGAAGACTTGTGCCTTGAAAATAATTCCCAAAGAGAGCAACCTCACCTAAGAAAATATCATCTCCGCTTCGGGGAGCTGAGCTCATAAACCCGGTGACTGGCGAAGACGGTCGCCGCACAGAAGCTGGCGCCGCCGGGGCTGGCCGAGGTGGACGAGGCGGAAGACCACCACGCGAAGCCGAAGAAGTGGCCCTAGCCGGAGCCATAGCCGATAAGGGCACGGCAGCAATTGCCGGCTCTAGGCGACGCCTTTTCTCTGCAGCCTCATGAGAGCTGCTGCTGCCTCGCTTGGCCGGAGTCGCGGATGAAGCAGCCTTCGCGACTGTTTTTCTCCCACGGCCACGTCCTCCTCCGCGAGGAGCGCGCAAAGGAGCAGAGTCATCATCTTGCTCCTTCGCCTTCGACTTCCCCCTCTTATCTTTCTTCTCCTTGTCTTTCTTGTCTTTTCTCTTCTCCCTAGAAGAAACGGGAACCTCGCGTTCACCGTAAGAAATCCCCAACTCCTCAAAGACACGGTTGATTCTGACATGAACAAACTTGTCTTCGGAGCTACGATGCTCCTTGGTGTTGTACAACCCAAGAATATCATTTGCTCGTTGCTCCACCTCAGCAACAAAAACCACCGCAGATATACCTTCGGGAAGGCGGGCTCCAAAGCGGGGAAGACAAACCTTTGTGTGCTCCTTCAAACCTTTCCATTCAACATCAAAAGGCCCCCAACCGGCCGACAGGGGATAAATCCCGCAAGCAAGGTCAGCAGCAATACCCTCTTCAATCAGGTCACGGCTGCATATCGTTTGCGAAGCCGTCTGAAAAGGCTTCCAACAATCGGAGAAACCAGGGCTGTCTGCATTGAAGGGTGGACAGGAAATAAACTTAAGCCAATCTATATGGCTGTGCAGAGGGTAAGAGATAGACTTCGTCCCATCTTCCATAATCCTCTCCTCCGAAGGCACCCTCACATAAAACCAATACCTCTGCCAATCTTTGGTCCACTTGTTCTTCTGAGCGAAGGAAGTTTCCACCTTCGCAAAATGACCCCCCGGCGGCGCCCAGTGAAAGTCACGCATCCAAAGTCTGGCGTGAATAACTCACCATCAACTTCAGATGACTTGCTTTGATTATGACCCTCATAAAGTCGAAGAAAGCCATCCACAGTAACAGCTCCCTCATGCGTCTTCACAGCCCAAAAGAACCGAAGAAGATGGCTGATGGCATTTGGCGTCAAATGATGCAGCTGCAGGCCATAAGGCGCCATCATCTTCGCAATGATGTTGTCAATCGGCATTTTTAGGCCCGCAATGAAAAAGTCCGTGAAGACCACGGCTTCGTCTGCGCGAGGGGCAGGGGTGGTATCACTGCCAGGAGCACGGCCCCAACCCACAGGAAAATATCCTTTCTCCTCGTAGAACGTGATGTCATGAGTGCCAACTTTGGACTTTCCGAAGACAAGTGTCTTCTCCCTCTTATTGCTGATATCCACCAGCTCCTCTACGTCAGCCTCGACATCCTCCAGATTCTCTTCTTCGCCTTCTTCGTCACCACTGCGCTCGTCACCAGAATCTTCCTCAGCAACCGGAGTCTCCTCCTCAATCTGTTGAGCAAGCCGCTCAGCTTCGGTATCATCCAACCCACGACGAGGAGAAACTCCCGCTCGTTGGGCATCGGGGCTGCCTTCGCTGGCCATATCAATAAGAACAGCAGTTTGCTTGGTGCGCGCCGCTGCAGGAATGATAACAATTGTCATTACCTAAGCGAAGAAAATCGGAAAGAACAAGTGCCAAAACATAAAGACAAAAATCTTACTTGTACAACAGTGGCTATCGGAAGAGAAGACAGCGTGAACACGAAAGCAAATGTCAGCTCACGATCTATGCGAGCGAAGAAGTCTCCACAGCTGAAAGCGATTGACAGCGAAAGCGAAGAAAGGTAAAAGGGGGGGACCCCTTCGGTCCTATTTATAGGTCAGTAAAAAAGTGATTGTTACTGCAGCACGGAAATCGAAAAGGCCCAGAAAAATCCAAAAGACAGTACAAATAAAAATAAATAATAAGTGAAAAATCAGAAAAAACAAGAGATGCGAAGCCAAATCCAGAGCGAAGACAACGACTCGGGACTTACTCCAACGGGAGGAGGCGTTTCTCTGGAACAGGCGAAGGCAATCCTAAGTTTTCGAGGACATCGGCCTGTTGGAGAAAGCCCTCGTCCGCGAGGGGCTACTGTTGGGGGATTGGCATGTCCAGGAAACACCTTCACCCGATTTTTTGCCTGTAGTCCCAAGTCATTTGCCTTCGCCATTGGCGGTTAAAAGGCCATTGCCTTCGCCGGGTTATCAGACACCGATAGGCAATGCGTCGCCTCCGGTACCAACGAACGAGTTGCAGCCCACGCGAAGGCATTGTATGGTCTCCCATTGCCTTCGCTACCCTAACTCGCCTTTATGAGGATGCGAAGGTAATGATCAAATATTGCGCATAATCGGCTCACTTTTACAGGTCTTGAGGCAAGGTTGGGTGATGGCATGGCAGTCCGTTCCACTCCGAGCGGGAGAAGGCACTGCTCTGCCGAACAGACGTTTGATGGTGAAACCGACGGGAATGCACCAGGTGGTGAAGGCAATGAAGGTCACTGGAGGCGCGATGAAGGTGGCGTGAACCAGGTCCAAACCGAGTCAAAGACGGAGTTACTGGTCTACGCATTCACACTAGGACATATGAATGTACTCTAATGCCCCTGGAAAGTTTAAGTTGTTTAGTCTAGAGCATGATGCCTGATTTCCAGGGGTATAAGGGGAATGTAAAAAGTGCCTCTTGATCTCCCTATAAAAGGGGGCCTCCCACCAACGTGTAAAGGGCTGATTCCCGAGAATATTGATAAGTGATTTACTGTTGCTTGTCATTGTTCTCTGTCTCGGTTGTTGCTTGGGTCTCTTGGCTTCGGCTAAAACCCAACACTACATGAGCATGTAGTATGGGAAGCCTAGATCCGTTCCAATTAGACACGAGTCCTGGAACTGGTCCCACGCTTTTGCGATCGTTTCCTTCTCTCTTTGTTGGAAGTTAATGATCTCCTTCCGAAGTGCACAGATCCGGTGAACCGGGAAGTACTCAAGACAAAACTTGTCCCATAACTTTTCCCATTCACCGTTCGTCAGCCCAACGGTATGGTCATACCACTTCCTCGCCCTCTCTTTGAGAGAAAATGGGAAGAGCTTCCATCTAATCGTTGCCTGCGTCATGCCCGATATAACCAGACACGAATAGAGCAACTCAAATTCGTGCAAGTGACGGTATGGGTTTTCACCATCACTTCCCAAGAAGGATTTGTCCTGGACCATAGCTATGAAGGCAGGGTGAAGTTCATAGCTATCTGTCAATATAGGATTTGAAGAGGGGTGCGGCTCCAATAAATTGCCATTTGGAGCGGAGAACTCATGAATTTGGGTGGAATCCATGGTTGAAAACAAAAACAGAAGAAATAAATAAAATAAAAGATAAACGGGCAACCATAGTTCTTAGACAACAGCTACCGTTCCCCGGCAACGGCGCCAGAAAGCTTGTTGACACCAGCGGTGGCAAACAGAAAGTCCGCAAGCGCACGGCTGTCGAAGTAGCTTTCACCCGTGAGTAAACCAGGTATCGAATCCACGGGGAATGTAAAGGCACTATCTAATCACTAAAGCTGACCGGATCGATCGAGTTTATATAAAGGCTGGGTAGAGAGGATAACTTAGCACTAAGACTATGAATATAGCGAAGGGAATTCTCCTATGCTTGCTTTGGGCACCGGGGTATCCTAGACCTCTAGGAAATTGCCGGCAAACAGCTCTACGCCGTACCCGAACATGGAGGATTACAAAGGACAGACAAGGCTGTCACCACCTGCCGCCTACCTCTACTAATCCGTGGGGCTACGAGGCAAATGAGGGCAGATATACACCTAAGCACCACGCCTAAGATAATATCAGCTATCCTAACCTTGATCAGAGATTAGAATACTTTACGAATAAAGCAACGAACCCACAAGCACAATAGAGAACTCAACTTTCTATAACTCAGACTTAAATACTAGTTAATCCCAAATACTTACTAAGTATCTTGCATCCGTCGAGGTACAGGTGGAGGGTCGCTGACACGCCGGGACTCCTCCAGACTCTCCCTCACTCTCTCCCTATTTCTACTCTAAATATGAGGAGGGCTTCGCCTTGAATCTTCAATCCAGCTCGATGATGCTTAGCCCTGCCATGAGTCCATGTATTTATAGCTTGGAGAGGCGGTTGTGTGTCGGTACGAGGAGGTTGAGACAGTTCGGAGGTGGGCCTAGGTCAGCCGACCTAGGGGGATCAACTGACCCTAGGATCCACCATCCTAGGTCATGCACGGTGTAGATTTGCTCCTGGATGCGGTTTGTAGGTACGCGTCAAAGGGTGACCTGTTCGGGCGCGTGCCCAGGTCGGTAGGTTGGCCTGGAGTTGCCGCCTCTCGGGCCCATCTTCTTCTGAGTGGCTGATTTGTGGGCTCTAAGGTCAGTTCCAGGTGGGTACGCTTGACATGAGTGCATTTGGTTTCAGGTGTGGGCCCTTCAATCCATGGGTAGTTCATCTCATGCCTTTGGTGCAAACCGACGTTGATTCAACGGTTATGATGATCTCCAGGTGTGCTTCTGCTGCATGGGGGAAAGATGAGCTCAGTTGGGCCTAGGTCTAGGTCGGTCGACCTGGTGGGGTCGGGCGACCTGGCTCAGGGCCCACTTTGGCTCTTCTTTTGCCACTTTGTCCCTGCAAGCACATATGCCCCAAAACTAGTGGAATTCATTAGTAAGTAACCATATGTCTATTTGTTTTATTATTCTTTTGTATCTATATTGGTGGTAGGATTTTATCATTAAGAGCCGCCAACACTCGGTACCCAGTCGCACCTAACCATGTAGGAAAGGCAACAGCGCCAAGGAAGGAGATTCCAACGGAGGAAGAAGAGCCTGAAGTTGAGCTAGCACCAGCAGGAAAAACTGTGCCGCACGAGTTCTACGACACAAACGTCCTGCCCTTCCCTCAACGTCCCTACGGACGAGCAATTCGCCAAGTTCGTAGAAGTTATACAAAAGCTAAACATACATGTGCCATTGCTGGATGCTATGTAGGTGCCGACTTATGCGAAGTACTTGAAGGACATGCTGAACAACAAACGTCCACTCCCAAGTATAGAGGTCGTAAATTTAACAGAGGAGTGCAGTGCAGCCATCTTGAACAAGGTCCCTGAAAAGAAAAAGGACCTGGGTGCCCTACCATCACTTGTACCATTGGGACCCAGCCCTTCGAGCACACACTCTGTGATTTAGGGGCAAGCGTCAGCGTGATGCCAAAGGTAGTCTTTAACCGCCTTAACTATACTACCTTGTCCCCTACTCCCATGAGACTGCAGCTGGCCGACTCCACGGTCCGCTACCCGGAGGGGATAGCCGAGGACATTCCGGTGCGCATCCGGGATTGCTTCGTCCCTATCGACTTCATGGTGCTGGACATGGACGTCAGCAACGACTCATCGCTCATCCTTGGGCGACCCTTTGAGCACAGCAGACGCTCACATTAATGTGGGTGCTGGAGAGATCCAGCTCCACATTAATGGAAGAAAGGAGAAGTTTGAGTTCAGGCCAAAGGTGGAGCAATGCTCCATGATCAAGATCAAGTATGGGAGGAACAGTCAGAATGTCAAGGAGGTGGAGGTTACACCTCCAGAAAAAGACAGCTTGATAAAGTTCATGGAGAAGTTCTAGGAAAAGGAATTTCCCATCCGGTATCACGCAAAGAACAAGAAGCCTATACGATGCACAGGCGAAGAAAGCACCGGAACAAGCTGACCGCCAGAAGAAGGTAAAACAGGTATGGCGGGTTAAATCATCTGTATCCTCATCTCCAGGGTCAGATGCTGCTTCATCAAGTTAATCCAACAAAGACGTCATCACTCGACGACGTAAAACACGAGTCCTGCGCCGACAGGTTCATCGGTATCAACAAAATAGCTTGGGGGAGGACCCCCAATCAGGTAAGTTCAGGTAAGCATTTATGAATAAAGTTTTCTTTCAGAATAAAGTTAGTAAATGAGAGCTATCTAGGTTAGTCCCTTAATGTCATAAGTTTTTGCTTAAGTCTTTATTTTGGATATGATGAATAGTTGCTCTTATTTCTCTCTTGTACCTATGTTTTAACCTGCTATTCACCTAAGCTTTGAGTTTACTGGTTGAGCATGACCTTTTCTGTTATCTAGTCTGTTTGTGCGTAGCATATGCAAGCTCTAGTCTAGGTTGTTGTTAGCTATGATATGATAAGACTTGAGTTACCTTAAGATCTTACCAAGCAAGACTTGATGATTGGAGTTTTCTTTTAGAAAAATAAAATAAAGAGTTCCTTATGATGATTCAATCCCCTACCAAAGCTCATATTATTTAAACCCCTACAAAAGCTGCTTGCTGTTGCATTGAGTTTTGTCAAGATCATTGTAATTCTTAGAGATCTACTTCATGCTTTTAAAGCCAAGATCACACACACACACACACACACACACCACCATATACATGTTTCACTTCTACTCTGGAAGTAAGCATGCCATCCATCCACTAAATAAAAGCTCCACCTAAAAGTATATTACTCTTCCCCAACTTTATTGCGAAAAGAGACATGGGCTGATGAAAAAAAATATGGACACATGAAGGTCCAAGTATGTAAAAAAAGGGGGAAGCACATGAAGGCTCATGGTTTAGGAAAAATAGCCATGTCTCTAAAAGCAACTCTTATAAGGGAAGAGGAACCTGCAAAAAGGGAGCTATCATTTATCTTGCCATCCACACACGTGCACATCTTTGTTTGAGAGTATGACTTACTTCTCTTTGAATCCTGGTTTTGACTCTACAATATGTGCAATGCAAGTAAGCTACAAAACTCTCCTAGCACAAACTCCACTTCAATGAGTGAAATGGGAGTTGAGAAAGGATCTTGGTAAGGAAATACACCTTGCGTGACTCAAGAGTACTACCTAAGGAACTCTGCCACTTTGAAAAACTCCAAAACCTCCGATTTGATTGTCAAGCAAGGTAGAAGGCAAGGTGCTTGGTCTAAGTTGTTCTGGCTACCAACCGCCCAAGACAAGGAGAAGCTACAAGCCCCATAAAAGGCCAAGGTAATAAGGGAAGTCTATTTTACCAGCTTATTCAATTCTTGGTAGAATATCTTGTTGAACCACTGGTACTTTTGAGGAATAATGAGGAAGCAACTCCTGATCCACTGAGCCTAAATTTCTAGTCTTTGCTCGGGACGAGCAAAGGGCTAAGCTTGGGGGAGTTATTGTTGGTCCTTATAACGAAAATCCGACCGTCAATAGGCTCAGAAAACTAATAGAGATCAAGCATAACTTAGACATTTGTATTCAAATAATGTTGTAGCATGCATATCTAGAATATATTTGAGTACAGGGACCACGATGCAAAAGATGGAAGAAGATGGGCCCAGGCAGCCAGGTCGGGCGACCTGGCCTGGCACCCATTCAACCCCAACATTCCTGCAGGCAAAGAAGCACACTTAGAGATGATCGTGGACACTGAACCATTGTCGGTTGAAGTCAAGGGTAAAAGATGAGCTATGTGTCAATCCCATGGATTGAAGGGCCCACAACCAGAGCTTTGTGCACTCAAACTGGCAGCACCCACCAGGAACCGATCTCAGGACCCACATGGAAGTCTCCCAGAGAGAGGTGGGCCCAAGAGGCAGTTGTGGAGGATCGGCCGACCCCCCTTGGTCGTCCGACCTCCCCGTGCGCCTGACTCGGCCCTCCTTTTACTAGTACCTGTAAACCGCATTCGGGAGTTCATCTCAACCATGCAATGCTCAAGACGGTGGATCCAAGGGTCGGCCGACTTGCCCGCTTCGGCCGACTTGGGCCCACAGCCAAACGGCCTCAACCGCCTCTGGCTGATCTTCCACTGTCTATGGATGCTATAAATACCTGCAAGGGGTGCCGTACTCAACACACACTAGAAGAAGAGCTCTCCTTTGCTACAAGCTTAGTCTTAGTCTTAGTAGTGATAGTTCTAGTAGTAGATCTTCTGAAGGGCTTCCGGAGGAGTCTTGGTAAGTTCTAGAGTTCAGTTCTTGTATTCTTTTACTTACTTGTAATACTCTGAGCTTAATGGAAGTATCTTCATACTTATATTGTATGCCTCATTTATACTTTATCTACTTAGTATATACTACTTATGTCTTGCACCTTGTTCAAGTGAATATATGCTATGACATTGGCTCAATGTGCCTTATGGTTGCTCTATTTATTAGCGCGATAGATAGAGTTGTATTTCATACTGCAAACATGGTGTTTGGATTATGGAATACTGTTGAGGGTATCGCTGCCCCACGGATTAGTAGAGGTAGGTGGTGACAGCCCTGTCCGTCCTTTGTAATCCTCCACGTTCGGGAGATGATATTAGGCCTTTATGATAAGACGTCCTCCTGTTGTCCCTTGATGAGGGAACCACTGGATACCTCGATATGTCCTCTTGTATATGTCCATTGTATGAGCTTGTATAGGGTACTATAGTGTATCCAAGTCCCATTTGTATGATGCTAATAAACCTTTTGTAATCTTTACTAATGTTCTATTACTAACTAAGACTACTTATTGATGAGCAATGAACTTCTGTGTGTCACATTACCCTTCATTTCCATATCCTTTACCCCTGTCTAGATTATGGTAGATTAATGTTGTTGTAAGTAAATACATTGGATGACACCTCTCTTTAACTAAACGCTTTTCCTGTGGATAAACAAATAATGATACTCTGGAATACTCCCAGGTGAAATGCTACAACGTACTTCTGTGCGCTTGCAGAATCTTTGTAACCTTTAGATTTACAATAAGGCATCTCTATTGCCACCACTAATCTAAGTGGTGACGCTAAGAAATACCAACAGTCCACATCATCATAGGTGAGTTCGCAAGTTCCCCAGCTTGCTCTAAGGCCAAGAATCTTCGAGTTTGGATAACTGTAGCTTTATTCTGTTGTTTTGTTTTGTTATCAATGTTTGGTGTATTCTTTCTTATTTTGTTGTATTGCTTTCTTGTATGTGTTCGTGTGACGTGTTTAGAAGGAGAGCAGTTTGAGGAGCAGGAGCAGTTCTTTGAAGACTCTGAGCAGCAGGAGCCTTTCGCAGAAGGCAAGTGTCCTTTATCATGCTTATCCCAAGGATAATCATACTATTATCACATTTACTTTTATGTCATGCATGGTTATAATATTGATGGGACCTATTTTAGGGATGTGCCTAGTTCTTGTTTACCTTATTCCCTTCCATAACCTGGTTATTTAATTACTGTTGGGTAGCATTGCTTAGTTGCTCTACATTTAGGTTATGGAGAACATTAATGTTGAACTTTATGAATATGTGATATGGTCATTGGACGGTAAACAAGATCCTTACTTTTAATTGGAACATGGAGTGACCACCCAAGAAAACAGTGCAACCACATAACTAACGGGCTCTGGTCATGACTAATTAATTAGAAGAGTTAACTTGTAATAATCTTACCGAAAGGGCAAGAGGGGAAGCATAGACGGGGTATAGCCGGATCTCTTGGGAGTATGCTTTGGTAAGTAACTCGGCGATTAGAAAAGGTTATGCTCTGCTGTGGCTTGAAACCTTAGCGGGTTGTTTCATGTTAATAATTCTTTGTAAAGGTCATGTAATGATTCTCTGGCCCCTCACCTAAGGAAGTGTTGAAGAGGCTAGCTACCTCAGGCTATATGAGAAACATTGTTTGTGGGGAAAGTGTACAACCTCTGCAGAGTGTAAAACTGATATATCAGCCGTGCTCACGGTTACGAGCGGCTTGGACCCTCTCATGATAATTAAACTTGAAGTTGAATTAAATCATGATTACTTTATGAGCATTTATTTCTATACTTTAATTGGGTTGGTATATGCTTGTACTTAATTAAGCTTGCTAACTAAAACTTGACCAATTAAAACTGCTTAATGCTTATAGCCTTTTGCCATCCTTGATTAAAGCCTTGTGTGTCATATTTATTACTCTACTTTGCTGAGTACCAACCATAAGTGTACTCAAACTTGTTTATCTGAGGCTCAGAGGGAGGCACTTTTGAAGATTATCTTAAGGAGGTTGACGAGTTCTAGGTGTGCGTTCCACCAGTCGACTGCCTGTGGATGGAGTTTGTTCAGTTATTAGTTGAGACATTTATTCTATTTGGTAAGGATTATACTATTGGTTTGTAATAATGTTATTTAACTCTCTTTTGGTACGATATACATTGGATTGTTACTGCTAATGATGTCATCATGTGTGTGTGAATGGATCCTGGCGCACATGTGAGTTACTTGGTTTTATTCTTCAAAACCAGGTGTGACAGTTACGAGGCAAACAAGGGCAGATATATTGCTAAGCACCACTCTTAAGATAATATCAGCTATCCTAATCTTGGCCAGACATTAAGATACTTTATGAATAATGCAATGAACCCACAAGCAAAATAAAGAACTCAGCTTTCTTTAACTCAAACTTAAATACTTAGCTGAATATCCCAGATACTTACTAAGAAGCTCGCATCCGCCAAGGTACACGTGAAGGGTCGCCGACTCTGGACTCTCCTCACTCTCTCCCTATTTCTACTCTAAGATATGAGGAGGGCTTCACCTTGACTTCTTACTCCAACTCGATGATGATCTTCAATGACCGGGAGCAGCTATTTATAGCTTGTAGAGGCGGTTGGGAGTGGACACGTGGAAGCTGGGGACGAACAGACTCAGTCCTAGGTCAGGCGGCGCGGGGAGGTCAGCCGATGTTGGATGAGTGGTGCATGGCATAGAAGGACTCCTGGAGGCGGTGGGAACGCGCACGAGAATGATGAGGTGGTTTGGCCTCCGGACCAGGTCAGCCGACCTAGTGGGGTCGGGTGACGTGGCACCGGATCTTGGGCCCATCTTCGGCTGAGTGACTGCAAAGTAGGTCCTCATGACGGTTCCAGGTGGTAGAGCTCCATTTGAGTACGTTTAGTTTGCAAGGTGGGCCCTTCAATCCATGTGACCTCCCCTTGGACCATTCCCATCTCTTGGATCCAACCGACATGGAATCAGTGGCTAGGATGATCCCCAATGTGCTTCTTTGCCCTCGAGGAAGGTGGGCCCCATTGGGCTCTGGGCCAGGCTCGGCCGACCGGGCTAGGTCGGGCGACGGCCTTTTGTGCCCGATTGCCCTCATCTTTTGCCAGCCACTATCTTGTAGGCCCTGGAGACCTACCCAAGGTGACACCACTCCATTTGAGTATCTGTAGTTATCGATGTGGCCCTCTTTTATCTATGTGCTTCTCTTGAGGTCCTTCTCGCCAATGGGCTTAACCCTACCTTGGTGCACAGGAAAGGGTTGGTCTAGAGTGGCTTTCCTAGCATATATCCAAAGATAGGCTCATTTGGCCTCGGTTGGGCATCAGCCGACCTAGGGGGGTCGGGCGACGGCCCACCGAGCCCATTTCGCCTCAAATTTCACCTGTTGCCTCCTGCATACATATAGTCACCAAAACTAGATGAATTGGTTAGATATAATCCCTATAGCTATGGGGAATGTATATTTGTATGTTAAAGTTGACGATCTGAGATGTGCATTAATGACCATGAACACCTGGCCGCGCCAGCCATGCCCAGCCCTTCCTCCTCGCCCATGAAATTCCCCTCTATTTAATCCTCTCCCTCCTCTTCTCTGCTCCATCGATCCCACCACGGGTGGAGCCCTACTCCATTGCTTCACCACCAAATTGAAGAGGGGAAGTGGAAGTGGAGGAAGTGGAGAAGCCGCTGGAGGAAGGAATCGGGCGCCGACATCACCGCGTTACCAAGCCGCCATCGTCATCGCCCGAGTTCCACACCGTCGCCCCAGCACCACGAGCGCCGCATCAAAATCGGCCACGCCTTCACCTCCACCTCACCGTGAGCATCCTCTCCACCTCTCTCTCCTCTCTCGCACTGAATCGCTCAGCTCTTCTCTGATTCGTCCGTTGAGCCACCATTTTTGCTCCTGGGAGCTCTGCTCCATGTATTTGCTTTGCTAGGCCGGCCGTCGAGACTCATATGTTCCCTGCAGGTCATGCACGTCTGCTCTCTCTTTCCCTCGTGCTTTTCCCTTTCTCTCTCTTGTTTTGCTCTTCTCTGCCTGCAATCGGCCGTCGCACTGCCATGGACGGTTGTGGGAGCTCTGCTCCGCTTGTTCTACCTGTTCGGCCTTTGAGCCACATTTGTCTCTCTGCAGGAATCACACTCGCACACTCCTTCTCCCTTGTACTTGATGTGAACTAGGGATCCCGATCTTCCGAAAGGTTCTGATAACTCTCGATTTGGTGGAGTCGCAACACAAATCGATCCGGCTTCTGAACAACATGTTTCGAACTCCGCAATCGCAGCACCACGTCTCCTCAGGTGATCAACTAGCAATGCATGGTTGACCTCACCAAGAAGGCTAATCCTTGTCTGCGAATCGAAGAACACAAGCAAGAAAAAGAAAGAATGCAACCAAATTGAAGATGTATGATTAAACTCACAAACCGATGAACGGTGAAACTGTTCTTGACAGAATAATCTAAGTTAAACCCAAACTCTAACTTGGGCAGCGGCTACTGAAATATAGAGGTTAGGGTCGTGGAAGACCCCCTGGACGCGCACCTAATGGGCTCTCACACGATACACGGCCCAGAGGCCAAAATACGGCGACGCAGCACTGGGATAGATTCTGGATGTCCACTTGTTTCAACAATTCCCTTTGACTTCGAAGGAATTTGGACATAGGACCAGTTCTGTTGGAAGCTCTATCAAATTATCTTTTCATCCATATATAGAACATCAAAATCAGACTCCGTATGCAGCCTGGGCATCCAATCTAAGACAGACTGCTCTTGGACTCCGAGATGGACCCAAAGTCGAGTTGTATTGGGCCTCCACGTGCCTTGGCCGATCCTTGCTGGTCATCCACGCCTCCAAGCTCCTCCCCATGCATCCCCTGGTCCTCTTCTTGGTTCCTAAGCATAATATAATCATTAGATAGCAATCGATTCTCAAATTCCTAAAAGAAAGTGCTTAGGAACGAGCTCACCTCTAGATTCAATTGTCGTGCGCAAGCTCTAGTGATTGGACCTTGAATGTCCATCGAAGAAGTGTTGTGACCATCGGAGAAGTGTTGTGTGCATCCGAAGGAGTGTTGTCCTCATCATCCTCCACCTCTTGAATTGAAGTCGTCCTCGACGCAAGCTCATCTTCCTCTCCCAAGTAAGGCCTCAAATCAGAAATGTTAAAGGTAGGTGTTGGTATTTCTTACGGTCGCAGATAAATCGACAAGCACACGGATACCGTTGTAGCTTTCACCCGGAAGTATTTAGGGTATCGAATCCATAGGGAATGAAAGAGCACTGTCTAATCACTAAAGTTGACCAGATCGATCGAGTTTATATGAAGGCTGGGTAGAGAGGATAACTTAGCACTAAGCTGGGAATATAGTGAAGGGAGTTCTCCTATGCTTGCTTTAGGCACCGGGGTATCCTAGACCTCTAGAAAATTGCCGGCCAACAGCTCTACGCGGTACCCAAACGTGGAGGATTACAAAGGACGGAATTTTGAAGTGTCTATCATGCCGTCTTGGGTGGTTGAGGAATGGAACGACTCTTGATTCAAGTCATTTTAACTCTTCTGTTAAGTAACTTGGGTTTTTGAGAAATTTTCGAAAACATAACCTTATCTAGCTCCTCAAATGATTCTCTCAGATCGCTCATTGTGTATGATTCCTCACCAAGGCATTTCCTTGCCTTCTTTCACCATACTTCTAAAAGGCTTTTGTGGAGCTCAAGATAGGAGTAAAGATAAGGCGTACTTGCATCACATATATTGCAAAGTCAAAGAGCGGATCCAAGAAGAAAACCACCCATACAATCTGATCAAGATGTGCATGTGTGTGGAACAATGGAATGATAACTCCTTTTTGTATGATCTCTCTCCTCCTTAATTTACCTTGAGAACATGGCTATAGTATATATATATATTTTTTCTTTTCATGATACTTGGGCCTTCTTGTGCCCATATTTTTTTTATTCTCTCTTTTTTTATGCTTGGACCTTCATGTGTCCATTTTTTTTATAGCCCATGTCTCTTTTTGCAATAATACTTCGAGAGGGGATCAACACTTAAATGGAGCATTTATTTTGTGGATGGATGAAATGTATGTTGCTAACTTCCAATGTGGAAATTTAGCATGTGTATGTGGAGTGTACGTGATCTTGATCATGAAAGCATGAAGAGAATCTTACAAGGGTCACAACAATTTGACAAAGCTCAATGCAATAGCAAGCAGCATATGTGTATGGGTTTTGCAATGTGAACATCATATGGCTTTGGTAGGAATAAGTCATCACTGAGGAGCTTTGTAAGGCTATAAATTTTATGCTTTGCAAGAAAACATCCCCAAGCACTTTATACAGAAAGAGCAAGATTTCTTTCATCATACCATATCTCATTAATCAACCACTTAGATAAACATGGTTTCCTAAAGATATATATGTTCACAAGGAGCAAGTGTATGTGCAAGGAATCAAGAATATGCAAGCGAATCAAGGATAGACATGTGTTGACGCAAAATACGGTCAACACATGAGAGCGCTAGATCGCGAGGGTCGCAAACAGACCGAACGGCAAGGCTGCTGCCTTGACCGGTCAGACCGATCAGGGACAAAGGTCAGACCGGTCAGGGACAAAGGTCAGACCGGTGCCTAGGTTTTTGCCGGATCGATCGTTTTGAGAGGATAACTATCACGCTTACGTGGTGAAGAACGGCGAGGTTTACGAGCAAACCAGCAAAGAGATAACCAACGCACTTACGTAGCGAAGAATGACTAGTTTACAAGCAAACTAGCAAAGGCCGTCGAAGCTCTCACCCGGGAGGGACCCCGTCAGGGCGTGAACGTCGCCGGACGTGCCCTAGGTTGACCAGCAAGCTTAGGACGCCATCTTGATCGCGGAGATCAGTAGACGAATAGCATGGAGAGGTTGGAAAAAGGATTTAGGGTTTGGAAGTAAAAAGTAAAGACATGTTTTGTTTGGATTCGATTGGGATGCCCTCAATCGGCCGAATCCCCTTATATTTATAGGGATGGTAGGTCTTGTCCCGCAAGGAAACCAAGTTACAACTCGTTACAACCTCGGAATCCTATTTTTAGAGTCCTAGTCGGATTACAAAAACGGGTCACCGGTCTGACCGGTCCCCTACACCGGTCAGACCGGTCAGGGTGCCAAACTTCCCCTTTTTGTTTGTCTTGCTCCTCCACCGACTATTGCGGTCCTCCAAGTCTTCAAGCACCGCAACATCCTGTCATTCCAGAGAGTATGTCATCTTCCGCTTCTTGCACCAATTCTTGCGGTCCTCCAGGACTTCTAGCACCGCAACAATCGGTCATTCCAGAGACCATGTCACTTTATTACCTTCGGACCGATTGTTACGGTCCTCCAAGCATCAGCACCGCAACATCCTGACCTTGACCGGTCTGACCAGTCAGGGGAACCGGTCTGACCGGTCCGCCTGGGGTGCAGGAATTTCCGAAGCCATATCTCGCTCATCCGAACTCCAAATTGGACGTTCTATATATGAATATTGATCTTCTCGACGAGAGCTATCCAATGGTGAAGTCCAATCTGCATTTGAAGAACTTTATCCTCACCGGTCTGACCGGTGGAGTGACCGGTCTGCAATGCCAGATAGGCTATAGAACCATTGACCGGTCAGACCGGTGTATTTTGCCATATCAGCAAGATTTGCCATTTTTGAGTGTCAACAACATGTAAACCAAAGGAGCATCAAAGCTTATTTTATCATGAGTTTAATTTTAATGATCATATCAAGATAGGAACGAATTAACTCATGAATCAAAGAGGATGAGGGATAGGGTGCGCAAACCATCGCTCTGGACGAAATTGGAGACGAAAGGCACCAGAGGGCCTTCGGCCGACCTGGCGGGGTTGGCCGACCCCTTCTGGGCCTTTTCCACCTTCATCTTCCTTGTGTAGTCTTGTACGATGTTGTGCAGCCCGTCTGTGGGTGGTCTCGAACATGTGTGCATCAAAAAGCTTGAGAGACCCCCACACTTGATCATGTACCTGCATTTATTCATACATGGTGGAAACAAAACAAGGGCTCTTTGCTTCTAAAGACCAAGAGCCTCAAATATTTTTTTTATCAATGCGCAAGAACTAACACCAGCTCTGGGCCAAAATAAGATTTGGCTCGAAAGGGAACTTACTTGGGATACTGACATACCTCCCCCACACTTGGAGTTCGCATTGCAAAGCAACATAACTCAAGTGTGTGAAGTTCAAGCTTCCTTTGTAATCTTTCCCAAACCAAGACTTACCGCGGTTTTTGTAGCTGATGTAGCTCCATGTTCTTAAGCATCACCTATCCATCATTCTTCTTAATCTCTACCTGAAACGGTTAGTGTCCAAAAATACCCGAAGGAAAGATTACACTAAAAACATGTTCTTGCTTTTTATTTGAAGGGAAATAAATAATAATCCAGGCCATCTCCCGGCAGTGCTTTGTTTATGGTCTGAAGCTAGACCATGAGAGATCCTCACATTGCAGCTATCTTTGGTGATGTAGTTTCCAAGCTTATCGCCAATTGTTGATGTGTCATTGAAGCTTTAACTGCAAGGTTAGTGCCACAAATGCATCCACATAATTTGCAATGTTTATGATAAACAGATGCATCTACAACAAACCTTCTAAACATTTTAGAATTGAGGACCTCAAGGTGGATGTAGTCCTCATATGTGATTGTGGCACAAAGCGTGGTAAACTTTGGAGATTTGTTAAATGAGCACCCTTGTGGGATTTCGAATGAAAAGGTTTCATGCTCATTTATAGAATCCTTTTGCTCAGACTCCAGAGCCAACGCTTTCCTCAAGCGAGGGTGATGGAGATCGTTCGTGCTTATAGAGATGAGAGTTCGGGGTGAATGGTGACACGAACATGACCTTCTCGAGTGAGCTATGCTTGGGAGGAGACTTTGCCTTTGGAATTTTTGGGCAGGAGATAGGAGTGGCAAAAGCAGCTTTCGCAAGCGTATTGTATAGGCTCCCATGAGATACTTCACCTTGGAGAAGCCTTTCTAGTGGATATCCTAGGGATAGATCAAAATCGAGGGTATCAAAGATGTGGAAATCTAAATTGACCACGATTTTGTCCAGCGTGATTGTCACGGCACTGGCGATCCCCTGACATTGAATGATGTGTCCAAAGGGACAAATTTTGAGGAGCTTGTCAGATGGCCTTAGTGGAACATTTCCTAAGAGATTTTGTGCAATGTGCCATGACATGATGTTGACCTCCATACTGGGGTTGAAATGGGCTTCTAGACAGTTCCCCTTATATAACATGGAAGGATTTTGGAAGGTGAACTATTCCAAATTGCTTTGAAAAAGTGCCACATTCCATCCAACCATTCCTCCTTTATGTTTTTTCACAAGAAATGCTTCGTGGGGAGGATAGGGAGGATGAGAAAGAGGAGGTGAGTCGTAGCCTTCTTGTGCCTTGAATAATCCGAGGTGTTTCCATGATTTTCAAAGAGATCATCCTCGAAGTCAAAAGGTAATCCGAAAGGCTGAGTTTCCTCTGCCTTAACGGATGGTGTCTCAGGAGTTGGATCTGGGCTGGGCAAGTATACAGGTAAGATAGAATCTAGTTGAAGGTCTTCTTGCTCAGTTCCATCCATAGCAGCGGGAGAGTGCTCTCGAATCTTCTCCAGGACCTCTCTCGCTCTAGCCGGTGTTACATGTAAGAATGATCCTCTGGCGGCTATATCAACGAATCAAGCAGCCTTGAAATCCTAGAATCGTTCTTATTCTGCCACGATCGTTTCCTTCTCTTTTTGTTGGAAGTTAATAATTTCCTTCCGAAGGGCACAGATCCAATGAACGGGGAAGTACTCCAGACAAAACTTTGTCTCGTAACTTTTCCCATTCACCGTTCGTTAGCCCAACGGTATGGTCATACCACTTCCTTGCCCTCTCTTTGAGAGAGAATAGGAAGAGCTTCCATGTAGTCGTTGCTTGCGTCACGCCTGATATGACCAGACATGAGTAGAGCAACTCGAATTCGTGCAAGTGATGGTATGGGTTTTCACCATCACGTGCTGAAGAAGGAAGTCTCCTGGACCATAGCTATGAAAGCAGGGCGAAGCTCATAGCTATTTGTTTGTATAGGATTTGACGAGGGGTGCGGCTCCAATAATTCACCCTTTGGAGCAGAGAACTCATGGATTTGGGTGAAGTCCATGGGTAAACAAAATAAAAGAAAATAAAATAAAAGATAAATGGGCAACCGTAGTTCTTAGACAACACAGCTACCGTCCCCGGCAACGGCGCCAGAAAGCTTGCTGGTATTTCTTATGGTCGCAGATAAATCCACAAGCACACGGATACCGTTGTAGCTTTCACCCGCAAGTATTTAGGGTATCAAATCCACAGGGAATGAAAGGGCACTGTCTAATCACTAAAGTTGATCGGATCGATCGAGTTTATATGAAGGCTGGGTAGAGAGGATAACTTAGCACTAAGCTGGGAATATAGCAAAGGGAGTTCTCCTATGCTTGCTTTGGGCACTAGGGTATCCTAAGCACCACGCTTAAGATAATATCAGCTATCCTAACCTTGGCCAAAGATTAAGATAATTTATGAATAAAGCAACGAACCCACAAGCAAAATAAAGAACTTAGCTTTCTATAACTCAGACTTAAATACGAAGCTGAATATCCCGGATACTTACTAAGGAGCTCGCATCCGCCGAGGTACAAGTGGAGGGTCGCTGACACGCCGGGACTCCTCCAGGCTCTCCCTCACTCTCTCCCTATTTCTACTCTCATTTGAGGAGGGCTTCGCCTTGACTTGTTACTCCAGCTCGATGATGCTTAGCCCTGCCCCGAGTCCCTCTATTTATAGCTTGGAGAGGCGGTTTGGAGTCGGTATGCGGCGGTTGAAGCGGTTAGGAGGTGGGCCCAGGTCGGCCGACCCAGGATCCACCATCCTAGGTCGTCAATAGTGCTAATCATCTCCTACAGGCAGTTTGCAGACACGTGTCAAGGGGCGAACGATTCCGGCGCGCGCCCAGGTCGGCCGACCTAGGGGGGTCGGCCGACCTTGGGTAACCGCCTTCCGGGCCCACTTTGCTCTGGGTGGCTGATCTGTGGGTCCTCAAGTCGGTTCCAGGTGGGTATGTTTGACACAAGTACATCTTGTTTCATGTGTGGGCCCTTCAATCCATGTGATGTTAATCTTGAGCCCTTGATGCAAACCGACGTTGATTCAATGGTTGGGATGATCTCCAGGTGTGCTTCTCTGCATGAGTGGAATTTGGACCGAGTTGGGCCTGATCCCAGGTCGGCCGACCTGGCCCTGGGCCCACTTTGGTCCTTCTTTTGCCATTTAGTCCCTACACTCACATATTCACCAAAACTTGTGGAATGGATTAGATATAAGCCCTATAGCTATGGTGAAAGTATTTTTGTATATATTTTCTATAGGAACTGACGGTCAAAAGTGGTACTTAAGGGCCGTCAACAGTAGGACTAACCCCGAACTCGGGAGGCAAATCAAGTTTATATGCATTGTCATTTATTTTCTCAATTATTTTGAAAGGACCAGCAGCTCTAGGCATTAACTTAGACTTCCTCAAATCTAGAAAACGATCCTTTCTCAAGTGCAACCACACTAAATCACCCGCTTGAAGTTTAACTTCTCTTTTACTAGCAATTCTATACTTTTCAGTCATCTTTTCAATGTTGTGATTAGTTGTTTCATGCATTTTTAAAATAAAATCAGCACGTTCTTTAGCATCACTATGAATTCTTTCACTAGTAGGCAAAGGTAGAATATCAATAGGAGCACGGGGATTGAAACCATACACTACCTGAAAAGGACTTACCTTAGTAGTAGAATGTGTTGCATGATTGTATGCAAACTCCACAAGTGGCAAACATTCTTCCCACAGCTTCAAATTTTTCTTCAAAATAGCCCTCAACATGGTTCCCAATGTGCGGTTCACAACCTCTGTTTGGCCCTCCGTTTGTGGATGACAAGTTGTAGAAAATAACAATTTGGTACCCAACTTGTTCCACAAAGTACGCCAAAAGTGACTCAAAAATTTCGCATCACGATCAGAAACAATAATAGCAGGCATACCATGCAAACGCGCAATCTCTTTGAAAAAGAGGTCAGCAATATAAATAGCATCATCACTTTTATGACATGGTATAAAGTGTGCCATCTTCGAAAAACGATCCACAACAACAAAAATGCTATCCCTCCCCCTCTTAGTCCTAGGCAATCCTAAAACAAAGTCCATAGAAATATCTGCCCAACGAATAGAAGGAACAGGAAGAGGCATGTATAAACCATGTGGATCAAGCGAGACTTAGCTTTTTGACATGTAGTGCAGCGACCAACGAATCGCTCAACGTCTCTCCTTATCTTTGGCCAAAAGAATTGTGTGGCCAAAACATCCGCCGTCTTCTTAGCTCCAAAATGTCCCAAAGACGAACGGAACCAACTGGAATGCATAGGCGGTTAGCTCTAAACACAAATCCATCATTGATCCCAAACTTGTTCCATGTACGTCCCTCTTTACAATTCAGCAACACATCTTTAAAATCAGGATCAATTGCATATTGTTCAAAAATCCGACAATCAAGCTGCGACAACAAAGCATATCGTCTAGACAAAACATCGGCAATCACATTATCCTTCCCTTTCTTATGTTTAATGATGTAAGGAAAAGATTCAATAAACTCGACCCATTTAGCATGTCTATGGTTCAGATTATTTTGAGAACGAAGATACTTAAGCGATTCATGATCAGAGTGTATGACAAATTCTTTAGGCCACAAATAATGACGCCACATCTCTAAAGAACGTACAAGAGCATACAATTCCTTATCATACGTAGAGTAATTCAAAACAGGCCCATGCAGTTTTTCGCTAAAGTATGCTATAGGTTTACCATCTTGCATCAAAACACCACCAATGCCAGCTCCAGTAGCATCACATTCAAGCTCAAAAGTCTTACCAAAATTTGGAAGTTGCAGCAATGGCGCGTGCGTAAGCTTGTCCTTCAAAGTGCAAAGGACTCCTCTTGTGCTTTTCCCCAATGAAACACCACACCTTTCTTTGTCAACTCGTGCAACGGCGCAGCGATGGTGCTGAAATCTTTGACAAAGCGGCGATAGAAACCTGCAAGGCCAAGAAAACTCCTCACCTGTGTGATGGTTTGGGGCAGCGGCCAACTCTGAATAGCTTCAATTTTCGTCTCATCCACCTCAATTCCCTGTGGGGTAACAACATATCCAAGGAAAGAAACTCTATCGGTGCAAAAGATGCACTTCTCAAGGTTAGCAAACAAACATGCATCTCTCAAAGCAGTAAAAACAGCACGTAAATGATCCATATGTTCATCCAATTACTTGCTGAAAATTATTATATCGTCGAAGTAAACCACCACAAATCGACCAATAAAAGCCCTCAAAACCTCATTCATCAAGCGCATGAAAGTACTAGGTGCATTAGTTAAACCGAAAGGCATTATGAACCACTCATACAAGCCGAATTTAGTTTTAAAGGCTATTTTCCATTCATCTCCAAGTTTCATTCTGATTTGGTGGTAACCACTATGCAAGTCAATCTTTGTGAAAATTATAGAACAACACAACTCATCAAGCATGTCGTCTAGCCTAGGAATAGGATGACGATATCAAATAGTAATATTATTGATGGCTCTACAATCAACACACATACGCCAAGTACCATCTTTCTTAGGAACCAAAAGCACAGGAGCGGCACAAGGACTAAGGCTTTCACGTACATACCCGTGGTCCAAAAGGTCTCGGACTTGTCACTGAATTTCCTTAGTCTCCTTAGGATTGGTTCTATAGGCAGCACAGTCTGGCAAAGTTGCACCTAGAATCAAATCAATTTGATGCTCTATTCCTCTCATAGGTGGCAGCCCGGGGGTATCTCAGCTGGAAAAATGTCCTCATACTCCTACAAAAGGTTAGTGGCAGCAGGAGGTATCGAGCTAGCAACATTATCAAGCGAAAACAAGGTCTGTTTGCACACCAAAGTATAGCAAATATCATCATCAGAAATTTCAGCAAGGTCACATTTTCTTGCAAGCATAACACCACCCTTCAATTTAATTCCCTCGGCCTTAGAATTAGATGCAGACTTTTCCTTTTTAGGTGGGTAAACAGAATTAGTAACTTGCTGATTTTCAGATTTAACATCATTCAAACTTGCAGCCCGTTCTTTATCAGCTTGTACAATTTCAGCAGGGGTCATAGGTAACAAAGTAATTTTCTTTCCTTTATGCATAAAAGTGTATGTATTATTTCTACCATGGTGTGTAGCATCATTATCAAATTCCCAAGGACTACCCAATAAATTGAACAAGCTTCCATAGGTACCACATCACAATCAACAGAATCAACATATGAACCAATGGAAAAGGAAACTCTGCAAATTTGTGTTACCTTAGCTTTCCCAGCATCATTAAACCACTGAATATGGTATGGATGGGGGTGTGGGCGTGTGGTCAAACAAAGCTTCTTGATCAAATTTGAACTTACCAAATTATTGCAGCTACCTCCATCAATGATGACACGTGCTCGCTGATTGTTGATGATGAAGAAAATCTGAAACAAGTTATGGCGTTGAAGCTTCTCTGGTTGTTGTAACTGTGCACTGAGCACACGCTGCACAATAATGCTCCTGAAGGCCGCCGTGTCTTTGCTACCAAGGACATCACTGTGCTCCCCAGCAGCCTCTTCTTCTTTATCATCCTCAATGTCAGAGGTGCTGATGTACCCATCTTCTGTAGCAATATATGCCCGCTGACTTGGGCAATCTTTCTGCACATGGCCAAGTCCATGGCAGCGATGGCACTGAATGCCGGCCGTGCGTCCCGTCGAGGCAACGGAGGTACTCTTCGATGGTTCCTGCAAAGAATTTTTACCTGAATCTGAAAGCCGTGTAGCAGCTGGTTTTGGTGGTGCAGCAACTCCGGAAGCTACTGGTTGCTTGCTCGCTGGTGGGGACGCTCAAAAAGAGGAGGGCTTGGTCAGCCCCAAGATGGCGCCGAGCATGGCGTGTACGTGGTGCTGGCCTTGCTCTTGCCCTGCAAATCACGCCCCTGCAATTCCTTTTCTGCAAGCATAGCAAACTGAAACAACTGGTTGACAGTATTAAATTCCTTGCTTGCCAAGCATTGCCTTGTTAAAAAGGGGGAGGTCTCTAAAGTCTATTCCTCCCTCACCCTTTGGTGTAGACAACTTAGACCACCTTTGCTAGTGAATCTTGTGGCTGTCCACTGAGCTGCCCCACCAGTAATTCGCAATAAACAGTGGAAGATGATCAAGTGCTTTATCAAGCTGAAGCCACCCATCTTTGACCAAATAGATGATCCCTTGGAAGCCAAGGATTGGCTAGACAAAACTGAGAAAAGATTGGACTTGACCTCTTGCACTGATGAAAGTGTGTATCACTAGCTGCCTATCAGTTGATCGGCACGTCAAGAGTTTGGTGGAACGAGTACTGCAGAACCCATGAAGACCCTACTCGTATCTCTTGGGGAGAGTTTAAAAGAGCTTTTCTGGAGTTCCACATTCCTAGGGAGGCTCGCGTGATCAAGGCTGAACAGTTCCGCGAGTTTACCCAAGGCACGACGAAGTTGTAGGAGTATTTACGATGCTTCACCAAGATGATGAGATATGATTCTAGTCACACAAACACTGAAGAGGACAAGTAATTTTGGTTTCACCAAGGTCTGAACTCGGAGATTAGGATGTACGTACCTGACCCAGGTTACCCAACGCTCATGCATATGGTGGACAGAGCCATGGAAGTTGAGAAGGAAGAAGAGAAAAGGTGAGTACCTATTCTGCTTTCGCCCATCTCAATGGCGTAAGAATGAACAAGGAGACCATGTTTATGCAGAACCCAATTACCAAGAAGAGCACAATTTGGAAGAGAGTCCAGAACAGACCAATGTCACAAGTCATATCAAGATCAAATGCTTCAACTGCAAGAGGCTTGGACATACAGTGAGTGAATGCACTGGAAGGAATCCGCATCGACACACCAAGTCCGCTAAGACACTGTCAATCATGACAAGAGCACCTGTGACGCAAAGGAAGCCACCGCAGAGTGAAGCTCGAGAAGTACTGAACCATATGACAGAAGATGATGCAAAAGATGCCCCCGAGGGCGTCATGGGAAGGTTCAAAGTCAATTGCACAGAAGCTTTGGTACTATTTGATTCTAGAGCAACCAGCTCATACATCTCTTCGAAGTTTGTTGGAGAATAGTCACTTCCTGTGTTACACCGAAAGAAGCCCATCATCACCAGCTCACCCCTTGGAAACATCAGATGTGCAAAGATGTGTAAATCAGTGAGTATCTTGACAATAGATATGAATTCTTTGCAGTTTTGAAGTCAGATGGAATTGACATGATACTTGGAATGGATTGGATGACAAAGCACAAAGGAATTATCTCATGCTCACCTAAACTTGTGTTTCTGAAGCACCCATATGAAGGTTACATAAAGTTTGAGCCTCTAGAGTCGAAAGATGTGCCAAAGATGGGGTACAATCTTACATCCAAGACCTTGCAAGAAGTACCAGTAGTACAAGAGTATACAGATGTCTTTCTAGAAGAATTACCAAGATTGCCACCATATAGAGAAATAGAGTTTGCGATTGATCAGGTGTCAGGAACAGCTCCCATTGCCAAGAGACCTTACAGGATGACAGATGAAGAATTGGATGAACTGAAGAAGCAAATAAAAGAGTTACAGTACAAAGGAATCATTAGGCCGAGTGCCTCACCTTGGGCATCTCTCGTACTATTTGTTAGGAAGAAGGACAGATCAATGAGAATGTGCATTGACTATTGCTCGTTGAATGCAGTAACCATCGAGAACAAGTATCTATTGCCGAGGATTGATGATCTACTAGATCAACTTAAGAAGGCGAAGTACTTCAGTAAGTGTTGACGCCAAAAAAGTCGGGCATTGACTTTCTGGAAACAACACTGTGGCCTGGAAGATTTGCTTGAACTTCAGTGCAGGTCCAAAATCTTGAGGTTCGTAGCATGCCAGTCAATGTGACCTAAAATTGACAAGGTAAAATTTAATCAGTAATTTCAATTAGACTCATCGGTCAAAGCCCTGATTCATTCCCACAATTGGATCAGCACAAAAGGAAGTCTAATGCAAGCATGAACCATCGGCCTTGAGTCCGAATCGTGATAATATGACATATAATGAAACGAGCCATCGACTATGGGAGCCGATTTGGTTAACAAATTAAGCTTAATCATATTCTTTATTATAGAAGTTGCTAAAGGCATAAAATAAACTAAAATCCATGTCACTAACAATCGGATCGGACCTAACCGAGATAGCGTTGCTAGCAGGGCACCGATTTAGTCTATTCACTCCGATAGATCTATGTATATTAAAGAACTTGCTTAAACCCAATTTATTTGTAACTTGATTATTGAATCTAAATCAGTTTTATAAACAAAAGAGAACTAACATATCTATTGTAAAGTGTATAACAAAAAAAGTAGATAGATCTTGAACAAATATAAGCCGATTGTATAAAACAATCAAGCCACGATAGGGGTTGAGCGATCTAAACAAAGAAGAGCGATATGCTTCAATCTAAAGCTTAGAAATAACTCGGTAAATTGATGAATTAAATAGATGAAGAAGGGCTATATACCTCAATCTAAAGCCTAAAATAATTCAATAGATATTGTGCTTACAGGCAAACTGGAGGTCAAGATGATACAACCCTGTTTGCTGAAGAACTCGACAAGAAAAAGGTTGTTTGGCATGAGGGCCGAAAAGTTGGTTGCATTGATGGTTGTGTGAACATCTCTTACAATGGTGCAGGGTTTATATTTATACCCTGGAAAACTAACTAATCCTTGTCGGATACGACAATATCTCTAAATTTATTTAAATCAAATCCAAATCTAAACTACCAAAAGAGTTACAATTACCGCAAATAAGGCCCTGTATAAGCTTCCTGACGAATATCTCCGTCGTAGTCGTATCTGCCCTGGCCTCACATCATTGTGTCCGATTGGACATTTTTAGTCCGATCAAGAATCGAATCCATAACCAGAATCAGATTCATCAATCAGAATCGGTCTTGGCTCTGACTTCTTAATCGGATCGGCATCATCTCCTACTATCATTAACTCTATTAAAATCAACATTTTACTTCACCAGCCGAGTCAAAATTTGGTGTCAACATATGCCCCGCAATTTTAGGATAAAATATTATTTTGTTCCAAAATTCTCCAAGCAATGATGACCTCTACAGTGAAAATTTTCCTTCACTGTTGTTGCCCTTGATCGCCGTGCGAGTGTGGCGCCTCGATCTCCGATCGGTCCTTTCCTCCATAAGCCCTATAAATACCAAATTTGAACCATCATCTTCCTCCCCCCCGTTCGCATCTACTAAGCTATTCGAGCTCTTCGCCACAGTCGCATCTCCAATCCTCGATCGGCATATTCGAATCATCGTTTGCAAAAACTTTTCACCGCAATCTTGGTAAGGATCTCACCCGCATATGATTCATGTCCCGCATCTGGATTATGTCTGAACCTTTCTAATTGCTTTTGGCATTTCTCTACCTCAGGTAACTGTTCAGCCTATCATTGAAGAAACAATCGGAGATACACAATCGGAGGCAGGCACCAGACAACCTGATCAGCCAATCACTATTCAGCCAACTGCTTTGCCTCCGATAGCACCAAGGACCGACGCCATCCCTCCGACTGCGGACGCTCCAGCCCCGTCTCATCAAATGCAGCAAGTCAAACAAGTTGGCATGATTCCCCATTGCACCGATTACGAAAATAATCCCCGACTATATTCCGGAGGGGCAGTTCAAACTGCTATTGACCGATCTCTTGTGTTAATACTTTTCATATCAATAACTTGCATTCACCCCATGCTCTGTTTCAGGCACAAGATTCTTCAGCGACAAGCCTTATGTCTTTTGATTTGGATGCTCCGACTGGCGATGAGGAAATCAGCTCTGCGCGACCTCAAGGTGTCTCTGATCAGGCTAAGGCAAAGCCAAAAGATATGCTAATTCACGTGAACAAGAGCATTGCCATCCCGGTTGAAGACGCCGAGCCGATTCGCCAGATCTTCAAAGAGCTCAAAGGCAACCTCCCTCCAGAGTTAGAGAGCGCCATCATCCCGGCCGCATTCATCGAAGGCCATCAGCCTCAAGTATTTGCTGCTCGTCATCGGATAACGGAGCAATCTGCCCAGCAAGATCTTATCAAGAAAAGGGATGAGGGCAAGCAAGGCCTCAAAGAGATGCAATCCCAAATCAACACCTTGGATGCTAGACCAAATCAGCTGAAAGATCGGATCCATCAGCTACAAATCATTGAAGCCGATTTGGTCAAGAAACTTGAGGATGTACGCCAGGAGATTGCCAATACTCAGAGCGAGCTTAGCTCGATTCTAGCAACCATCGCCCCATCGGGAAGCTGGGCTTCTTGGGCGCGTCGGCGGGCCCGGTCCGTGTTGATCTCGCGGCGTTGATCCCCGGCTGAGTTGGTTTTGCCATCTTGGGTGCACTGATCCTCGGAGACGATGACCTCATGCCCCGGAGGAGTGATGTAGCTAGAGTCGTTGCTCGAGTCGGCCAGGGCCAGTAGGAGCACACTTGTAGTGACCTGAAACTTCCCGCAGTTCGAAGATTGGGTGGGGTTGGGTGGGTTCTCAGATTGGATCTGAGACTGTGTAGTTGTGCCGAGTAGACCACAGTCGTGCTACGGAGTCCGAGCGGAAGTTGGTGGCGAGGCTGGCGCAGGACCTCCTCCGACATGGCGATGCACTCAGAGATGGTGTCATTAATACGATCTAACCCGGCGAGAAGTTCGCCGGGGGTTGAGAACCTGCACTGGGTGAACAGATCTGGGACCCGATCATGCAGGGCCATCACGTCGAACCGCTACTAGAGTGGGGAGACAACCCAAGGAGAGGCCTTCGAGGTGGATGACACGGAGTCGGTTGATGCTGTGGCGGCGCTGAGCGACGACTCGGAGTCGTTGGAGGTGGAGTGGATCTCGACGAAGAAGCTTATGCCCTCGAGATGCTCAGGGCAATACTTAAGGATCTTAGAGAAGATGATGTGAGGACGATCTGCCATCGAGCTATCTGTTGATGCTCCGTGACCTCCCCTACTTGGCGCGCCAACTGTCGGACATAACGACCGGCAGTCCACAAGGGGGTACCCAAGTGGTTGATTTGTAGGCACAGGTGATCGTAGAGCTAGGGAGCTCGATGTAATACAGGAGACGCAAGGTTTATATAGGTTCTAGCTACCCGGAGGTATAATACCATATGTCCTGTGCTCGTCGACTTGGGATTGATCTTCTTGGCCAAGCTCTGGAGAACAGTAGCGAGTTTGTGGTTACAAGGTGGCAGAGTTCGATGATCCCCAGGGGTTCAACCTAGGCCGCCTTATATAGGCCGACGGTCTAGGGTTTACAAATTTGTTATCTCTAATCGTATCTGGCAACAAAGGAAACTAATCTGAGTCGATTAGATGGTATTTCTTACGATCGAAGATAAATCCGCAAGCGCACGGATACTGTTGTACCTTTCACCCGGAAGTATTCAGGGCATCGAATCCACATGGAAAGCGGTTGTTGAAGAGAGTGGTTGTCCATTGCACTCAATCATAACACTATTAATATACCAAAGTCTAACAAGGGGTAAACATCGATAAAGGGGGTAGTGTGACACACAGAAGATTCATTGCTCAGAATATATAGGACTTAGCTAGCATGAGGATCCTAGAAGATAACAAGGGATTCTATTTACTTCTCACTCATGGGTATCATGCATACAAGATTATACATTGTACAAGCTCAGTAAAGGGGTACATGTTAGAGGGAATATCGAGGTGTCTGGAGGGTTCCCTCATCAAGGGACGACAACAAGACGTCTTATCATAAAGGCCTAACATCATCTCCCGAATGTGGAGGATAACAAAGGACGGACAGGGCTATCACCACCTGCCGCCTACCTCTATTAATCTGTGGGGTAGAGATACCCTCAATGATATTCCATACTCCAAACACCATGCTTGCAATATGATATACAACTCTATCTATCGTACGCATAAATAGAACAACCTTGCAGCACATTGGACCAATGCCATAACATGCGTCGGCTGAACTAAGGTGCAAGACATATAACTTATATACTGAACAAGTAAAGCAAAGCTGAGGCATATAACATAGGAGAGAAGGTATTTCCATTAAACCTCAAAGTCTTACAAGTACGATAAGAATGACAAAGCGAAACTCTTCAGAAGCTCTACTACTATAACTACTACCAAACTAAGCCTAACACTCATACAATTGGAGCTCTTTCTTCTGGTGTGTTTTGAACAGAGGGCGCTAGCATATATTTATAGCAAATAAGGGCAGTTCAGAGCCTGTACAAGGCGGTTGAGGTCGATTGGGCCCACCTCCAGATCGGCCGATCCAAGACGTCGCTCGACGCTTCGGTCCACTGACTGAACTCATGCACAGTGCGGATGTCGTCCTGAAGGCGGTGCAGATGCGCGTGCGAAGGCCGAGGCGAAATGGCTGCCAGACCAGGTCGGGCGACAAGCCAGGTCCCTGACGTGCCTCGTCCTGATCCGCTTCTGGGTGACTGGCCTGTGGGCCCTGATAGCTAAGGCAGATGTGTATGCCTTCTTTGTGTAACTCTTGATTTGGTTGTGAGCCCATCAATCCATGCCATCTCTTCATCTTGTATTGTCATCCCTTAGATTCACCGTGCATTGAATCAACGGCGCCAGGGATCATGCGTGGTGCTTCCTGTCTTGGGTTGAAGACGAGGGCCAACGGGCCTGGGCCTGGGTCGATCGACCTTGTCAGGTTGAGCGATGGCCCAGAGAGCTTGTTTATGTTCTTCTTTTTCTGTGATGTCCCTGCATACAAATAATCTCGAAGTACATGTGGAACGACATTATTTGAAACACAATACTAGAGATTTTGACTAATTTATTTTATTCCTGCATGTTGGTGGCATATGAAATTAAGGACTTAATGGATGCCAACAACTCCCCCAAGCTAAGATCTTTGCTCGTCCTAAGCAAAGACTTGATAAAAGGATCAAAAATTGCTTACTTCCCAAAAGATGCATTCAACAAGTAATCATTCCATGACTTGAATGGGTTGGCAAAGATTAATTCACCCCTTTTTACCTCAGCACTTATGGGGCTTATAGCTTTTCCTCATCATGAGCGGTTGAGAGCTAGAACAACTTAGACAGAGTGTTGCATTCACATTGTTGTTCAACCATCAAACCGGAGGTTTTTGAAGAAATTTTGTAAAGGAAAAACAAAGTTCCTCGGGTGATTCTCTCAAGTCACTCTTTGGTGTATAAATCCTTGCCATCTATTGTCTCATCACTTTCTCTTCTCTCAATAGAATAAATGAGTGGGGCTCATGAATAGAGAATTTTCATCACACATGCATTGCTTATTTTGTTAAGCCAAAGCCTGGATCCACGGAGAGTTAAATCATACACTCAAATCAAGGTGTGCAAGTGTGGGAATTTGTGGTAATGTAATGAAATGAACTCCTTTATAGAATGACCTCTCCTAAAAGAATTTATTATAATGAGGGCATGGCTCTCTTCTTTTTTTTCATGGACTTGCACGTGTCCATATTTTTTCTTTTTTCTTTTCTTCTCACCCATGCCTCATTTTTGGAATGCAATTGGAAAGGAGGTCATATTTCAGAGCATTTATTTCATAGAGAAATGAAAGGCATGTTGTGCATGCTTCCAGAGTAGAAGTATAGCGTATATGGCATGTACTTGACCTCAACTTTAAGAGCATGAAGTAAATCTCACAAAGATCACAATGAACTTGGCAAAACTCAAAGCAAATACAAATGGTACTTGGTAAGTGGTTGGAATGTGAGGCTCTGGTAGGATTTCACACTCACCGAGGAACTTGCAATTTTAAACTTTTTGAAATTAAAACTCCGGAATCTAGTCTCACTTAGACAGAGATAAAACAACTCAAATCTTATCATATCTTAACTCTCAACAACCTAGAATTGGATCTAGCATTTGCTATCCACAAGCTTTAAGTTTTTAAGGAAGGAATTAAACCAAGCCAACAAATTCAAGACATAAATGACTAGCTTATTGAGACTTGAATAAAATGGGAAAGTAATAGCAACAATTCATCATTTCCAGATAGGGTTTGTTTTTTTAACATAAGAGAGAAAGGAAATGCGTGAATTAAAAGCTGCGGTTATGGTGTACTTACCTGTGTAGCGGGATCTTCCCCCAAGCTGGTCCTTTTACTGCTGGCGGTACCTTGGGTCGCGGGGGTCGAACCCTTGGTACAGAAGATAGGCGTCCAGGTCCTCGTTACCTTGCTGGATGCTAGTCTGGATGTTGTTGAAGTTCTGCTGCGACTGATCCCACCATGCTTGTGTCTGCTGCACATGTTGAGTTAGAGTATTATCAGTGCAATTAGTAGTTACCTCTAAGGTCCCCATGCGATCAGACAATCCGTCAATGCTACCCCGCATCTCTCTTGCTGAAATGAACGTCTTGCCCCAAAGGAGTAAGGGCCGCTCAAACTGGACGACTGATGATAATGTGGGTCCTGGGGCTGCCACTGATGAGCATGAGGGGCCTCTTGCCACCCTGAACCTCCTGCCATATATGATGAAGGAGGTTGGGGTGGCTCCCAGTTGGATCCTCCTGCCATGTATGATGGCTACGGAGGCTCCCATGCCGGTGCGAACTCCGGTGCAGTAGGTTCTTCTCTTGGCAACTTGCTTCTTGTCAATTTGCCTGGTACGCTGCGCCTGGCTTGCTGTTGCAATGGAAGCAAAAGTGAATGGCACCTGTACAACTAGTATTCTGATGTAGGCAATAGAGTTCTGGTTGTACTACTATGATAGACCAAGACAAGGGTTTGGTCAATAGCATAAATAATAAGGTGACTTTGCACAAAATGAGGCTCATCCAAAGTTAGCCGAGGTTGTGGAAGAAATTCAACTCGATATTGATCCAAAAGGCCCATTGCATCAAAATACGCGTGATTAAAGAACTGCATTCAATTGGACCCTGTCACCTAAAAACACCATCCATTGGTCAATCATGAATTTGATAGGCAAAATTTTTATCTTCTTAACCATCGCATATAATATTTTTTATTCATCAATGCAAACGGTTCGAAGATCATTTTGGGGAAAGAGAGTCATAGCAACCCAGCAGTGCATAAAAGGAAGAGTAGGATTATGAGTGTGGCTCATTCTTGGGGCAGAACAATCCGTTGAACCGGAAATGTCCTTCCAAAATGAGTCCCTCATGAAAAGCTTCAAACTCTAGTCAAGATCGATATTACATCTCTTATGAAAGCCCGAATGGAGACTGAGTTGCTTCCAAGAAATGAAATACTCTTCCCTCAGAAAATGAAAATTAATCCCTTCTTTTGACTTTCTTAAAGTAGCAAGAAACTGAATGGTTAGCAACCAACACCCATCTTCATGGATGTGAGCAAAATCCGACCAACCCACAGCACCCTCAAATGTTCTCAACCTCAGTAGCCATACCTGACTTCTCCATGAACTCACTTGTGAACACACGTGTGTGCTCAAAAGTGTGGCTCAGGAGAATATGATACACTTCTTGTTCATAGCCTTTGTCTAGATCAAGTTGGTCATCGGAGATGAACGCCGGGCGGTTGTCGTCTTCATTGTTGTTGCTGCTAGAGCCGCCGCCATTTCCGCTCCCGTTGCCGCCGCCACCACTGCCTGCGGACGTGGCGCCAGCCCCGGTGTAGTAGTACTGTTCTCCGGAGATCTCCATGGAGTAGTGGTTGTACAGGCTATGCATTTCTTCGGTGCCACCACCTGAGCTGATGATCTCCGTGCTGGAGGATAGCAGCTCGGTGCTCCCAGAATGTTGGCTCCACCTTGAACTTGAACCCTTTACCTTCTTCGCCTTCTTCACGAGCCCACGAAAGACGTTCATGGTTCATGCAGCACAACCACAAACAAAGGACACAAAATATGAAGGAAAGAGGGTCAGCGTTAGTGAGACAGCAGTTAAGAGTCGGTCATTCTTGCGGGGCATGGTCGCCTCCACAACAATCGTTCTTGCGGGGTCAAGAACCTCCACAACTCATTCACAGCCTAAGCGTACCACCGTTCAAGAACTAGACAACATTCTTTTTATATTATTATTATGATTATTATTTTTATTATTGTTATTATTTTTTGAGAGGGCTAAATTGAGCACACAGAGAGAAAAAGAGGGAGAAAGAGCCGAGGGCACGCAACAGCTCAGAGAGGGGCGAGGGATGAAGGGCCCCTGGCGCTGGATTTTATAAAGCGGAGGCCACCCTAGGTCGGCCAACGAGTAGGGTCGGCCGACCTCGCCTTGGCTTTGATCCGGGCAGGCCTTCAAGGTTGAGCAGCTGATAGCGCAGGTGTTCTGAATGGGATTGAATGCGCCTGTTGGTATTTCTTAACGTTTACATTATTCTGCAAGCGCACAGAAGTACGTTGTAGCATTTCACCCGGGAGTATTCCAAAGTATCGTTATTTGTTTATCCACAGGGAAAGCATTTAGTTAAAGAGAGATGTCATCCAATGCATTTACTTACAACATTATTAATCAACCAAGGTCTAGGCAAGGTATAGGATATAACATTGTAAGGGGTAAAGTGACACAGAAGTTCATTGCTCATCATTAAATAAGTCTTAGTTAGTAATAGAACATTAGTAAAGATCACAGAGGGGTTCATGAACATCATACATATGGGACTTGGATATACAATCTTAACCTATACAAGCTCAGTACAGGGATATATGTTAGAGGACATCGAGGTATCTGGAAGGTTCCCTCATCAAGGGACGACTACCAGACGTCTTATCATAAAGGCCTAATATCATCTACAGAACGTGGAGGATTACAAAGGACGGACAGGGCTGTCACCACCTGCCGCCTACCTCTACTAATCCGTTAAAGCAGGATTTGTCCTGGACCATAGCTATGAAAGCAGGGCGGAGCTCAGAGCTATCTATTAAAATAGGATGTGACGAGGGATGCGGCTCCAATAATTCGCCCTTTGGAGCAAAGAACTCATGGATTTGGGTGGAGTCCATGGGTAAAAGAATAAAAGAAAAGAAAGGATAAAATAAAAGATAAACGGGCAACCATAGTTCTTAGACAACATAGCTACCATTACTCGGCAATTGCACTAGAAAGCTTGTTGACATCAGCGGTGGCAAATATAATGTGCGCAAGCGCACGGATGTCGAAGTAGCTTTCACCCGACAGTAAACCAGGTATCGAATCGACGGGGAACGTGAGGGCACTGCCTAGTTACTAAGGTTGACCGGATTGATCGAGTTTATATAAAGGCTGGGTAGAGAGGATAACTTAGCACTAAGCTGGGAATATAGCCAAAGGAGTTCTTCTATGCTTACTTTGGGCACTGGAGTATCCTAGGCCGCTTGGAAATTGCCGGCCAACAGCTTTACACCGTACCCGAACATGGAGGATTACAATGAACAGATAGGGCTGTCACCACTTGCCTCCTACATCTACTAATCTGTGGGGATACGAGGCAAACGAGGGCAGATATATGCCTAAGCACCATGCTTAAGATAATATCAGCTATCCTAACCTTGATCAAAGATTAATATACTTTATAAATAAAGCAATGAACCCACAAGCAAAATAAAGAACTTAGCTTTCTATAACTCAGATTTAAGTACTTAGCTGAAATCCCGGATACTTACTAGGAAGCTCGCATCCGCCGAGGTACAGGTGGAGGGTCGCCGATACGTCGGGACTCCTCCAGACTCTCCCTCACTCTCTTCCTATTTCAAGTCTAAGATATGAGGAGGGCTTCGCCTTGAATCTTCACTCCAGCTCAATGATGATTAGCACTGCCCCTAGCTCAGGTATTTATAGCTTGTAGAGGCGGTTTAGAGGCGGTACGCGGAGGTTGAGGCAGTTTGGAGGTGGGGCCAGGTCGGCCGATCCCAAGGCATCGGTCGACCCTTGGATCCACCGTCCTAAGGTATGCACGGCCTAGATGTCCTCCTGAAGGTGGTTGGCAGGTACTGGTCACCGATTCGGCCGCGAGCCCAGGTCGGCAAACTTGGGGGGTCGGCCGACTTGGGGTTACCGCCTCTCGGGCCCAGTCTTCTCTGAGTGGCTTCATGGTGGGCCCTGAGGTCAGTTCCATTTGGGTATGCCTCAATTGCGTGAGTTTGAGTTGAGATGTGGGCCCTTCAATCCATGTGTGGCTCATTTCTTACCCTTGGTGCAAACCGTCATTGGATCAATGGTTATGATCTTCTCCAGGTGTGCTTCTTCTGCATGGGAGGAAGGTGAGCTCGGTAGGGCCTAGGCCCAGGTCGGGCGACCTGGCCCTGGGCCCACTTTTCCTCCCCTTTTGCCACTTTTTTCTTGCAAGCACAAATACACCAAAACTCATGAAATTCATTAATAATCACCCCTATCTATATTCTTTTTATTATCCTTTTATATTCATATTGACGGTGGAAATTTGTCATTTAAGAGCCGTCAACAAGCTCCTCCACACTTAACCTTTGCTCGTTCTCGAGTAAAGACTAAAGAATATCACAAGAATGATTATGGACAAACATATAGGTTATTCCCAAACATTTAGGCTTAGTGGATTTATGTTGAGTGGCTAACATGTCTTCTTGAGTTATTGCAGGAAGGAACAGCTTATTCCAGGACATGATAATTCTCATCTCCAAGAACTTGGATTTTTTAGGGTTTTGCAAAGAAAAACATTGCCTTGCTCCTCGAAGAGTTTCTCTCTAGATCTCTCAGTTTTGGTGGTTGGAGACAGCACTCATTTCCTCTCCAAAATAGAACCTTGTATGTGGAGCTCTTGGATACATACCTTATTTTGCTTATGTTGCCACTCCAAAGTTAGGATCCAAACTAGAGACAAGTCATGTAATCAAGTCAAGATGTGCAAGTGTATGATATGAAGTGGAATGTAATAATGGTACTCCATTACTGCGACCTTCTCCCCCCTCTTATTATTATTTTTTTGGATATGGGCTATTGCTTTCTCTTTCTTTTTTTCAGCTATACGCCTTTTTTGGCATAAGTCTTTCTTTCTCTATTTTTTTCTATGCATATAGACCATATCTTCTCTTCATGTTTGTTTTAGGAGGAAGGTCACCTTAGGAGCATTTATTCATGAGTACAAAATGGAAGGCATGTTTTTGCTTTACCCGTAGTGTAAGGGTCTAGCATATCATGGTGGAGTGTATGTGATCTTGACTTCAAAAACATGAAATGCCTCTAACAAGGGTCACATAACCTTGAAACAACTCAAAGCTCAATGAAAATGCTTGAATATGAATAGGTTGGTTGTCACTCAAACTCATGAGGAGCATGGCAAGGCCAAAAAGTTTTTAAACTTTTCATAAATTCCAAGTACTTGATAAAGCAAGGAAATCTTTCATGGTAAAGCCATGTCTCAAAATGCAATAACTTAGATGCCATGGGTTCCTAATTATAAGAGGACATCCACAAGACAAAAAATATGGGGAATAAAATATATGTAAGTCGATAATATTATTCACGTGATGGGGAATTGTGAAGGGTTGATTTTATTGAAGCATGGAATTCCAGGAGCAAATTTCATCATGAATTAACTGAAACAGTAGAGATGGAAGTCAAACCAATGTTGAGGAAGAAGCAACGGCCAAACAGGGTCCAGGCGAGGTCGGCCGACCTGGTGGAGTCGGGCGACCTGGGGGTGGCCCCGTTGGTCTTGTTCTTTCTCGTTGTACTTTGTTTTCTTTGTTCTGTACTGTTCCAGGGCGCTTCACTTTTTTTTGCTTTCGGTATTTCGGCGAAAGGTTCCCCCACACTGTACCTTTATTCAAAGCCAAGTGGAGACACAAAAACACAATCCTAATATACTAAAACTTTATTTTATTTCTGATAAGCAGAGGCACATTACAGGATAACAAATAAAAGAATGAAAGAAAAAATAAACTAAAACTAATGTGCCTATTTTATTCTAAGGCCTAAGAGCTCATGATGTATTGAAGATTCTCATCTCCTAGGGCTTTAGCAAAACGCTTGAGCTTGACAACTATTGCTTTGCGCAACATATCAAAGTCATCCTGCAAGCTGATGCTTGCAAGTCGCTCTTCAGCAAACTTCTTCTCCAATTTAGCATTGTCACGACCGAGCTGAGTAATCAACTCGAGCAACTCCGCATTGGAGGGAGCCTTGGTGTCTTCTTTTCATTATCACTCTCATATTGACCCGCTGGCCTGCGAATCGGAGGAGGAGAGATGTGTCTCTTAATTTTGACAGTAGGAGATGACTCCACTGACTCCTCCAATTCCTTCCTCTCCTTTGGCGTGAGAGGGGGAAACAACCCCTTCCCATATCCGCCTCCGGGCTTCCGTTCCCCGAAGATCCGGAACCGCCGCTCAAGAGTGCTCTTGGGCGAATAAAAGGAGAAATTGGACGTATTGTGATACGCCACAATATCATCCCACTTATTGGTCACCACCTCCTTGAGCTTTTCTCCTGGCCAGAGAGTTGGGAGTTCAACCTCCTTGGTTGGGGAAGCTCCCGTCGCCTTCTTTGGTGTCAGCTGTCCCATTGTCGGCCTTCTGCACAGACTTGACGCCCGCGCCTCACGCCTCTGAGGCATCCTGGGTGAGTGGAATCGCGCCGCCGAACGGGGCGCCGAGGGGCCTCCAGGGGCCGTCGCCCGACCTATGCGGGCCGACCCTCTAGTGCCACCTCTCGTGCCCTCCTCCGGTGGGAGGATTGCCAGCGGCGGGATCACCATGGCCATGGATGCTTCAACGTTGAACGGGACCATCTGATTGGCTGGGGTAGGTTCGTCATCAAGATCGAATGTCGATCGAGAGGCTGGGCGACTCTTTCCAGCCATTTTGTGGGTGTGGAGTGTTTTGGCTCAGAGGTTTGAGAATGGGGGCGAGGAAGAACTCAGATGAGAAAGAGAGAAGAGGATGGGTGAATTTTTAAAGAGGAAAAGCTCTCTTCTCGGGTCAAACAGAGGTAGAATCGCTCCTCCATCGTGGAATGGCCTCAAAGAAATTGGGGAGAAGCATGCACAGAAGATAGGGCTGATCGAGCTCAGGGGGCCGTCGGCCGACCTGGCGGGGTCAGCCGATCTGGGCCTGAGCCCGATCGCCTTCATGTTTTGTGTGTGCTACATGATAGGTCCAAATAGCCCAGAGGTGTGTGCAAGGGCTTAGGACTAGGTGAAAGATAACTATAGCAGGGAGTCATCCATGACCAAATTGATCACATCAAATTACTCTTATATCTTATTATTAGGTTCAAAGAAAACTTTTAAGCATTGCAATTTACATTGAAGAGATTACCTTCATTGTCCTGGAGTGTGATGGCTCCGTGTGATGAGGTCTCCACAACCACGAATGGTCCTTTCCATTTGCTTTGAAGTTTCCCATGTCCAAAAAGCTTCACCCTGGAGTTAAAGAGTAGGATCTTGTCCCCTGGGTGGAACTCCTTCACCTTGATTCTCTTATCGTGCCATCTCTTAGTTCTTTCTTTGTAGATTCTGGCACTTTGGTACGCCTTGTCCCTCCATTCTTCTAATTTTGACAACTGCATCTTCCTCATCTGCTGGGAGATCCATATTTCATTTTCTTATTGCCCAGTGCACCTGATGCTCTAACTCCATTGGCAAGTGACAAGTCTTGCCATAGTCCAGTTGATACGGGGACATTCCGATCGGCGTTTTATATGCCGTTCGGTATGCCCATAGAGCAACTGGTAGCTTGCTCTTCTGCCCTTTACCCATCTCAACCACGGTTTTCTACAGAATGTTCATGATCTGCTTGTTTGATGTTTCTGCTTGACCGCTCGTCAGGGGGTGGTATGGTGTGGCGATGTTATGTCTTGCCCCCAATTCTGCCAGAAACTTGCGGAAGGTTTTGTCAATGAAATGTGACCCTCCATCACTGATTATCATCCTGGATGTTCCAAACCGTGGAAAGATGATTTCATGAAACATCTTTCGTGTGTGTCTAGAATCGACGGCTCGACATGGCATTGCTTCGACCCACTTTGACATAGTCGACCGCCACCAGAATGTACTCACTATCATAGGATTTGAAAAAGGGTCCCATGAAGTCAATGCCCCACACATCAAACAACTTAACTTATAAGTTGTTTGTGAGTGGTATTGCATCTCTTGATGTGATCCCTCCATGCTTCTGGCATTGTTGGCATCATCGAATGAATTCTTTTGTGTCTTCATACATGGTGGCTAGTAGAATTGTTGACACTAGATTTTGACTCGGCTGACGTAAAGGGAGTATTGCAAGCTGATCCGACTCTGATAAATAAGGCCGAATCCGATCTGGACAGGGAGTCCGATTCCTATAGAAAGTCTGACTTCGATTGTGTTACAGGTCTTGATCAGACACGGTGATGTGAAGGCTGAAGCAGTTACGACTACGAAAAAGGGCCGTATCTAGAAGCTTCTCCAAGGCCTAGTTGTGCGGCAGTTGTCACTATTTTGGTAGTTTAGATTAGTTTGCTTTAAATAAATTAGAGATAGTATTGTATTCGGCAAGGATTGGCTAGATTTCGAGGGTATAAATATAAACCATGCGGCATTGTAAAGAACGTTCACACAACCATCAATACAAACACAACTTTCGGCCCTCATGCCAACAACCCTTTTTTGTCGAGTTCTTTAGCAAGAAGGGTTGCATCATCTTGACCTTCGGTTTGTCTATAAGTGCGACAACTATCGAATTAATCTAAGCTTTAGATTGAGGCATATCGCCCTTCTTTAATAGTTAAGTCACCAATTTATCGAGTTGTTCTAAGATTGAGGCGTATCGCCCTTCTTCGTTTAGTTCGCTCACCCTTTATCGTGTCTTGTGATTTTGTCTAATCAGCTTACTTTTGCTCAAAGATCTATTCACTTTACTTATTTTAGATATATATTTGATAATAGATCTATTTGAATTCTCGTTCATAAAGCTGATTTAGAATCAATTATTAAGTCACAACAAAATAAATTTAAGCAAGTCCTTTGAGACATATAGATCTATCGGAGTGAATAGGCTAAATCGGTGCCCTGCAACCAATGCTGTCTCGGTTCAGTCCGATCAGATTGTTAGTGACATTGATTTTAGTCTGTTTAAACCTGTAGATGTATATTTATTAAAGGGCATGATTAGATTTGATTTGTATCCGATTCAGCTTTTATAGTCGATGGCTCGTTTTTATTCATGTTATATTATCACGAATCAGACTCAAGGCCGATGGTTCATGCTCGCATCGGACTTCTTTTTACGTTGATCCGATCGCTGGAACAAATCGGGGCTTTGGCCGATGAGTTTCTTTTGGTTTACTGATTAAACTCTACCTTGTCAATTTTAGATCAAATTGACTGGCACGCCACGAACCTCAAGATTTTTGGACCTGCACTGAAGTGAAGCAAATCTTCCAGGCCACAGTGTTAATTTTCAAGAGTCAACGCCTGACTTTTTGGACGTCAACATATTTTGGCACGCCCGATGGGACCAAGAAGCTTCTGCGATGGCACCTCCTCCTGGAGACAAGGGTGAGGTCACTGCTGTCACGACGGATGACCTCAGTGAAGATCAAAAGAAGCTCGTGGAAGTGCAACTTGAAGAATTCAAGAACTTGTGCCTAGACTCATTTAGCAAGACTCGCAACGCTGTGATCAAGAAAAGTCAGTTTCCTGTTCCCAAGGAAGCGTTTGACAGAATCACGACAGAGGAGAGACAATTCTTTCAAGACTATATAGATGCTGGTGTGAGTCATGCTATGATTAACCAATCTGGAATATTGGTTAACACAGTGGTGGAACTGATCGCCAAGTTACGGGATGGAATAGTGCTCAAAGATGTCCAGAAGGGGCCTGCTTACTTTGATGCCAGTGCTTCTGCAGTAAAGGATCTCAAGAAAAAGATTGTGCAGATCAGTTCCTCTACATCACCAGAGACACATCCTGAGCTGTACGAATCTCCTAAAACAAAGAAATCAAAGGCCAAGGTGGGTGATGAAGGTGAAGAAGATGAGGAAGAGGAAGAGCAGGATTCAAGAAACTCCGATGCATCTCAACATATAGGTCAATATGGCAGTTGGATCCCGATGGTTAACGGTAAAATGGTGTATCCTTCTTACTTCAACACTGAAAACCCACCAAGGAACAAGAGAGCTGATTATCAGGAACAGTCGGTCAGACCTGTTGAAACACCAGTCATAATGACTTAGACTCGTGCTCTGATTAATCAAGGAAATTATGTTCAGGAAGATTGGGCAGATTAGATTGCTGATGTCATGAAGAATCAATTTGGTTTGAAGCCCAAAGGTCAATCTTATCTGTATCCAAAACCGTATCCGGACTAGTTTGATACATTGCCAATGCTAGCCCGATTCAGGATTCCTGATTTCTACAAGTTTTCTGGACAAGGAGATGTTACTAGCATTGAGCATATCAGTCGATATATGATCCAATGTGGTGAGGTAGCATCGATTGATCCGTTGAAAGTCAAGCTTTTCCCTATGTCTCTCTCTGGTTTGGCCTTTTCATGGTTTTCTTCATTACCACCTAATTCCATCAGTAATTGGGCCGATCTGGAGAAACAATTTCATGCTTACTTCTTCATGGGAGTACAAGAGACTAGATTGTCTGATTTGACGGCTCTCCGACAGAGTAATAGGGAATTAGTCAGCGAGTTTGTTCAACGATTCAGAGATGTCTGTAGCCGATGTTACTCATTGAACTTATCGAAGGCACAACTGGTTGACTTGGCATTCCAGGGATTATTGCCTCAGGTCAAAGATCGGTACACAAGTCAAGACTTTGAAGGCTTGGGGCATATGATTCAGAAACTCTCTTAGCATGAAGGATGCAATAATGACTATCAGAGGGAGAAATATCAAAGGAAAATTGCCAATATTGAATATGAATCGGAGGGTGAGGAAGCTGAAGTTGATCTGGCTGAGTTGACTAAAAGCAAAAATTCTATTGCTTGCCCATGGGTGAACGTTGAGCTAGACAGGTACAGTTTCGATATTACTAAAGCTGATAAAATATTTGATTTGTTGCTGGCAGAAAAGCAGATCAGGCTGTCTTCGAATCATACGATTGCTTCTGCCAAAAAATTAAAGAAAATGAAATATTGCAAATGGCATAATTCAGTTTCTCATCATACTAACGATTGCAAAGTTTTCCGCCACGAGATTCAATCGGCTATTGAGAAGGAGATCATTAAGGTTGAAACCGGCAAGAAGCCGATGAAACTTGATGGGTATCCGTTCCCTCAAATATGGTTGAAATGGGAGCACCAGATAGGAAGATGAAGGCTAAAGTCCTTACATCGGACCATGCAAAGAATTCAGGAGCTGTGAATCCTGAATGCCAAGTATCGGCCGATGAGGTAAGAGATCAAAACCATCAAGTTTATCGGGAAGATCGTCGTCGCAATTACATCAGGGCAACTCATTGACAAATACATGCGTCAACAAGAGAGAGATCAGAGTCCTCAGATGAAAAGGTTTGATGACGAAGACCACTGGGGATGTCCGTTCTTTAGGTTTTGCTGGAATGAAAAGTTGAGACTTCCATCAATTTTCGATTGTCCAGAGTGCAGTGATCAGTAGGAGAGCTATCGGGATTCGAAGAGGCAGCGTCATTCTGTGCATGATCGTTTGGATTATGGATGTCGATGTGGCTGGCATGAAGAAGTTGCTTATCAACAAGAGCGCGAAGATTGGCGTGAATACCATGATCGGCGTGAGTATGAAAATCGGTGCTATGACCGATGGGACGATGATCGCCGAAGGTATAATGATCGCCAAAAATATAAAGAAGACCGTGTTTCTATACATGATCGTTTGGTTTATAGGAAAAAGGAAAATATACAAAAGTCAGAAGACGTATAGAAACCAGAAGAGGATCAAGAAGTCAAATCAGGACTGCATCCCAAAGTTAATCCACAGTGGTGTCCAGAGGGTTTGACTAAGACTCAAAAGAGAAGAGTTCAGCATCTCCGATTCAGGGAGCAGCTCAAGGAAAAGCATCAGGATGATAATTCCAAGATCTGGAGAGCTAAGCCCAAGCATGATGATGAAGGACCATCGGCATCGGTGAACATGGTGTTTGTGCTACCAGCTGAGTACAATGTAAATTCAACCGATGATGAGGCTGATGACATCGAAGAAGCCATGGCGCAATTAGTTTTGTAGCCCCAGCAAGCTATATTTGAAAAACCAATTGATGAGAAGTATCGGCACTTGAGGCCATTATATGTCAAAGGATATGTTGATGGGAAGCTGATGACAAAGATGCTTGTTGACGGGGGAGCCGCAGTAAATTTGATGTCATACACTACATATCGGAAGCTTGGTGTTGACGGCCCTTAGACGCGTCAATCATGAGCCGCAAGCGCACGTATCAGTTGTAGCTTTTCCCTTAGAGTACTCCCCAAGTTTTATCAATCCGTGGAACTAAAGATATAAGAAACAATCTAACTAGCATAGAAATCCTTTAGTCTTGAAAGAGAGTTGCAAAACGGATCTAATCTACTAAAACCAAACACCGGAGGTAGCAAGAGAAAGTTAGAGATAACCAATCTAGATCGCCTAGATCATGCATATGTTGTAGCTCCGAGCCAAATAGAGTGAAGTAAGATAGATGTGAATCTCAATAAGAAGCATCTTTAAATCATGACCTTCAAACTCCCGAAAGCCCCACTATACACGGGATCACACCCTGTCAAGATGCTCCCTATCGGTGTGGGTAACTTAAGGGCACGTTCACGAGTGAACATGTCCAACCACTTGGTAGATCTGGTATGAACCCTTAGCCATCATGGCTACAAGAACACCCTAAGCAATCTATCTCGAGAATAGATTGTAGAAGAAGCAAAACCAAGATAGAACAAAATCATAGAAAGAGGCACTTGATCGCTAAAGGTTCAGAAACACATATAACTTCACCATGAATGAAAGTACATCACAAGATCACCACCAGGATCCTACCTTGATCTTGATGATCTTAGCTCCAGAACTCCAATATGGTCTTCCTCGCAGGGTTCCCACGTCGGTCAGGGTAGAACTCTAGACAACTAGCACGACCCTCAGCTCTCCGAGGGTTGTAGGAGAGGGCGAGGCGGCGCCAGGGGGGCCTAGGCCGGCCGGCCCAGAGAGGTCCAGGCCGGCCGGCCTAGCCTCTTTCCTGGCCGCCTCGTCCTCTTCTTTCTCCCCAAGTCTTCTGGAAGCTTCAGTAGTTGTTCCACCTATGCATGTGGGCCTTTGGACGTCGTTTGCTTCGGGATATCTTTGAGATAAGAATGGCAAGTGATAACCTTCCAAATTCTCCAATTGATTTGCCTTGACCCCAAAGTTTCTTGACCTTATCTTGAAGCACTTGCCTTTCAAATATTCTTGGAGGTCGGTTCACCAAAGATGAGCACGAACGGGGCTTGCAACACCATAGGCCGGCCGGCCTAGGCCATGTGGGGCTGGCCGGCCTAGCCTTTTCTTCGGGCTTCTGGCCTTCATTCTTTCATCGTGTCATCCTTGGTCACAAGCCTTGTCCATATGTGCTCAAATTTAGCCCAAAAACCTGCATAAACAGAAATCCTCCAAAAACACATGCATATGCGAAAACGTCCTGGTTATAGAGTATGATCAATAGTTTAGATATCAAATTCATGCCATTATTGAAGATAAACAAGGGTAAAAAGGTGTCGCTAAGGAGCGTCAACAATCCCCCCATGCTTAAACCTTGCTCGTCCTCGAGTAAGTCTTCTATAAGAATTCGAGTACGTCTTCAATAAAAATCAGCGTTACCTTTCGGTGTCTAATCCCTGCACTTGATCATACACGAGAAAACATAATGCCCTCAAAATATTTTGCAATTAATTCTTCAAGTTGTAACCTGCTCTTTCTAGTATGGAGGGTAGATATGAATTAAGTGTTCCCCACAAAGACTTTAAACGCATGCTCTCTAATTTAAACAAGTCTCAGAAATTAAGAAGTAAGTTTCAAAAGAATTGCTAAACCAAGATCAATAATTTAAACCTCATTGCAATTGCTCATGGAAACTCTCAGCTCATCTTGTCTCTCGAACTTACTAGAACTCTCACGTTCCTTTCTCTCATGTATGTGTAGGGCTTTATCTGGAGCTTAAGGGAAAGGTTAGTCCTAACAAAAGATATCATAATTAAGATATTATCAAAACAAGAAATACTTCTCATGGGTTTACCGAGACTCGTCAAAAAGACCATGGAAAATAATCGATTTTGTGGAGAGGGGGAAAATGGAACACACGCTTTTAGATAGTGGACATGTGCAAATGGCAAAGGTTGATCCCGAGGCACAAATGAAGTCCTCGTTATCGGATTGCACATGGTTGGAATATTTGAGTATGGAATAATCTTTAAGGCACTATAGAATTTAATGAAGCAAAAAGAACTAAGGAGCATTTATTTTCACACTTTTTTCTTTTCTTTCTTCCTTTTTCAACTTATTTTTTTTTCTTTATGCTCCTTAGAACTTCTAGCAACATTAATACTTACAAGGCATTAATGACAAGGCTAGCTCAATTAATTTCAGCAATTAAACATTCCTTGACAAGTTTAAAAGAGAGAGCAAGAATAATAAATATGGGTCTAAAATTATCATAACCTCCACAAAAGATTGATCCGGTATTTAGATAAATTTCAGATCGTGTTAGCACAAAAATAGACAAAACGGCAACGATCATCATATTTCAACATGGCATAAACTTTCTATCATCACTAGTAATCATATCATGAAAGCATAGGCGATATATATAGTGATCATGGTGATGATAAACAAAAGGACACACTAACACACATGCTGAAAATAAATAAAACAGAAAATTGCTACGCACACACAAGCTTGCACACACGCTGAAAATAAATAAAAGAAAGGAGAAAACTCAAACCACACGTGCGAGCAATTTATTCATGGTCTCCGTCGGTCACTCCTCTTGGCTTGGCGGCTGTCTTGCATTATACCCTTGGTCGTAGTAAACTTGAGAGGCTCCTCCTGCAAAATGTTCCAGCGGTGCCAATGCTAGAAGTCCCATTTGATATGCAATCCCCGCGGTTCCATCTTCTAGTCGGTCCGTATGCCTCCGGATGGCATTAATGTCCTCCAAGTTTCTATCGGCGTAGGCTCCAATTGTTCTTGTGCTTCTTTCCGGTTGTTGGAGATGTGCAAATTGAGCTCCAAACGATGGATCTGGGAACACTCCTTGGTGTGGCGGTGGTGGGTAGCCATAATTGCTATATGTAGGCGGCGGTGGATATACCGGTGGTGGCACCGGCGCTCCATACCCCCATGCTTGAGCTGGTGCATGTCCCCATTGTTGCCCCCATCCTTCCGGAGGTCCTTGTCCACTTGGTGCATAATTCCTCTCCCATCTCTTCTTCAACCGGTGCCGATGACTCTCCAACATGCTTCCCTCTTTTATTCTTCTAGCCTTGACCAATATCTTCTCATCACGCCAATCAACTCTTCCTCTTGCAAATAATTTCAATCTTGCATCGGGAGATAAATATTTGTATTTGCAATTTTGAAACCATTCTTCTCATCTCCTCCAATGTAGTGCCCTTGCCTCATAGCTTCAATTCCAAGGTCGCTCTCCCTTTATGTAGAATGCCGAGTTTGTCTCCAATCTTGGGTTCAATGCAATTGCTATCATAGAAAGATAACAACCCGAGCCAATATCTCCGGAGCCTGATGTTGCTTCACATACCCACCTATCAATCATGATGTAGGTAGGATCAATTGCTTGCTTTTTCACCAATGCGGCGTATAAATAATTTAACTCCGCATCGGTTACTTTGGACTCTCTCATCCTCCCGAAGATTCTCTTGCTCATCAAAGAATGAAATATTTGAGGTATGACATTGCTTATATTTTTTCCTTTGGCGGTTGTCATCTCTTGCAATTTTCTTCCAAAATCTATCTAACCCTCCTTCTTCAACTTCGGCTCTTTCCGGTGCATCACCCTTGAAACCAAGTAAACTTCCAATATCCTCAAAGGTGATGGACCTTTCTTCATCCTTCAACCTAAATTCGAGGCATGACACTTCTCGCTCATCAACTTTTCTTGTCACCACTCTCATGGTCATCATTATCTCCAATGTGATTTCTCCACGCACGTGCACCGGGACACCATCGAAAAATTGCCTCCATCCGAGGTTGTCCAGTAGTCCATAAATGTCACCATAGAATCCCAACCTTTGCAGTGCATCATCATCAAAATTGGTGTTTGCCTTCAACCTTCCTCTTAAATTCTTAAGCCTTGCTTCTTCTTCCTCCGACAAGATGACAAACCCATATTCTGAAATTTTTGGCTTGTATGGCAGTGGTGCGGTTGATCTTGTGGCTCGTCGAGGTGCAGGAGGTGGTGGTGCGCCGGCACGCCCACGAGGTTCGGTGAACCGCATGGAGGTACTTCTTGGGTCTTGCATCCCTCCAAGGAGCAGCATGTCGCTCCACGGTGCGGGGTTGTCTTCCTCCATGCTTCGCGGTGACTCCGCAACAGAGTGCCTCCGCGAAGAGCTCGCCGATGGCGCGTCGGACGCCGACGACCTTGTCCTCTTTCCGGTGATGAAGTTCATGACACTCCTCCTCATGGTGCCTTGCTGCACAAACACAAAAACCAACACACCGGGGGTTTCTCACCGGTGGAAAAACAATATATCGAAGAGGAGAGCAAACTAGGAATTGTAGTGAATTTTTGGAGATTTTTGGGGCTGATTTTGATTCTCGAAATTTTCAGAGCTCTTGCTGGTGTTCAAGGTGGAAGAACTGAGGAACAAGAACTAAGAAATGCATGAGCCACTTACCTGTGAAAGAGGGGCACCAGGGGGCATAAGAAGGCACTTGTCCGACCGGCCTAGGATGCTTGGGGCCGGCCGGCCTAGGGTCCCCCCTGGCCTCCTTCACATGCCCTTGCTCCCACATCTTCCTGAGATGCATATTGATCATTGTCCAGCAGCTCCACATGCTTTGCATTGTCCAATTTTTGTGAACCACACATTTTTGGGAAAGTTTTCAACTTGCACATTGTTTTCTCCACCTTGATTTATGCTTTTGTCCTTTGCTTCAACTCCACTCCAAATGTTGCTTTCAATCCAGCAAAAATGAGTGTACCACCATGCATGGCTTCCCCTCTTGCATGTGGTGTTAGGTGGAGAGCACAAAAATTCTTCCCGTGAACTTAATCTTGGTCATTAGTAATGATCATGCTCATAAACCCTTCCAAAGTGTGTTTAGATGCTTAACGCTTCCTCTAATCTTGACAAATAAAAACCAACTCAAAGCAAGCAATGAGTTTGAATAAATAATTAGAGGAGAATTTGGGCATCATAAACATTTGTAAGTCGAGAAATAGTTTTCCGACTATGTTAATTTTGATTGCAAAAGAGAGAGATATTTTGAATGAAATAAAATAAAATGGGGCTTAGAAAAATTCTAATTCTAGAAAACAAAACTAAAAATTCCTAAGGTTGCGTGAGCCTAGCATGCGTTAAAGAATTTAAAGAATTAAGAACAATGCTTGACTCTACTTGTGTCTTTGCAATGATCAAGTTGGTCCAGCCGTCATGGAAAGGATGGTCGCCAAATGGGTGTGGGAATTTG
>CM014275.1:31903450-31941466 GCA_004135705.1 Alloteropsis semialata
AATTCGATAACACATATAACTTCACCATGAATGTAAGTACATCACAAGACCATCACCGCGATCCTACCTTGATCTTGATGATCCTAGCTCTAGAACTCCGACGTGGTCTTCCTCGCAGGGTTCCCACGTCGGCTAGGGATAAACCCTAGACAACTAGCACGACCCTTAGCTCCCCGAAAGGTGTCCCTCTAGCTTCTCTGCTCCTCGGCGGCGAATGACGAATTGATTGATGCGTGGCACGAAGGCACAGGGGTTATTTATACCCTGAGGAAACCCTAGGTCGAAGGAGGGGGCGAACCGCCATAGGAAAGGCCTCGGCCGGCCGGCCTGGGGCTTTCCTTGGCCATCTCGTCTTCATCTTTCTCCCCAAGTCTTCTGGAAGCTTCAGTAGATGTTCCACCTATGCATGTGGGCCTTTGGACATCATTTACTTCGGGATATCTTTGAGATATGAATGGGAAGTGATAAACTTCCAAATTCTCCAATTGAGTTGCCTTGACCCCGAAGTCTCTTGACCTTATCTTGAAGCACTTGCCTTTCAAATACTCTTGGAGGTTGGTTCACCAAAGTTGAGCACGAACGGGGCTTGAAATCACCTAGGCCGGCCTAGGCCATGTGGGGTCGGCCGGCCTGGCCTGTTCTTGGGGCCTCTGGCCGTCATCTTTCACCGTGTCGTCCTTGGGCTCAAGCCTTGTCCATAAGTGCTCCTTTTAAGCCCAAAAACCTCCGTAAACACAATTCCTCCAAAAACACATGCATATGCGAAAACATCCCGGTTATAGAGTATGATCGTTAGTTTAGATATCAAATTCATGCCATTATTGAAGATAAACAGGGGTAAAAGTGTGTCGCTAAGGAGCGTCAACAATCCCCCATGCTTAAACCTTGCTCATCCTCGAGTAAGTCTTCAATAAGAACTCGAACAAGTCTTCAATAAAAATCAGCGTTGCCTTTCAGTGTCCAATCCCTGCACTTGATCATACATGAGAAAGCATAATGCCCTCAAAATATTTTGCAATTAATTCTTCAAATTGTAACCAACTCTTTCCAATATGGAGGGTAGATATGAATTAAGTGTTCCCCACAAAAAGTTAAACACATGCTCCCTAATTTAAACAAGTCTCAGGAATTAAGAAGTAAGTTTCAAAAATATTGCTAAACCAAAGTCAATAATTTAAACCTCATTGCAATTGCTCATGGAAACTCTCAGCTCATCTTGTCTCTCGAACTTTGCTAGAAAACTCTTTACCTTCCATTCTCTCATGTATGTGTAGGGCTTTATCTGGAGCTATGGGAAAGGTTAGTCCTAACAAAAGATATTATAATCAAGATATTACCAAAACAAGAAGTACTTCTCATGGGTTTACCGAGACTAGTCAAAAAGACCATGGAAAATATGATTTTGTGGAGAGGGGGAAAATGGAACACACGCTTTTTAGATAGTGGACATGTGCAAATGGCAAAGGGTGATCCCGAGGCACAAATGAAGTCCTCGTTATCTGATTGCACATGGTTGGAATATTTGAGTATGGAATAATCTTTAAGGCACTATGGAATTTAATGGAGCAAAAAGGACTAAGGAGCATTTATTTTCACACTTTTTTCTTTTCTTTTCTTTCTTCCTTTTTGAACACATATTGTTTTTCTTTTCTTTCATTTTTTTCTTATGCTTCTTAAAACTTCTTAGCAACATTAATACTTACTCAGCCTCTCCCCCCCATGCTTAAACGATTGCTCGTCCTCGAGCATAGAAGTGGTGGCTAATGCTAGAGTAAGTATCCATCTCAATATTTTGGAAAATGGTCGGAATCTTCAGGGAGTATCTTCTCGTCGAATAATGAAGCCATCGGAGGAGAACGGGGGTAGGTCGGTCGGCTCATGGTGATGAGACCGGCCGGCCCACTTGTTGTGGTCCTCCATTTCTTTTAATTTTTCTTGTACGCGCTCTTTGATGCCTCCCAATTAGATGTTCCTTGTATCAAGCTCTTGATTCTTCAAAATTTCCTCGAGATAATGATCCATACTCAAAATAGGTTGTGGTCAAGGAGGTATTTCACTAAAAGATAATTTAGATTTCAGGGTGGATATCCAGCGAAGTTTGTGAAGTTTCCGGTGTAGAAACTCACAATGCATGGATAGATAGGCTAGCAAAAAGAAGGTACGCAAAACAGAATGGTCAGCTTCTTAGTCTCGTACCAGAGAAGATAAATCCTGAATCAATTCACTTGAAGATAATTCTTAAACTATGGTTCAACATGATATGTCATTTAGGCTTTGGATAGGTAGAGCAATTGCAAAAGGTATTAATGACAAGGCTAGCTTAAATTCAGCAATTAAACATCCCTTGACAAGTTTAAAAGAGAGAGCAAGAATAATAAATATGTGTCTAAAATTATCATAACCTTCACAAAAGATTGAGCCGGTATTTAGATAAATTTTAGATCATGTTAGGGAGAGCATTAGTTCAATCATGCATAAACCAAGCGCAAAAATAGACAAAGCGGCAACGATCATCATATTTCAACATGGCATAAACTTTCTATCATCACTAGTAATCATAACATGAAAGCATTGGTGATATATATGTTGATCATGGCGATGATAAACAAAAGCACATACTAACACACATGCTGAAAATAAATAAAAAAAGAAAATCGCTACGCACACAAGCTTGCACACACGCTGAAAATAAATAAAAGAAAGGAGAAAAACTCAAACCACACGTGCGAGCAATTTATTCTTGGTCCTTGTCGGTCACTCCTCTTGGCTTGGCGGCTGTCTTGCGTTATATCCTTGGTTATAATACACTTGGGAAGCTCCTCCATCAAAATGTTCTGGCGGCGCCAATCCTAGAAGTCCCATTTGATATGCAATCCCCGCGGTTCCATCTTCTAGTCGATCCGTATGCCTCTGGATGGCATTAATGTCCTCCACGTTCCTATCGGCGTACGCTCCAATTGTCCTTGTGCTTCTTTTCGGTTGTTGGAGATGTGCAAATTGAGCTCCAAAGAATGGATCCGGGAACACTCCTTGATGTGGCGGCGGTGGGTAGCCATAACTGCTCTATGTAGGCAGCGGTGGATACATCGGTGGTGGCACCAACGCTCCATACCCCTATGCTTGAGCTGGTGCAAGTCCCCATTGTTGCCCCCATCCTTCCGGAGGTCCTTCTCCACTTGGTGCATTTTGAAATTCCGTAGTCCAATAAGAGGAACTAGCCAGCGGCAATTCCTCTCACACTTCTTCTTCAACCAGAGCCGATGACTCTCCAATATGCTTCCCTCTTTTATTCTTCTTGGCCTTGACCAAAATCTTTTCATCCCGCCAATCAATTCTTCCTCTTCCAAATAACTTCAATCTTGCATCGGGGAGATAAATATTTGTATTTGCAATTTTGTACCCATTCTTCTCATCACCTCCAATGTAGTGTCCTTGCCTCATAGCTTCAATTCCAAAATCGGTCCCTTTCATGAAGAACGCCGAATTTGTCTCCAACCTCAGGTTTAATGCAATTGCTATCATGGAGAGATAACAACCCGAGCCGATCTCTCCGGAGCTGGATGTTGCTTCACATATCCACCAATCAATCATGATGTAGGTAGGATCAATTGCTTGCTTTTTCACCAATGCGGATTATAAATAATTTAACTCCATATCGGTTACTTTGGACTCTCTCATCCGTCCGAAAATTCTCCTGCTCATCCAAGAATAAAATATTTAAAGTATGACATTGCTTATGTTCTTCCTTCGGTGGTTGTCATCCCTTGCAATTTTCTTCCAAAATTTATCCATCCCTCCTTCTTCGACTTCGGCTCTTTCCGGTGCATCACCATTGAAACCAAGTAAGCTTCCAATTCCTTCAAAGGTGATGGACTTTTCTTCATTCATCAACCTAAATTCAAGGCATGACACTTCTTGCTCACCAATTTTTCTTGTCACAACTCTCATGGTCATCATGATCTCCAAAGCAATTTCTGCATGCACGTCCACCGAAACACCATCGGAAAATTGTCTCCATCTGAGGTTGTCCAATAGCCCATAAATATCATCATAGAATCCCAACCTATGGAGTGCATCATCATCAAAGTCAGTGTTTGCCTTCACTCTTCCCTTCAAATTCTTGAGCCTTGCCTCTTCTTCCTCCGACAAAATGACAAACCCATATTCTGAAATTTTTGGCTTGTATGGCGGCGGTGCGGTTGATCTTGTGGAACGTCTAGTTGGAGGAGGTGGTGGTGCGCCGGTACGTCCACGTGGTTCAGTGAACCGCATGGAGGAACTTCGTGGGTCTTGCATCCCTCCAAGGAGTAGCATGTCGCTCCTTTGTATGGGGTTGTCTTCCTCCATGCTTCGCGGTGACTCCGCAATGGAGTGCCTCCGCGAAGAGCTCGCCGATGGCGTGTCGGACGCCGACGACCTTGTCCTCTTTCCGGTGAGGAAATTGACGATGCCCCTCCTCATGGTGCCTTGCTGCACAAACACAAAAAACCAACACACCGGGGGTTTCTCACCGGTGGAAAAACAATATATCGAAGAGGAGAGCAAACTAGGAATTGTAGTGAATTTTTGAAGATTTTTGGAGGTGGTTTTGAATCTTGAAATTTTTTAGAGCCTCTGCTAGTTTTCAAGGTGGAAGAACTGAAGAACAAGAGTTTAGAAATGCATGAGCTGTGTACCTGTGAAAGACGAACACCAGGGTGCATTTATGGAGGCCAGGCCGGCTGGCCCCAAGCCGGCCTAGGGGTGCTTGGGGCCGGCCGGCCTAGGGTGCTCCTTGGCCTGCTTCACGTGTCCTTGCTCCCACATCTTCCTGAGTGGATTCCTAATCAATGTCCAGCAACTCCATATGATTTCCACCGTCCAAATGTTGTGAACCATTCATTCTTTAGCAAAGTTGTCCACTTGCCCATTGTTTTCTCCACTTTGATTAATGCCTTTGTCCTTTGCTTCAACTCCACTCTAAATGTTGCTTTCAATCCTGCAAAATGAGTGTACCACCATGCATGGCTGCTCCCTCTTGCATGTGGAGTTAGGTGGAGAGCACAATATTCCTTCCCAGGAACTCAATCTTGGTTATTAGTGATGATCATGATCATAAAACCTTCCAAAGTATGTTTACATGCTTACATCCTCCTCTAATCATGACAAGTAAAACCAACTCAAAGCAAGCAATGAGTTTGAATGAATAATTAGAGGGGAATTTAGGCATCATAAACATTTGTAAGTCGAGAAATATTTTCCGACTACATTAATTTTGGTTGCACCGGTATTGCTCACTTTCATGAATTGATAGTGAACTTTCCCGAGTTCAACCGTGGGTCAAAGGTTTGGGTTCTAAATTTTGTCTAAAATGAGGGAGATATTTTGAAAGAAAATAAAAAATAAAAGGGGCTTTAGAAAAAATCCTAATCCTAGGGAAACAAAACTGAAAATTACTAAGGTTGCGTGAGCCTAGCATGCGTCAAAGAATTTAAAGAATTAAGAACAACGCTTGGCTCTACTCGTGTCTTTACAATGATCAACTTGGTCCAGCCGTCATGGAAAGGACGGTCGCCAAAATGGGTATGGGAATTTGGTTTTGGGTTTCTCAAGATTAAACAAATAAATCATGGGAAGGCTCAAATCATTGGTTTGGAATAAGAATTAAAATCAAAATGACCGAGCAACTCTAATTTAAATGTTTGACTGAACGACCAATTTATCAAATGTTTATCAAGTCTTGCGTAGCAAAGTTCATGACTCACTTACTCAAAAGGTCTGCGGGTTGTCCTCCCGGTAGCTTATTCTTGACTCGACGAACGGGTTGCCTCCCGCAAAACGCTTTGTTTATAGTCTATAGCTAGACTTCTTCTTTTCTTCACTTCGGACCAACGCTCGGTGTGGGCGTTGCAGTCTTGGGCACCCACTTTTGCACAATCCTTGGCTTGGGTGCAGGATTATTCTTCGGCTTAGTCATCTTTTTGGTCTTCACAAGCGGGCGTTGAGCTTTTGTCTCGACGGATGCAACAACTTCTTTGGTCTCCTTCGCTTCCTTCTTCTTCGGCTCCTCCTTGGTGCCACGACGGTGAGGTGGAATATATTTAGCATTGATCATATTGCATACCTCAAAGCGTGGATGAAACTTGAACTCGCTCATGGTGCCATTGATGTCGAACTTGATCTCTCCCTTGCCAACGTCGATGTTCGCCCTTGCGGTCTTGAGGAACGGCCTCCCAAGGATGAGTGGCGACTTTGTCCCTTCTCCCATATCAAGAATCACAAAGTCCACGGGGACTAGGTGTTTCCAATCTTCACGGGTACGTCTTCGGCGATGCCCATAGGATAGCGAACAGAGTTGTCTGCTAGCTCTAGGCACATGGCGGTGGGTTCCGGCTCCGGTAAGTGTAGCTTCTCGTACACGGCCTTCGGCATGACGCTCACACTCATGCCAAGGTCACACAATGCTCTCTTGAACATGTATGATCCAATGGAACACGGGATGGTTGGACACCCCGGATCCCTCTTCTTCTCAGGAGCTTGGTCGGCGATAGCCGCGCTGCATTCTTCGGTCATCTTGATGGTACTTGGCGGTAGCATCTCACGCTTGTTTGAAAGGATGTCTTTGAAGTAGCGAGAGTATGTTGGAACTTGTAGAGCGTCCAAAAGCGGCATATTGATGTTCAACCTGTCGAAATGCTCATCAATTTTACCTTTGTGATAACGTGGCCTCGGAGGAAGAATCTTTGTGTCTTCATCGATCATCTCAAACTCTGGCTCTCGGGTGACTATTTCCGGTGCGGGAGTAGGCGCCTTCTCTTTTGATGTCATCTCGGCTTCAACACTTGGCTTAGGCTTCCTTGCTCCGGCCGGGTGTTCCGGATCTTCGGTCTCCTTCCCCGAGCGAGTTTGAATTACTTTTGCCGTCTCCAGATTTTGAGGTTGCCCTAGTAGTCTTCCTTCATTACTATGTAGGCGTCCAGCTAGCTGGGTCACTTGTGTCTCTAGCATCTTCATCATGTTGAGCACTTGGTGGTTAGAGTTTTTGACCTCCGTACGTCACCTTGCCATCAATGTTCTCCAATATCTTGTCCATAGACTTGAACTTAGCGACGGTGTCCTTGCTTGCATTGCTCCTCCATGAACTCTTTCAATTGTATACGAAGAGGCACCGAGTTTTGAAGAGATGATCTTGCATTAAATTGAAGTCTACCTTGCCTGTAGCGGAAGTAGGACTGTGGAGACAAATCTCATTTCCTCATGTATTCGAGCACTTTAGTTTCCTCCGGACAATTCCTCTGGACATGGCCGTACTCTCCACAATCTTCACATGTGGACCTTGCTTCGACTGCCTTCAAATCAATAGCATGGGCTTCCTTCTTGTCCACTTCCATCTTCTTCAATCTCCTCATGAGTGAATCGATCTTCCCTTCTAGTATTTCTTCACGCTCCACTTGCAAAACACTTTTAGCAACTCCCGCGGACGGTGTAGGGTGAGCCGTCCCGATGATGCCCATGCATCATTGTCCGCCACCTTCTTGAATAGCTTGAGAGCTTGGGGTGAACTTAATAATGGATCCTAAGGCTGATGCGTCGATGATCGCCCTTGATGCGGTCATGAGGCCTTGGTAGAACTTCTGGACTATATCCTCCCTTGAAAATTTGTGATGAGGCACGACTCGGACGTAGTCGTTTGAAGCGCTCATAGGCTTCCAAAATAGTCTCCGTCGGGGCTTGCGCGAATGTAGCAATCTTGTTGCGCAAAATCTGAGTCTTGCCTGGCGAGTAGAACTCCGTCATGAAAGCTTTCATAAAGGCATCCCAACTTTGCACCGTCTCCGCCGGTAGAGAATGAAACCATTGAAGTGCCCTCCCAAGTAGAGAGAACGGAAAGAGCCTCGCTCTCACTTGATCTTGAGTTACTCCTTGCATGTCGAAGGTGCGGCATAGTTGGATGAATGCTTGAAGGTGAAGGTTGGCATCTTCTTTTCCGGTGAAGGGTGAGCTTTGCACCATACGAATAGTTGAGGTCTTGATCTCGAACGGCCCTTCAACATCATTGAGGTCTTGGATAGGCAAATCGTTGACGTCCGGGATGCATAGCTCTTCGATCATGCGTTCCGCCATCTCGGGTTGTGGTGGCGGCTTCCTTGGACTTGGTGGTGGAGTAGATGATGAATTTGCGGTCTCGCCTTTCGGATCTACTAGTTCCAGCTTCTAAGCTTGTGCTTCGCGTCTCCTTTGCCTGTAAAGTTTTTCTGGATCATCCATAAAATTTTTTGGTTTGTTGGAGAGGTAGCCATCCATCTCCTATTAGGGTTAGTGAAAAACAAAATATATATATATACAAGATCTAAAAGAAAGAGATAAAATAAAATAAAGATAAAAGTAAAACTAGATTAGATTAGATTGATTTTAGTTTTTGTGGATTAGATCTATTTTTGATAAAAGAGAATATAAGAGATCTAAAAAGAGAAAACTCAAAAGAAAATCAAGAAAAAGAAATATTTACGAATGCTAGTCAAATCGGATCTTAATCGATAGTTCCCCGGCAACGGCGCCAGAAAAGCTTGTTGACGGCCCTTAGACGCGTCAATCGTGAACCCCAAGCGCACGGATCAGTTGTAGCTCTTCCCTTAGAGTACTCCCCAAGGTTTATCAATTCATGGAACTAAAGACATACGAAACAATCTAACTAGCATTGAAAGCCTTTTGTCTTGAAGAGGGGTTGTAAAATCAAATAGATCTAATCTACTAAAACCCAAACACCGGAGGTAGCAAGAGAAAGTTAGAGATAACCAATTTAGATTGCCTAGATCATGCATATGTTGTAGCTCCGAGCCAAATAGAGTGAAGTAAGATAGATGTGAATCTCAATGAAAAGCATCTTTAAATCATGACCTCCGATCAAACTCCCGAAAGCCCCACCTTACACGGGATCACACCCTGTCACGATGCTCCCTTTCGGCGTAGGTAACTTAAGGGCACGTTCACAAGTGAATGTGTCGAACCACTTGGTAGATCTGGTATGAACCCCTAGCCGCCATGGCTACAAGAACACCCCGAGCAATCTATCTCGAGAATAGATTGAAGAAGAAGCAAACCCAAGCAAGAACGAAATCATAGAAGAGGCACTTGATCGCTAGAAATTCGATAACACATATAACTTCACCATGAATGTAAGTACATCACAAGATCACCACCGGGATCCTACATTGATCTTGATGATCCTAGCTCCAGAACTCCGACGTGGTCTTCCTCGCAGGGTTCCCACGTCGGCAAGGGATAAACCCTAGACAACTAGCATGACCCTCAGCTCTCCGAAAGGTGTCCCTCTAGCTTCTCTGCTCCTCGGCGGCGAATGACGAATTGATTGATGCGTGGCACGAAGGCACAGGGGTTATTTATATCCTGAGAAAACCCTAGGTCATAGGAAAGGCCTGGGCCGGCTGGCCCAGGGGGGTTAGGCTGGCCGGCTTGGGGCTTTCCTTGGCCGTCTCGTCTTCATCTTTCTCCCCAAGTCTTCTGGAAGCTTCAGTAGATATTCCACCTATGCATGTGGGCCTTTGGACGTCGTTTACTTTGGGATATCTTCGAGATAAGAATGGGAAGTGATAAACTTCCATAATTCTCCAATTGAGTTGCCTTGACCCCGAAGTCTCTTGACCTTATCTTGAAGCACTTGCCTTTCAAATACTCTTGGAGGTTGGTTCACCAAAGTTGAGCACGAACGGGGCTTGAAATCACCTAGGCTGGCCGGCCTGGCCTGTTCTTCGGGCCTCTAGCCTTCATGTTTCACCGTGTCGTTCTTGGTCTCAAGCCTTGTCCATATGTGCTCCTTTTAAGCCCAAAAACCTGCGTAAACACAATTCCTCCAAAAACACATGCATATGTAAAAACGTCCCGGTTATAGAGTATGATCGTTAGTTTAGATATCAAATTCATGCCATTGTTGAAGATAAACAGGGGTAAAAGTGTGTCGCTAAGGAGCGTCAACAACAGGTTGTCATCCCGGTAGCTTATTCTTGACTCGACGAACGGGTTGCCTCCCGCAAAGCGCTTCATTTATAGTCTATAGCTAGACTTCTTCTTTTCTTCAATTCGGATCAACGCTCGGTGGTGGCGTTGCAGTCTTGGGTACCCACTTCTGCATGATCCTTGGCTTGGGTGTAGGATTATTCTTTGGCTTAGTCATCTTTTTGGTCTTCACAGGTGAGCTTTTAGCTTTTCCCTCGACGGATGCAACAATTTCTTTGGTTTCCTTCGCTTCCTTCTTCTTCGGCTCCTTCTTGTGTCACGACGGTGAGGTGGAATATATTTAACATTGACCATATTGCATACCTCAAGGCGTGGACGAAATTTGAACTCGCTCATGGTGCCATTGATGTCAAACTTGATCTCCCCCTTGCCAACGTCGATGTTCGCCCTTGCGGTCTTGAGGAACGGCCTCCCAAGGATGAGTGGCGACTTTGTTCCTTCTCCCATATCAAGAATCACAAAGTAAACGTGGACTAGGTGTTCTCCAATCTTCACAGGTACGTCTTCGGCGATGCCCATAGGGTAGCGAACGGAGTTGTCCGCTAACTCTAGGCACATGGCGGTGGGTTCCGGCTCTGGTAAGCATAGCTTCTCGTACACGGCCTTCGGCATGACGCTCATACTTGCGCCAAGGTCACACAATGCCCTTTTGAACATGCATGATCCAATGGAACACGGGATGGTTGGACACCCCCGGGTCCCTCTTCTTCTCAAGGAGCTCGGTCGGCGATAGCCGCGCTACATTCTTCGGTCATCTTGATGGTGCTTGGCGGCAGCATCTCGCGCTTGTTTGAAAGGATGTCTTTGAAGTAGCGAGAGTATGTTGGAACTTGTAGAGCATCGAGGAGCGGCATGTTGATGTTCAACCTGCGAACCACTTCAACAAATTTTTTGAAATGCTCATCAATTTTACCTTTGTGGTAACGTGGCCTCGGAGGAAGAATCTTGGTATCTTCATCGATGATCTCAAACTCAGGCTCTTGGGTGACTATTTTTGGTGCGGGAGTAGGCGCCTTCTCTTTTGATTTCATCTTGGCTTCAACACTTGGCTTAGGCTTCCTTGCTCTGGTCGGGTGTTCGGGATCTTCGGTCTCCTTCCCCGAGCGAGTTTGAATTGCTTTTGCCATCTCCAGATTTTGAGGTTGCCCCGGTAATCTTCCTTCATTACTAGGTAGGCGTCCGGCTAGCTAGGTCACTTGTGTCTCTAGCATCTTCATCATGTTGAGCACTTGATGGTTAGAGCTTCCGACCTCCGTCACCTTGCCATCAATGTTCTCCAATATCTTGTCCATAGCCTTGAACTTGGTGATGGTGTCCTTGTTGATCTTGCCTTGCTCCTCCATGAACTCCTTCAATTGTATACGAAGAGGCACCGAGTTTTGAAGGGATGAGCTTGCATTAAATTGAGGTCTGCCTTGCCCGTAGCGGAAGTTGGATGGAGGGAACAAATCCCTCTTCCTCATGTACTCGAGCACCTTAGCCTCCTCTGGACAATTCTTCTGGACATGGCCGTACTCTCCACAATCTTCACATGTGGACCTTGCTTCAGCTGCCTTCAAATCAATAGCATGGGCTTCCTTCTTGTCCACCTCCATCTTCTCCAACCTTCTCATGAGTGAATCTTCCCTTCTAGTATTTCTTCGCGCTCCACCTGCAGAACACTTTTAGCAACGCCCGTGGACGGTGTAGGGTGCAGCCATCCCGATGATGCCCATGCATCATTGTCCGCCACCTTCTTGAATAGCTTGAGAGCTTGTGTCGGGATGAGCTCAATGATCGATCCTCCAGCCGATGCGTCGATGATTGCCCTTGATGCCGTTGTGAGGCCTTGGTAGAACTTCTTGACTATATCCTCCGTTGGAAACTTGTGATGTGGCACGGCTCGGATGTAGTCGTTGAAGCGCTCATAGGCTTCCGCAATGGTCTCCATCGGAGTTTGCGCGAAGGTAGCAATCTTGTTGCGCAAAATCTGAGTCTTGCCCGGTGAGCAGAACTCCGTCATGAAAGCTTTCATCAAGGTATCCCAATTTTGCACCGTCTCTGCCGGTAGAGAATGAAACCATTGAAGTGCTCTCCCAAGTAGAGAGACCGGAAAGAGCCTCGCTCTCACTTGATCTTGAGTTACTCCTTGCATGTCGAAGGCACGGCATAGTTGGATGAATGCTTGAAGGTGAAGGTTGGCATCTTCTTTTCCGATGAAGGGCAAGCTTTGCACCATATGGATGGTTGAAGTCTTGATCTCGAACGGTCCTCCGATATCACCAAGGTCTTGGATGGGCAAATCCTTGATGTCCGGGATGCATAGCTCTCAGAACATACGTTCCAGTATTGATCTTTGGGTTGCGGTGGCGCCTCCTTTGGACTTGGTGGTGGAGTTTCTTGAGGTGTAGACGATGAACTTCCGGTCTTGCCTTTCGGATCTACTAGTTCTAGCTTCTTAGCTTGTGCTTAGTGTCTCCTTTGCCTGTAAAGTTTTTCTGGATCATCCACAAAATTTTTTAGTTTGTTGGAGAGGTAGCCATCCATCTCCTATTAGGGTTAGTGAAAGCAAAATATATATACAAGATCTAAAAGAAAAGATAGAATGAAATAAAAAAACTAGATTAGATTGATTTTTGTTTTTGTGGATTAGATCTATTTTTGATAAAAGAGAAAATAAGAGATCTAAAAAGAGAGAAATCAAAAGAAAATCAAGAAAAAAATTTACGAATGCTAGTAAAATTGGATCTTAATTGATAGTTCCCTGGCAACAGCGCCAGAAAAGCTTGTTGACAGCCCTTAGACGCATCAATCGTGAACCGCAAGCATTCGGATCAGTTGTAGCTTTTCCCTTAGAGTACTCCCCTATGGTTTATCAATCCGTGGAACTAAAGATGTAAGAAACAATCTAACTAGCATAGAAATCCTTTAGTCTTGAAAGAGAGTTGCAAAACGGATCTAATCTACTAAAACCAAGTACCGGAGGTAGCAAGAGAAAGTTAGAGATAACCAATCTAGATCACCTAGATCATGCATATGTTGTAGCTCTGAGCCAAATAGAGTGAAGTAAGATAGATGTGAATCTCAATAAAAAGCATCTTTAAATCACGACCTCTGGTCAATCTCCCGAAAGCCCCACCGTACACGGGATCACACCCTGTCACGATGCTCCCTATCGGTGTGGGTAACTTAAGGGCACGTTCACAAGTGAACGTGTCGAACCACTTGGTAGATCCGGTATGAACCCCTAGCCACCATGGCTACAAGAACACCCCAAGCAATCTATCTCGAGAATAGATTGGAGAAGAAGCAAAACCAAGATAGAACAAAATCATAGAAAGAGGCACTTGATCGCTAAAGATTCAGAAACACATATAACTTCACCTTGATCTTGATGATCCTAGCTCCAGAACTCCGATGTGGTCTTCCTCACAGGGTTCCCACATCGGCCAGGGTAGAACCCTAGACAACTAGCACGACCCTGAGCTCTCCGAAAGGTGTCCCTCTAGCTCCTCTGCTTCTTGGTGTCGAATGATTCATAGATTCTGCGTGGCACGGGGGCACAGGGGCTGTTTATACCCTGAGGAAACCCTAGGTCAAAGGGAAGGGCGAGGCGGCGCCAGGGGGGCCTAGGCCGGCCGGCCTGGCCTCTTTCCTGGCCGCCTAGTCCTCTTCTTTCTCCCCAAGTCTTCTGGAAGCTTCAGTAGTTGTTCCACCTATGCATGTGGGCCTTTGGACGTCGTTTGCTTTGGGATATCTTCAAGATAAGAATGGGAAGTGATAACCTTCCAAATTCTCCAATTGATTTGCCTTGACCCCAAAGTTTCTTGACCTTATCTTGAAGCACTTGCCTTTCAAATATTCTTGGAGGTCGGTTCTCCAAAGATGAGTACGAACGGGGCTTACAACACCATAGGCCGGCCGGCCTAGGCCATGTGGGGCCGGTCGTCGTAGCCTTTTCTTCGGGCTTCTGGCCTTCATTTTTCATCGTGTCGTCCTTGGTCACAAGCCTCGTCCATATGTGCTCCAATTTAGCCCAAAAAACTTGCGTAAACAGAAATCCTCCAAAAACACATGCATATGCGAAAATATCCCGGTTATAGAGTATGATCAATAGTTTAGATATCAAATTTATGCCATTATTGAAGATAAACAAGGGTAAAAAAGTGTTGCTAAGGAGCGCCAACACTTGGCAAATGATTTGATCAAGACCGATATGATGCTTAAGGACTTTGGTGGAAATCCATCGCCGGCTCGGGGGCATTGAACGTTGAATTGACAATCAAGAATAAGACATTACCTACTACTTTCTTCATCATCGACAGCAAAGGGTCTTACAGTTTACTCCTTAGATTCATGCTAATTGCTGCGTGCCATCTACCATGCATCAGTGTCTCATTCAATGGCATGGAGATCACATCGAAATTGTTCAAGCCAATGAATCGGTCAGCGTTGCTACCGCCAATTTGACGGTTTGGGAGTTTGAAGGAATAAAGTGCTTATCGGGCAAAGTCTGGGAAGGCAATTTTCTACAAGTGTCCGATGATGGTATAAAGTCGATCCAAGCAGTCGGCTCTGAAAGCTTGTATTAATGGAAGAGTTTATAGAAGATGAGGGTAAACTTGGTCAAGGGTTTATGTCAGTAGATAAATTAGAAGAAATAGATATAGGTTTAGGAGATAGACCTTGGCCGACATATATTAGTGCTAAATTGGATCTTGAGTTTAAACAAGAATTAATAAAATTATTGAAAGAGTATCGTGATTGTTTTGCATGGAAATATTATGAGATGCCAGGTTTAAGCCGGTCTGTTGTTGAACATCGGCTCCCGATCAAACCACGGTATTGGCCTTTTAAACAAGCGCTGAGACGATTTAGACCAGAATTGAATGAAGATATAAAAGCCGAAATAACTTGGTTATATGAAGCTAAGTTTATTCAACCTTGTGGATATGCTGAGTGGATATCTAACATCGTTCCTGTTTTCAAGAAAAATGGGAAATTGCGAGTTTGTGTGGATTTCAGGAATCTTAATAAAGCAACTCCGACGGATAGTTATCCGATACCGATTGCTGATATGTTAGTTGATGCAGCCTCAGGACATAATCAAATTTTTATGGTAGAAGAAGATATTCCTAAAACTGCATTCCGATGTCCTGGTGCACTTGGATTATATGAGTGGGTTGTGATGACCTTTGGTTTGAAAAATGCTGGCTCCACATATTAGAGGGCGATGAATTATATATTCCATAAATTGATCGGCAGGATTGTTGAAATTCATATTGATGATGTGGTGGTAAAGTCCGATGGATACAAGCAGCATCTGGCCGATTTGCGGAAACTCTTGAATGCACAAAAAAGCATGTTTTGAAGATGAATCCTAATAAATGCGCATTTGGAGTATCGGCTGGACAATTTTAGGGCTTTATGGTTCATGAAAAAGGGATCAAAGTCAGACAGAAAAGTATGAAGGCCATTAAAGATGCTAAGCTACCTGCCGATAAGACGAGTCTCTAATCGTTGATCGGTAAGATTAATTTTGTTACAGGATTTATATCAAATTTGTCTGGACGAATTCATCCTTTCTCTCCACTGCTGAAATTGAAAGCCGATGAAGAATTCGTATGGGGAGAAGAGCAACAAAAGGCATTCGATGATATAAAAGATATATGATGACACCACCAGTTTTAATTCCACCTCAGAAAGATAAGCTATTCTGATTATATTTGTCGACCGATGAGTTATCGATCGGTCAGTCCTTATACAAGAATTTAAAGGAAAATAACGAGTGGTTTATTATTTAAGTCAGAAATTGATTGATGCAGAGACCAGGTATCTCCCAGTTGAAAAATTGTGTTTATGCCTATATTTCTCTTGCACCAAATTGAAGCATTATTTATTGTCTACCGAGTGCACGATGGTTTGTAAGACTGATGTGGTTAAATATATGTTGTCTATGCCAATGTTGAAAGGAAGGATCGGAAAATGGATATTAGCGTTATCGGAGTTCGATCTGAAGTACGAATCGGCTAAAGCAGTGAAAGGACAAGTAGTGGCTGATTTCACATCGGAGTTGAAGTTAAAATGGTTGAGCCGATGACTTCGACATTGTTCTTTGATGGATCTTCATGCGGTCAGGGATGTGGCATCGAAATCGTGATTATTTCGCCTCAAGGGGCAAATTTTGAATTCAGCTATCCGACGGATACAAGTTTTACAAATAATCGGGTTGAATATGAAGCATTACTTAAAGGATTAAAATTATTGTTGGAAATCAGGGCTGAAGCTGTTGAAATTTTTGGAGATTCCCAATTGGTGGTCAGTCAATTAATTGGCAAATATGAATGTAAGGATGATATTTTGATTTAGTATTTTGAAGAATGCCGATTGTTGCTGAAGGAATTTGTGATGGTTAATATTGAACATATCCCTAAAGCTCATAATCAGGAGGCTAATAATATGGCGCAAGCTGCTTCTGGTTATCAACATTTTCAAGAGATTATGACGATAGAGCTAGAAATTGGGGATTGGAGGTATGAAATTATAAATTATCTTAGAAATCCATCACATAAGGTTTCCAGAAAATTAAGATTCATGGCTGTCAAATATGTTATGCTTGATGGTCAATTATATTATAAGATGATTGATGGTGTGCTACTTCGATGTTTGAGTAAGTCGGAATCTAAAGATTTGATGGACGAAATACATGAGGGAGTTTGTGGTGCACATCGATCGGCATATAAGATGAAATGGGGTGATTAGAAAGATGGGTTGTTTTTGGCCAACGATTTTAGAGGATTGTTTTGAATATTATAAAGGATGCCAAGAATGCCAGCAATTTGGAAATGTACAAGGAGCACCTGCATCAGCCATGAATCCGATTGTTAAACAATGGCCTTTTCATGGATGGGGAATTGATTTGATTGGACAAATTTATCCGTCGTCGAGTAAAGGACATAAATTCATATTGGTGGCAACTGATTATTTTACTAAATGGGTTGAGGTGATTCCTTTAATCATTGCTAATACCAGGAATATGGTGGAGTTCATCAAGGAACATATTATTTATCGGTTTGGTATTCCCCAAACTATCACGACCGATCAAGGGACTGTTGACAGTCATTAATGCACATCTCAGACCGTCAACTCTGATATACAAATATACATTCCCCATAGCTATAGGGATTATATCTAACAAATTCAACTAGTTTTGGTGACTATGTGTATGCAGGAGGCAACAGGTGAAATTTGAGGCGAAACGGGCTCGGTGGGCCGTCGGCCGACCTAGCCAAATGTGCCTATCTTTGGATATATGCTAGGAAAGACACTCTAGACCAATCTTTGCCTATGCACCATGGTAAGGTCAAGCCCATAGGCGAGAAGGATCTCAAGAGAAGCACATAGATCAAAGGGGCCACATCCACAAGTACACATACTCAAATGGAGTGGTGTCACCTTGGGTAGGACTCTAGGACCTACAACATAGTGGCTGATAAAAGATGAGGGCAATCGGGCACAAAAGGTCCGTCGGCCGACCTAGCCCGATCGGCCGAGCCTGGCCTGGAGCCCAATGGGGCCCACTTTCCTCCAGGGCAAAGAAGCACATTTGGGGATCATCCTAGCCACTGATTCCATGTAGGTTAGATCCAAGAGATGAAAATGGTACAAGGGGAGGTCACATGGATTGAAAGGCCCACCATGCAAACTAAACGTACTCAATTGTAGCTCTACCACCAGGAACCGTCATGAGGACCCACTACACAGTCACTCAGCCGAAGATGGGCCCAATCGGTGCCAGCGCCACGTCGCCCGACCCTACTAGGTCGGCCGACCTTGTCCGGAGGCCGAACTGCCTCATCCTTCTCGTGCGCATTCCCACCGCCTCCAGCAGTCCATCTACGTCGTGTACCACTCAAGGCGGTGGATCCAACATCGACCGACCTACTCGCGTCGCCCAACCTGGGACTGAGTCCGTTCGTCCTCATCTTCCACGTGTCCACTCCCAACTGCCTCTACAAGCTATAAATAGCTGGCCCCGGTCATTGAAGATCATCATCGAGCTGGAGCAACAAGTCAAGGCGAAGCCCTCCTCAAATGAGAGTAGAAATAGGGAGAGAGTGAGGGAGAGTCTGGAGGAGTCCTGGCGTGTCGGCGACCCTCCACCTGTACCTCGGCAGATGCGAGCTCCTTAGTAAGTATTCGGGATATTCAGCTTAGTGTTTAAGTTTGAGTTATAGAAAGTTGAGTTCTTTATTGTGCTTGTGGGTTCTTGCTTTATTCGTAAAGTATCTTAATCTTTGACCAAGGTTAGGATAGCTGATATTGTCTTAAGCGTGGTGCTTAGGAATATATCTGCCCTCGTTTGCCTCGTTACCCCATGGATTAGTAGAGGTAGGCGGCAGGTGGTGATAGCTGTTGGTATATATTAGCGTCACCACTAGATTAGTGATGGCACTAGAGATGCCTTATCGTAAATCTAAACATTATAGGGATTCTGCAAGCGCACAAGCGTCACCACTAGATTAGTGATGGCACTAGAGATGCCTTATCGTAAATCTAAACATTATAGGGATTCTGCAAGCGCACAGATGTACGTTGTAGCATTTCACCCGGGAGTATTCCAGAGTATTGTTATTTGTTTATCCGCAGGAAAAGCGTTTAGTTAATGAGAGGTGTCATCCGATGTATTTATGTACAACACTATTAATATACCATAATCTAAATAGGGGTAAAGGATATGAAAGTGAATGGGTAATGTAACACACAGAAGTTTATTGCTCATCATTAAGGTAATCTTAGTTAGTCATAGAACATTAGTATAGATTACAAAGGGTTCATTAGCATCATACATATGGGACTTGGATATACTACAATACCCTATACAAGCTCATACAATGTACATGTGCAAGAGGACATATCGAGGTATCCAGTGGTTCCCTCATCAAGGGACGATAGTAGGACATCTTATCATAAAGGCCTAATACCCACTCCCGAATGTGGAGGATTACAAAGGACGGACAGGGCTGTCACCACCTGCCGCCTACCTCCACTAATCCGTGGGACAGCGGTACCCTCAACAGTAATCCGTATTGCAAACACCATGCTTGCAATATGAAATACAACTCTATGTATCATGTTAATAAATAGAGCAACCAATAGGAACATTGAGCCAATTTCATAGCATATATTCACTTGAACAAGGTGCAAGACATAAGTAGTATATACTAAGTAGATAAAGTATAATTGAGGCATACGACATAAGTATGAAGGCATTTCCATTAAGCTTAGAGTATTACAAGTAAGTAAAGAGATACAAGAACTGAACTCTAGAACTTACCAAGACTCCTCCAGAAGCCCTTCAGAAGATCTAATACTAACACTATCACTACTAAGACAAAGACTAAGCTTGTAGCAAAGGAGAGCTCTTCTTCTGGTGTGTGTTGAGTACGGCGCCCTTTGCAGGTATTTATAGGATCACATAGGCGGTTGGAGCCAGCCAGAGGCGGTTGAGGCCGTTTGGAGGTGGGCCCAGGTCAGCCGGAGTGCCCAAGTCGGCCGACCCTTGGACCACCGTCTTCAGCATTGCTCGGCTCAGATGTCATCTCCAATAGCAGTTTACAGTTGCAAGTCAAAGGAGGGCCGAGTCGGGCGCACGGGGAGGTCGGCCGACCTAGGGGGGTTGGCCGACCCTCCACAACCGCCTCTCGGGCCCACCCTCCTCTGGGAGACTATCTGGTGGGTCCAGAGGTCGGTTCCAGGTGGGTACTGTCGGTTTGGGTGCACTTGGCTCTGGTTGTGGGCCCTTCAATCCATGGAGTTTACACGTGGCTCATCTTTCACCTTTGACTTGAACCGACCATGATTCAGCGTCCATGATCATTCCTTAGTGTGCTTCTTGATCTGTGTGGAGGATGGGCTCGATTGGGGTCCAGGCCAGGTCGGCCTTCTTGACCTGTGTGGAGGATGGGCTCGATTGGGGTCCAGGCCAGGTCGGCCGACCTGGGCCTGAGCCCTTTTTCCTCCATCTTTTGCACCGTAGTCCCTGTACTCAAATATATTCTGGATATGCATGCTACAACATTATTTGAATACAAATGTCTAAGTTATGCTTAGTCTCTATTAGTTTTCTGAGCCTGTTGACGGTCGGATTTTCGTTATAAAGATCATCAAGAATAGTCCTGTCTGTCCATTGTAATCCTTCACGTACGGGTACGGCGTAGAGCTATATGCCGGCAATTTCCTAGAGGCCTAGGATACCCCGGTGCCCAAAGCAAGCATAGGAGAACTCCCTTCGCTATATTCCTAGCTTACTGCTAAGTTATCCTCTCTACCCAGCCTCATATAAACTCGATCGATCCGGTCAATTTTAGTGATTAGACAGTGCTCTCTCGTTACCTGTGGATTCGATACCCTGAATATTTCCGGGTGAAAGCTAAAACGGTATCCGTGCGCTTGCGGATTTATCTGTGACCGTAAGAAATACCAACAGGGACTAAGTTTATGTTTGATGAATTTCAAGATTTTGCTGCTAGTACGGGTATTAAATTATTAAATTCTTCTTCTTATTACGCGCAAGCCAATGGCCAAGCAGAGGCATCAAATAAAAGCATTATTAAAATCATTAAACGCAAGATTGATGAGCAACCAAGGCGATGGCACTTGATATTGACTGAGTCGTTATGGGCGTATCGGATGGTGTGTCATGGTTCTACTAAGTTGTCCCCATATCACTTGGTTTATGGACATGAGGCTATTTTGCCTTGGGAAGTCAAAATCGGATCAAGACGTATATCGGAACAGGATAACCTGACTGCCGATGAGTATAAAAGTTTGATGAATTTTAAATTGGACGATTTGGCTGAAACTCGCTTGAGAGCTCTGGAGAATATTGAAAATAATAAGGCATGAGTTGCTAGATATTATGATAAAAAGGTTAAGCCTAAAGAGTTTGCTTAAGGAGAATTGGTTTGGAAATTGATTTTGCCGATAGGGACTAAGAGTTCTAAGTTTGGAAAATGGTCACCTAACTGGGAAGGTCCCTATCAAGTAAATCGGTGCATTCTTAGAAATGCGTATATTTTGGAAATGTTGGAAGGAGAAGAGTTTTCAAAAGCACTTAATGGAAAATATTTGAAAAAAATATTACCCAAGTATTTGGGTCGATTCGTAAAACCGATAGTCTAAGCGATGTCGACTAGAGATAGCCGATACGACATGTATCACCTTTGGAGTAAAAATATTTACAATCCAAATGTTCAACGATGATCAAAGTCATCGGATCAAATCAAGTACTGGCAGAAAGTTTAAATATTACAATGATCACAGGTGCTTTCGGATCATTTCAATCGCACGCAGGCGAATATTGTCAAAGTTTTGAATTGTTTCCATGTCATCAACGTCGGAGCCGGGGATAGTTTTGATGCTCTTGTGAACCTAGCGGACCTCGGTTAAGTGCTTTTGCATATTATCCTTCGCCGATGCGATAGTTGCCGGGATCGAGCCAAGTTCATCTTGAGTATCGGAGATCTCCTTGCACACTTCTTCAAGCTTCTTGATTGGATCTGCTTCAGTGGCTTGGAGTTGCTGGATCCGATCTCTCAGTTGACTTGGCTTGACCTCCAAGGATTTGATTTGGACCTGCATCAACTTCAGGTTTTCTCTACCCTCATCATGTTTTTGGATGAGATCTTGCTAGGCCATTCGTTCGGAAATCCTTTGGTGAGCCGTAGACACTTGGGGCTGGTGACCTTCAGTGAATGCTGCCGGGATAATTGCAATTTCCAGCTCCGATGGAAGTTGAACTTTCAATTCCTTGAAAACTGGCGAATCAGTTCTGCATCTTCTACAAGGGTGGCAATGTTTTTGCCTAGATGAGTCAGCATATCTTGGAGTTTTGCCTTGACTGCATCGAAGGTGACTTCAGGAGTTTGAGCGGAACTGATTTCTTCATCTCCAATTGCAGCGTCCAGGTCAATTGATGCAAAGCTGATTGCCGGTGAATCATGTGCCTGAAATGAAATATTAACAAACAAGAGTTATTAATATAATAAATGTTGACACAGGGAACCGATTGATACCAGTTTAAATTGCCCTTCCCGAACGCAATCAGGAATTACTTCTGGGATTGATGTAGTAGTGATTGTGTTGGGTTGTTCCACTTGAAGTATTTGAGTTGATTCAATCGGAGGGGCAGTTGGCAGAGTTGCAATTGGTTGATCAGATTGATTGATGCCTGCCTCCGATTGTGTATCTCCGACTATTTCCTCGATGACGGACTACAAAATGGTACAAGGAATCTACGATTGAATTGGTTAAAATGAAGAGGTATAAGAATGAGATGAGTTGAAAGAGAGTCACCTGTTGAGCCGATTCAGCTTGTGTTTCTTGGATTTGAGCTGGCTGCGGATAAGGAAATATAATATTTGTTTCCTAAAATAATTTTCATTGAAGATTATATGATTTTTGCGAACCAAGCATAAAGACGTGTGGAATCGAGTCGTTACCGTCATGGTATCAATGAGCAGTCTTGCACCTTCGGTAGCTTTTTCTGCAGCTTCTTCGGCAGCCCTAGAAGTTGATTGGCCAAGGATTTTTCCTCTTGCGCCAACGGACTGTATGAAGAAAGATTATTTTTCTGATATTTAGTTAAAAGGAGAATTGGAATTATGAGGAAATTGTACCAGGGTATGGCTTTTCTTCAATTTCTTTGGTACGATGGCTTTGCCGGAGGAAGCTTTCATTTTAAGTTTGCCGTCCATGATATCAGCCAGAGACGATGCAGAGGAGCCGATTCGTGGATTTGGGGTTCTGAATGCATATTGGATAGGTCATCCACTCCGACTAACATTTGGAATGTCTTCTTCCACTGGCTGTTGAGAATTTAAAATGTGAGTTAAGGGTTTTTCTTAAAATTGGATGAAGGAGAAAGGGTGTTAATAGAAGAAACTTATAGGATTTTCCAAGGCTTCATAATCGGAGTCGATGAGACTACAATAGGTGAAAGTAGGCACTCTGAATAAATGTGTTGACCATTCTTTCCACCAAGTTTTGAATAATTTGGATTGGAAGCTTGTACATAGCCATTCAGTTATTGTGAAATCGGCTTCAGGTGCCAGCAATAGGATCCGATCCATTTCTAAATCAGTGTTTATCTATTCTCGATGCTTTATCTTGTCGGCAAAGTATAGACCAATCGGTAATTGGCTGAATCCAAGTTGACGAGCCACAACCGATGGGTTGTAAAATTCATAAGAGGAGTTTTTGCGGCCATATGAAATATTGCTGCCAAGAATGGTCGAAGTAATGAAGGACTTGAGTATCGGCATGATTGTCTCGAGCTCATTCTGGATATTGAATAATAGTAGCTCGTAATTGCAATCAGGATCGTCGTAGGCAAAGTAGATTAGGTACTCCGTTGCGATGCCATGATAGAAGCTTTCAAAAAAGCTGGCCATAGTGTTGGATTCTAGTCTTTATCCTGGACACGCCGATGCCGCTTCTCCGAAGGACATGCATCGGCGCATGGTTGCGTCTTCTTCTTCTGGATGGAAGCATGGAAATTGATGGCTTTGGAAGTTATGGCGTAGAGTGGATCGGAATTGGGTATGCAGCCAAAGTTGAATGAAACACCAGGGGCCTCTGATGTGACCGACGGGTTGCCCTTGTTGGCATTTCTTAGCGTCACCACTAGATTAGTGATGGCATTAGAGATGCCTTATTGTAAATCTAAACGTTATAGAGATTCTGCAAGCGCACAGAAGTACGTTGTAGCATTTCACTCGGGAGTATTCTAGAGTATCGTTATTTGTTTATCCGCAGGGAAAGCGTTTAGTTAAAGAGAGGTGTCATCCAATGTATTTACTTACAACATTATCAATATACCATAGTCTAGACAGGGGTAAATAATATGGAAATGTAGGAATGAGGTGACACACAGAAGTTCATTGCTCATCATTAAGTAGTCTTAGTAATAGAACATTAGTAAAGATCACGAAGGGTTCATTAGCATCATACATTATCCTATACAAGCTTATACAAGAGACATTTGCAAGAGGACATATCGAGGTGTCCAGTGGTTCCCTCATCAAGGGACGATAGGAGGACGTCTTTGGAGGATTACAAAGGACGGACAGGGCTGTCACCACCTGCCGTGTACCTCTACTAATCCGTGGGGTAGCGATACCCTCAACAGTATTCCGTATTCCAAACCATGTTTGCAATAAGAAATACAACTCTATCTATCACGTTAATAAATAGAGCAACCATAAGGCACATTGAGCCAATGTCATAGCATACGTCAACAGTAGTATATACTAAGTAGATGGAGTAAAGTTGAGGCATACAACATAAGTATGAAAATACTTCCATTAAGCTCAGAGTATTACAAGTACGTAAAGAGATACAAAAGCTGAACTCTAGAACTTACCAAGACTCCTCCGAAAGCCCTTCAGAAGATCTACTATTAGAACTATCACTACAAAGACTAAGACTAAGCTTGTAGCAAAGGAGAGCTCTTCTTCTGGTGTGTGTTGAGTACGGCGCCCCTTGTAGGTATTTATAGCATCCATAGGCGGTGGAGGATCAGCCAAAGGCGGTTGAGGCCGGTAGGCTGTGGGCCCAGGTCGACCGAAGTAGGCGTGTCGGCCGACCCTTTGATGCACTGCCTTGAGTATTGCACGGTTGAGATGGACTCCTGATGGCGGTTTATAGGTACTAGTCAAGGGAGGGGCGAACGGCCGCAGGGCCAGGTCGGCCGACCTGGCACCGCCGCCTTGCGGCCCCACTCTTCTTTGTGTGAATGCCAGGTTGGTCCTTATGACGGTTCCAGGTGGGTACACTTGTTTTGGGTGCATTTGAGTTGGGATGTGGGCCCTTCAATCCATGGGAGTGACACGTGGCTCATCCCTCACCCTTGACATCAACCGACCATTATTTAGCGTCCATGATCATCTCTTAGTGTGCTTCTTGACCTGTGTGGAAGATGGGCTCGAACGGGGTTCAGGCCAGGTCGCCCGACCTAGCCAGTTCGGCCGACCTAGGCCTGAGCCCGTTTTCCTTCATCTTTTGCGCCATGGTCCCTATACTCAAATATATTCTATATATGCATATACAAACATTATTTGAATACAAATGTCTAAGTTATGCTTTATCTTTATTAGTTTTTTGAGCCTATTGACGGTATGATTTCCATTATAAGGACCGTCAACAACTACCCCAAGCTTAGCCCTTTGCTCATCCCGAGCAAAAACTAGAACTTTTAGGCTTAGTGGATCAGGAGTTGCTTCCTCATTACTACTCAAAAGTACCAGTGGTTCAGCAAGATATTCTACCAAGAATTGGTTAAGCTGGTAAAATAAACTTCCCTTATTACCTTGGCCTTTTATGGGGCTTTTAGCTTCTCCTTGTCTTGGGCGGTTGGTAGCCAGAACGACTTAGACCAAGCACCTTGCCTTCTACCTTGCTTGACAATCAAACCGGAGGTTTTGGAGTTTTTCAAAAATGCAGAGTTCCTCAGGTGGTACTCTCGAGTCACTCAAGGTGTATTCCCTTACCAAGATCCTCTCTCAACTCTCATTTCACTCATTGAGGTGGAGTTTGTGCTAGGAGAGTTCTATGGCTTACTTGCAATGCACATATTGTAAAGTCAAAACCAGGATTCAAAAAGAAGTAAGTCATACTCTCAAACCAAAATGTGCACGTGTGTGGATGGCATGATAAATGATAGCTCCTTTTTGTAGGTTCCTCTTCCCTAAATAGAGTTGCTTTTAGAGACATGGCTATATTTCTTGAACAGAGAGCCTTCATGTGCTCTTTTTTTACATTCTTGGACCTTCATGTGTCCAACATTTTTTTATCAGCCCTTGTATCTTTTTTGCAATAAAGTTGGGGAAGAGTACCATACTTTCTGTGGAGCTTTTATTTGGTGGATGGATGAGTGTCATGCTTACTTCCAGAGTAGAATTATAACATGTATATGGTGGCGTGTGCATGACCTTGGTTTTAAAAGCATGAAGTAAGTCTCTAAGAATCACAATGATCTTGACAAAACTCAATGGAACAACAAGTAGCTTTAGTAGGGGTTTAAACAATATGAGCTTTGGTAGGAATTTGAATCAACATAAGGAACTCTTTATTTTATTCTTGTTAAAAGAAAACTCCGATTATCAAGTCTTGCTTGGTATGATCTTAAGGTAACTCGAGTCTTTTCATATTATAGCCAACAACAACCAAGACGAAAGCTTGCATATGCTACCCACAAACAGACAAGATAACAGAAAAGATCATGCTCAACCAGCAAACTCAAAGCTTAGGAGAAAAGCAGGTTGAGACATAGGTACAAGAGAGACATAAGAGTAACTATTCATCATATCAAAAATAAAGACTTAAGCAAAAACTTAAAACATTAAGGGACTAACCTAGATAGCTCTCATTTACTACTTTATTTGAAAGAAAACTTTATTCATAAATGCTTACCTGAACTTACCTGATTGGGGGTCCTCTCCCACGCTATTTTGTTGATACCGATGAACCTGTCGGCGCAGGACTCGTGTTTTACGTCGTCGACGCCTCCTTTGTTGGATTAGCTTGAAGAAGAAGCATCTGCCCTGGAGATGAAGATACAGATGATTTAACCCGCCATACTTATTTTACCTTCTTCTGGCGGTCGGCAGCTTGTTCCGGTGTTTTCCTTTCCTGTGCTTTCGCACCTCGGATAGGCTTCTTGTTCTTTGCGTGGTACCGGATGGGAAAGTCCTTTTCCCAGAACTTCTCCATGAATTTTATCAAGCTGTCCTTTTCTTCTACCTCCTTGACATTCTGGCTATTCCTCCCATACTTGATTTTGATCATGGAGCATTGCTCCACTTTTGGCCTGAAGTCAAACTTCTCCTTCTTTCCATTAATGTGGAGCTGGATCTCTCCAGTATGCACATTAATGTGAGCGTCTGCGGTGCTCAAGAAGGGTCGCCCAAGGATGAGCGACGAGTCGTTGCTCACATCCATGTCCAGTACCATGAAGTCGACAGGGACGAAGCAATCTCGGATGCGCACCGGAATGTCCTCGGCTATCCCCTCCGGGTAGCGGACCGTAGAGTTGGCCAACTGCAATCTCATGGGAGTCAGGGACAAGGTAGTATAGTTAAGACGGTCAAAGACTACCTTTGGCATGACACTGACGCTTGCCCCCAAGCCACAGAGTGCGTGCTCGAAGCGCTGGGTCCCAATAGTGCAAGTGATGGTGGGACACCCTGGGTCCTTCTTCTTTTTCGGGACCTTGTTCAAGATGGCTGCACTGCACTCCTCGGTTAACTTTATGACCTCTGTACTTGGGAGCGGGCGTTTGTTGTTCAGTATGTCCTTCAAGTACTTGGCGTAGGTCGGCACCTGCATAGCAACCAATAGTGGCACATGTATATTTAACTTTTGAATGACCTCCACAAACCTGGCGAATTGTTCGTCTGCCGATGGCTTCTTTTGCCGTTGAGGGAAAGACAGGACATTGGTGTCGTAGAACTCGTGGGGCGCAGTCCTTCCTCTTGGTGCTAGCTCGGCTTCAGGCTCTTTTTCTCTGCTGGAATCTCCTTCCGTGGCTCTGCTGTCCTTCCTGCATGGTTAGGTGGGACTAGATCCCGAGTGGCCTTACCGCTCCTCGCAAAAACAACCTTTACATTCTCAAAGGAAGAATTCGGTTGCCCGAGAATTCGTCCCTTGTCTCCAGAAGGAACAGCGGCGGCAAGCTGAGCTAATTGAGTTTCTAGCATTTTGTTAAACCTCAGCTGGCTCTGGAAGGTGGAGGACAAACTCTCTATCTTAGAGTTTATGCCCTCCAGAGCCTTGTCATTAGCAGCAAGCCTCTTAGAAACAGATTCGTTGATCTTGGCCTGACCAAAGACCAGATCTTTCAGAGAGGGTTGGTTAGAAAAGGAGTTGTTGTTATTACCTCCCTGGTAGAACGGGTGCTGCTGATTCCAGTTCCCTTGAGGCCGGTACCCGTTGTTGCCGTTTACGAACTGTACCTCCTCTTGAGTCTCAGGGCAGTTTTTCCCTGAGTGGCCGGTTTCTCCACAGACTTCACACGTCATGTGTGAATCTAGTGGCCCTTCATTGTTGGCGCCCCTATCCTTGGTGCAGTTGTCAAGGTGTTTCATGATGAGGTCCATCTTGGTGGCCAGCATGTCCACCTCCTTTACGGTGTGCATACCGTGTTTGCGCCCCTGAAGGCGGTTGTCATTCCAAGCCTGGTTTGACACTATCTTCTCAATGAGCAGCTTGGCGGCGGCCACAGTCAAGGAGAGGAATGCCCCTCCAGCAGCAGCGTCCATATGTTCACGGGCTGTCTGGGATAGCCCATGGTAGAAGTTCTGGAACAGAAGCCACTCTTGCATACCATGGGGTGGGCATGCCAGGACATAGTCCTAGAAACAATCCCACGCCTCTGATATGGTTTCTCCGGACTCTTGTTGGAAGCTGGAAATTCTTCCCTGAAGGGCATTGGTTTTCCCAATGGGGAAGAACTTGGCCAGGAATGCATTGGAGCGTTAGGTCCACTTGTTCACCACATCACGGTTGGTGTAGAACCATTGTTTGGCTCTACCCAACAGTGAGAACGGGAACAAGCGGAGCTGGATTGCCTATTGATCGACTCCCCGGATGGTGATGGTGCTGCACACCTCCATGAAGTGCTGCAGGTGGGCACTAGCATCTTCATTGGCCTTTCCATAGAAGGGGCTGGCCTGCACCATGTTGATCAGCGGGGCCTTGTGCTCAAAGGCATGATCCCCACAGCCACTTCTGGACCCGTTGGGATCTGGGCAGCGGACGGGGTGGAGTAGTCATGGAACCTCCTCTCGTCCATAGCTTCTTCCGGTTGGGGTGCTACGGGAACAGGTTGTTCTCCTTGGTTGGATGATTCTCGGATGACTGGCTCGGCCTCCGACAAGAACACCTGAGGGATTACGATATGAGAACATACCCTCCTTCCTATGGTATTCGAGTTCTCGACGTAGTTTGATGGTAATTGGAAACCAGTCATACACTACCCTGTTTCACGTCACAGAGAAACAGAGCAAAAAGGGTAAACCTGCTAGATTACTGGCAATTAATTGTGTTGTATTAAATACATGGATGATTGTTGACGGTCATTAATGCACATCTCAGACCGTCAACTCTGACATACAAATATGCATTCACCATAGCTATAGGGAATATATCTAACAGATTCAAGTAGTTTTGGTGACTACGTGTATGCAGGAGGCAACAGGTGAAATTTGAGGCGAAAATGGACTCGGTGGGCCATTGCCCGACCTAGCCAGGTCGGCCGACGCCCAACCGAGGCCAAATGCGCCTATCTTTGGATATATGCTAGGAAAGACACTCTAGACCAATCTTTGCCTATGCACCAAGGTAGGGTCAAGCCCATAGGCAAGAAGGACCTCAAGAAAAGCACATAGATCAAAGTGGCCACATCCACAAGTACACATACTCAAATGAAGTGGTGTCACCTTGGGTTGGACTCCAGGGCCTACAAGATAGTGGTTGGTAAAAGATAAGGGCAATCGGGCACAAAAGGTTTGTCGGCCGACCTAGCCCAGTCGGCCGAGCCTGGCCCAGAGCCCAATGGGGCCCACTTTCCTCCATGGCAAAGAAGCACATTTGGGGATCATCTTAGCCACTGATTCCATGTCGGTTGGATCTAAGAGGTGGGAATGGTCCAAGGGGAGGTCACATGGATTGAAGGGCCCACCTTGCAAACTATATGTACTCAATTGCAGCTCTACCACCTAGAACCGTCATGAGGACCCCACTACATAGTCACTCAGCCGAAGATGGGCCCAATCAGTGCCGGCACCACGTCGCCCGACCCCACTAGGTCGGCCGACTTGGTCCGGAGGCCAAACCGCCTCATCCTTCTTGTGCGCGTTCCCACCGCCTCCAAGAGTCCATCTACGCCGTGCACCACTCAAGGCGGTGGATCCAACTNGCCGACGCCCAACCGAGGCCAAATGCGCCTATCTTTGGATATATGCTAGGAAAGACACTCTAGACCAATCTTTGCCTATGCACCAAGGTAGGGTCAAGCCCATAGGCGAGAAGGACCTCAAGAGAAGCACATAGATCAAAGGGGCCACATCCACAAGTACACATACTCAAATGAAGTGGTGTCACCTTGGGTTGGACTCCAGGGCCTACAAGATAGTGGTTGGTAAAAGATAAGGGCAATCGGGCACAAAAGGTTTGTCGGCCGACCTAGCCCAGTCGGCCGAGCCTGGCCCAGAGCCCAATGGGGCCCACTTTCCTCCATGGCAAAGAAGCACATTTGGGGATCATCTTAGCCACTGATTCCATGTCGGTTGGATCTAAGAGGTGGGAATGGTCCAAGGGGAGGTCACATGGATTGAAGGGCCCACCTTGCAAACTATATGTACTCAATTGCAGCTCTACCACCTAGAACCGTCATGAGGACCCCACTACATAGTCACTCAGCTGAAGATGGGCCCAATCAGTGCCGGCACCACGTCGCCCGACCCCACTAGGTCGGCCGACTTGGTCCGGAGGTCAAACCGCCTCATCCTTCTTGTGCGCGTTCCCACCGCCTCCAAGAGTCCATCTACGCCGTGCACCACTCAAAGCGGTGGATCCAACTTCGGCCGACCTCCCCGCGTCGCCCGACCTGGGACTGAGTCCGTTCATCCTCATCTTCCACGTGTCCACTCCCAACTGCCTCTACAAGCTATAAATAGCTGCGCCTCGGTCATTGAAGATCATCATCGAGCTGGAGCAACAAGTCAAGGCGAAGCCCTCCTCAAATGAGAGTAGAAATAGGGACAGAGTGAGGAAGATCTGGAGGAGTCTCGGCGTGTCGGTGACCCTCCACCTGTACCTCGGCGGATGCGAGCTCCTTAGTAAGTATCCAAAATATTTAGCATAGTATTTAAGTCTGAGTTATAGAAAGTTGAGTTCTTTATTGTGCTTGTGGGTTCGTTGCTTTACTCGTAAAGTATCTTAATCTTTGGCCATGGTTAGGAAAACTGATATTATCTTAAGCGTGGTGCTTAGGAATATATCTGCCCTCATTTGCCTCGTAACCCCATGGATTAGTAGAGGTAGGCGGCAAGTGGTGACAGCCCTGTCCGTCCATTGTAATCCTCCACGTACGGGTACGGCATAGAGCTGTATGCCAGCAATTTCCTAGAGGCCTAGGATACCCCGGTGCCTAAAGCAAGCATAGGAGAACTCCCTTCGCTATATTCCCAGCTTAGTGCTAAGTTATCCTCTCTACCCAGCTGTTGGCGGTCCTTAAGTACCACTTTTGACCGTCAATTCCTGCAGAAAACACATCAAATATAATCACCAAACTTAGTGATATGATTTAATACTAATGCATTCCACTAGTGTTGGTGTTTTTACTTGTCTTGCAGGAAATGGCATTGTGAGCATGAAATGAGATCTAAATATATCAATAGCACAAAGTATCTCAAATGCCAATTTGGAGTTCACCATTGCGTAGAGCTCGTTGAGACGAATCCAACGGGTATATTATCCATATATTTTGGGGCTAGTATGGAAAACATATGAAAGAAACAAAATATTAAGAGGTGCTGACGTCAGTGACTGTCAGGCCAGGCGAGCGCACATGGCCCAGCCCAGACTACTGGTGCCAAGTGGGCTGACATCGGCCCATAGGCCCAGGCGCTCACGCAGGTGGCGACCCACGTGCGGCCCAATGGCTTGGCGCGCAGGCGTCTGCACGCGAACTCGTGTGGGAGCCGGCCATGGGAACCAGGTCGGGACAGCTGGCGCGCAACGAGTGACCAAGGGCCGGTTTTGCGCGAGTCAGAGGAAAGGTTCGACGATTTTCTCCCGTGGCGCAGGTCAGATGACGGTTCTAGCCGGTTTTGCTATACCGACCTATGCAGGGAGAGAGACGGCGCGGTCTACACGTGGTTTTCTCTCGATTCTTGATGCAGGCCTTCGGTTTTTCGTGGTTTTTAACGGTTCTTGCCCCCACTGACTCCAGAAGGCTTGGAGCGAAGTTTTCTGGCGCCAACCGACTTGGGAGGTCGGTTCCCTGTGCTAGGTGGAGGGAGGGGAGTAATTGGAGGAGAATATTCTCCTAGAATCTTTGAAGCATCTCTACTCCCCTAAGGCACCTCCTCCACTATAAATAGAGATCCCCTCTCCTTCATTCAACACACAAGGAAGTAAAGCAAAGCTCAAGGCAAATATCCAATGTAGTGTAGAATAGGTGAGAGGTGAGGCGAGAGTCCGGGAGAAGCCGGGGATGTCGGCTCCTCTCCTCTTCTTGTACCTCGGTGGGTGCGGCTCAGGTTCAAGTATCATCCGGGTACTTTCTTTGTATTTCTGAATTAATATTTAATTAAGTTCAAGCTTTACTCGATTTACTTGTGGGCTCCTCGCGGTGATAAGTGTCTTAGTACTTGTGAAGCTAAGATAGTATTTAATTGAGTAGATGGATGTCTAATCATGTTGAATACCTTGGAGTGCGCCTAGTGCCACGGATTTGTAGTGGTAGCCCCAGGTGGTGACAGCCCTGACGACCTACGTAGTCCACCACGTGAGAAGCACTAGAGAGTAGTAGGACCATTGCTTGGCTTGCCTAGTCCCCTTCTCATCCCTTTCTGGACTAGGACGGTTGGGCGTCCTGAAGCAAGTAATACAGTAAATGACTTGAGCTATCCTTTGATTATCCAGAATACCTAGAAATAAGCCTTTCTACCTTCTACATATTTATCACTTCTTTTGTCCTTTGTCGTTCTTAACTTGTCACTAGTACACACACGTTCCCTGTGGATTCGATACCCTGGAATACTCTCGGGTGAAAGCTACATCGGTATCCGTACACTTGCGGATTTATCTGTGATCGTTAAAAATACCAACAAGTTTTCTGGCGCCGTTGCCGGGGAATGGTTGCTGTGCTAGTGTCGAACCGAGTTCACCCATGTATCCCCATTCCATACCATCACATCATTCCTTTTATCTTTATCGATCCATATTCATCATCACTACCCATCCGCTTCATAAAAAAAACTAGCATGAGCATGTTTTTTGGTTCAGTTTTCCTTCGGGTATTTTTGGTCGCTAACCATTATTGGTTGAAACTAAAAAGAAACGATGGTTATACGATGCTTAAGAACATGAGAGCTACATCATCTTCTACACCTTGGTAAGTTTTGGTGATGGAAAAATTCGATGGAGGCCGACACACACTTGATTTTGTTGTCCCGCAACACAAAAATCAAAGTGTGGGGGAGGTTTGTACTTATCTCATGACAAGTTCCATTAATGCCAAATTTCTATCTTTGGTTTATAGATGATTCTAGTTCATGTATCCTTTCTTGCTATCAAAAAAATAAAAAAAAATATCCCAAATGCCTGCCTGGAGGAAACCAGGCATTATCCCTTGCATTTCGAAGCATTCATGTTGCACATCATATTTGTTTCAAAGCATTCATGTTGCACATCATATTTGCTTTGATTTGTAAAAACTCTTGTGCCTTCTTTTTGAATGGGTGGCTCCTCGGCTTTGAACTATATTCGGGCATTGTGCCTAGTCTAGGTGGGTGGCGAAATCTTTCATCACCTATTTATTCAGGTTCCTATTCCAACTCATGCAGCCACTACAGGGTTCGTTAATTGCCAGAACGTGGTTGGTAGACCGATCAATAGGGTTAAATGAAACTGACTCCCACCATATCATTTAGATCAAAAGGGTTGATCAGTTTGCGCTTTGAGAAACGCCAGGTCTCGAGTTTCTTACAAATTGCATATCATGTTTGGTTTTTCCCTCATTTGGATTTCCATTCTCACAGCATATTTGTTTTGTTTGCGCATTTTGAAATTAGTTGCATATTTGTTTCCCAATCATGATTGCATTTAAAAAGAAAAAGAAAAAAATATTTAGCCGGCAAGGCTCAGTGAGATTAAGACATCTGGGGTGCAAGCCACAGAGCCGTTGCACCTAGATAGTCCCCATATGCCTTCTGGCTCCACCTTGCCTTGCATCTTGGGTTCTTGTGCATGCTTTCATGAGAAAAGACGATTGCTGCATTCTCGTGTTTTGCATATGTGCCAGCTACTTGTAAGAAACACCCCAACATTTAGCGCACACATGCTGTCCACGCGCGACCACGTCACCGTTTATGATGTCACCAAGAGCCAAGGAACTACCATGGTGGCAATTCTAAACTCATCATCCAACGCCAATGGTAAGTATAATAAGGTAAGTGGAATGTCATGCTTTTGACTTTAAACAAAGCCCTTCCGGGAGGTAACCCAAAGTTCACCATTTATATACTCATCTCCATTTGAAAATAGCTTGATTAGGTTCTCATGCTTCCTCTATCTATCCTCGTATGCTCTGGTTTGAATGTAATCTATAGGTGCACTCATAGGCCTTTTAAACTAAGCGTGGGCCTTAGGTTAAAATGGTCTTCTTTAATCAGACTAGACATGGTGTCAAGTTTGATTTATGAACCTTGAGTAAATACATGTCTAGGTATTGGTTGTATGTATGGACTAACCCCTGCAGGAAAGATTTCAAATTCAAACGGGTAAGTCATCAAGCTTGATTCAAACTGGAGATAAACCAAGGCATTGGATGCACTGCAACAATGTTGCACAACATACAAGGAGGTACATCACCTTTCGAAGGTTCACTGTGAGTATATTGCAACCCCCCCCCTTGTGATCATGTTGATGCAATTTAATTTCAGCCTTGTGTGAGTTATGTGGTGAAAATAAAATTTGAAAAAAAACTTTTTGAAAACAAATAAAAAATAATGGCAAACCGGATCTATGCTTAATATGTGGAGGACCAATCTATTTCTAAGCGTGGATGTGAACTAACCCGATGGCAACAATGATTTGTTCAATATAATCCTTTGGGTATTTGTTATCCACTAACCTTTTGTAGGGATGAAGTGCTGACTAAAGGATGGTGAGCATAACTTCAACAGTCAACACCTTTAGTCACATGGAAGAAATTTGCACACTGAAGCAACATAAACATGGACAAATCTTCTGGCACTCTTAAGCTCAAATCTCGCATTCACCTGCGAGATTTCAGTTTGGGGAAGATTCGCCAGGGAAGTATCCAAAATATTGTGTGCATTTATTCTCCTTAAATCTCCCTACTAATTTACTTTGCAAGATTGGTTTGCCATGAAAAAAATGAATAAAAATTTGCATAACTTGAAAACACTAAAAATATTTGAATTCCAATAAAGATCAGACTCCCTGGTTTGTAAGGCCAGTAGAGTCGTTGTTTTGTTTCCACCTTGTTTTGAATAAACGCAGGTACAAGATCAAGTGTGGGGGTCTCTCAGGATTCTTCACGTTCACACATTCGAGACCACCCACAACTACGCCTCACAACATCGCATGGACCGAAAAGAAAAAGATTACCACGGTCGGACACCAGAGGAGCTCGAACAAATTCCTTGTCAACCAAAGGTCCTCTGGCACACCACGTCTCCCATTTCGTCCAATGCGATGGTTTGCATCCCAATCCCTCACTCTCTGTCATTCATGAGTTTAAAATAATCTTGAAATGATCATCAAAATTTAAACTCAAATAAAACTTGTTGCTCCTTTGGTTTATATGCTCATCCTTGATTGGCTTGCATATTCTTTATTCCTTGCAAATTTACCTGTTGCTTGTGAAATTATATCTTTAGGAAAGCATGCTATCTAAATGGTTGATGAATGAGATATGGTATGATGAGATGAATCTTGCTCTTTCTGTACAAAGTACTTGGGATGTTTTTCTTGCAAAATTAAAATCAGTGGCCCTACAAAGCTCCTCAATGATAGCCCATTTCTACCAAAGCCATATGTCGTTCACATTGAAAACATTATACATATGTTGCTTGTGATTGCATTGAGCTTTGTCAAATTGTTGTGACCCTTGTAAGATGCTCTTCGTGCTTTCTTGATTAAGATCACATACACATGCTAAACTTCTACACTGGAAGTTAGCAATATCCATTCATCCACCAAATAAATTCTCCATGTGTTTCATGAATCTCTCTCCAAATATTCCTTTGCAAAAGAGACATGGGCTATAGAGAAACATTTTGGACACATGAAGGTCCAAGAAAAAAAGTACAAAAATATGCTCATAAAAGCATTGAGCATAACAAAAAAAAGAAGAAGGGAAAAAAGAGATAGCCATGTTCTCAAAATGAACTCAAAGGAGAGAGATCATACAAAAAGGAGATCTCATACACCTTCCACACACATGCACATCTTGATCAGGTTGTATGAATAGTTTTCTTCTTGGATCCACTCTTTGATTTTGCAAAATATGTGATGCAAGTATTCTTTACCTTTACTCCTATCTTTAGCTCTACATAAGCCTTTTTACAAGTAAGGTGAAAGGTGGCAAATTAATGCCCTGGTAAGGAATCATACACATTGAGCGATCTGAGAGAATCAATTGAGGAGCTAGGTAAGGTTTTGTTTTTGAAAATCTATCAAAAACCCAAGTTACTTACCAGAAGAGTGGAGATGAATCAAATCAAGGCCGTTCCATTTTTCAACCATCCAATATGACATGATAGACACTTCAAAATTCACAAGTACATGTATGTCTTGGAATAATTTATATGCTAGCATCATATCAATAGGAATTATGTTGTTCCACATTAGTCTTTAAACTCTACTCGAGGACGAGTAAAGGCTAAGTGTGGGGGAGCTTGTTGACGGTCCTTAAATACCACTTTTGACCATCAATTCCTGCAGAAAACACATCAAATATAATCACCAAACTTAGTGATAGGGTTTAATACTAATGCATCCCCCAAGTGTTGGTGTTTTTACTTGTCTTGCAAGAAATCGCATTGTGAGCACAAAATGAGATCAAAATATATCAATAGCACAAAGTATCTCAAATGCCAATTTGGAGTTCACCATTGCGTAAAGCTCATTGAGATGAATCCAACGGTATATTATTCATATATTTTGGGCTAGCATGCAAAACATATGAAAGAAACAAAATATTAAGAGGTGCTGACGTGATCATGTCAGCACCCCTGTCAGGCCAGGCGAGCGCACATGGCCCTGCCGAGGCCGCTGGTGCCAAGTGGGCCGACACCGGCCCATAGGCCCAGGCGCTCATGCAGGTGACGACCCACGTGCGGCCCAGTGGCTCGGCGCGCAGGCATCTGCACGCGAACTCATGCGGGAGCCGGCTGTGGGAACCAGGTCAGGACAGCTGGCGCGCAATGAGGGGCCAAGGGCCGGTTTTGCGCGAGTCAGAGGAAAGGTTTGGCCGGTTTTCTCTCAAGGCGCGGGTCAGACGACGGTTCTGGCCAGTTTTGCTCCGGTTTTGCTATACCGACCTATGCAGGGAGAGAGAGGGCGCGGTCTACACGTGGTTTTCTCTCGGTTCTTGACGTAGGCCTTCGGTTTTCCGTGATTTTTATCGGTTCTCACCCCCCACCGACTCCAGACGGCTTGGAGCGAAGTTTTCTGGCGCCAACCGACTTGGGAGGTCGGTTCCCTGTGCTAGGTGGAGGGAGGGGAGTAATTGGAGGAGAATATTCTCCTAGAATCTTTGAAGCATCTCTACTCCCCCAACGCACCTCCTCCACTATAAAAAGAGACCCGCTCTCCTTCATTCAACACACAAGGAAGTGAAGCAAAGCTCAAGGCAAATATCCAATGTAGTGTAGAATAGGTGAGAGGTGAGGCGAGAGTCTGGGAGAAGCTGGGGATGTCGGCTCCTCTCCTCTTCTTGTACCTTGGCGGGTGCGGCTCAGGTTCGATTATCATCTGGGTATTTTCTATGTATTTCTGGATTAATATTTAATTAAGTTCAAGCTTTAGTCTATTTACTTGTGGGCTCCTCGCTGTGATAAGTGTCTTAGTACTTGCAAAGCTAAGATAGTATTTAATTGAGTAGATGGATGTCTAATCATGTTGAATACCTTGGAGTGCACCTAGTGCCATGGATTTGTAGTGGTAGCCCCAGGTGGTGACAGCCCCTGATGGCCTACGTAGTCC
>CM014275.1:31945534-31960304 GCA_004135705.1 Alloteropsis semialata
CTGCTGTTTATTGCATTGAGCTTTGTCAAATTGTTGTGACCCTTGTAAGATGCTTTTCATGCTTTCATGATCAAGATCATGTACACTCCACATGCACATGCTAAACTTCTACATTGGAAGTTAGCAACATGCATTTCATCCATCCAAATAAATGCTCCATATACGTATTGTTTTCTCTCTCTCTCTCTAAATATCCTTTGCAAAGGAGACGTGGGCTATGAAAAAAAGAGAGAAAGAAGAAAAAATACATGCTCACAAAAGCATTGAGCATGATAAAGAAAAAAGGAAGAAAATAGATATAGCCATGTTCTCAAAATATTTTCAAGAGGAGAGAGATCATACAAAAAGGAGCTACAATTTCATTCTTCCACACGCATGCACATCTTGATCAGATTGTATGAATAGTTTTCTTCTTGGATCTACTCTTTGACTTTGCAATATATGTGATGCAAGTATGCCTTATCTTTACTCCTACCTTGAGCTCCACATAAGCCTTTTAGAAGTAGGTGAAAGAAGGCAAAGAAATGCCTTGTTGAGGAATCATACACATTGAGCGATCTGAAAGAGTCATTTGAGGAGCTAAGTAAGGTTATTGTTGAGGCCATAATACCAGGGTGCCCGATCACGTGGACTACCGACTACCGACTCCGAACGATCAAGACTTCGAACAAGACACGATGGCCGGATTGCAGGAGGAAAAGCCCGAAGATAGCTAGAGTCCTACTAGGTTTAGGTCTATTTTGTCTTGTAAGGCACGTCTCCCTGGATATAAATAGCGGGGGTCTTATACGTAGAGGGTATCCCAGAATCTAGCCAATCCACCCGAGGGTACTTGTTACGCATTGTAATCTGTACTCGACGAAATAATACAAGCAGCAACTGGACGTAGGGTTATTACTCGATCTCGAGGGCCCGAACCAGTATAAAAATCCTGTGTCTCTTTGTTCATCACCGTGATTAATCTTCGCACGAAGCGGGGTGCTTGCCGGACAAATATCTGCCGAGTACAACCTCGACAGAGGCGCGCCAGGTAGGGGCCCTTGCGTGAAGAAAGATCATGCCGATCGTCAACAGAGTCTGGATCGCCGACGCGTCGAGTTCATCGATGCCCTACATGCCCAGTTCCGTCAAGTCGGAAGCCATCGGGAGTTCTGCCTCCGCTTCCGATCCCTACGCTCACTGCCATCTAGTGCCTGCACGGGAGATCCGCTTCGGGGATCTCATGTTCGAGCACCAAGGCGATTATGAGCTCAAGATGACAGGGATCCATGATCCCGATCTCACGTGCGCCGGTCGGGAAGTTTTCGCCACCTTCACGGAGCCAACTCCCGAAGACATTGCAGATCGCACTGCACAGTTGGATCTCGAATACAGTGGATCTAGCAATGGGTCGGAACAACCCGAAGACCGCCGCATCCATGTGCTAACTGCAAACGGGACCGAGGCCGCTGCCGAGTCATCTAGCTCGCGCAGGCCCATGCCTCCTCCACGTTTCAGCAACGCACCAACGCTTCAGACGGCTAAAACCCGAACACAGCAGGTCGCGTCCTCGTTGGCTCCCCGAGATCTCAACAACGATTTCCGGGCTGTCGAGCAGGACAATCTGCAGATCCGAACCCTCTTGGAGACCATGGAAGCAATGGCCGAAGGGACCCCGATGGCCACCATAGCCAAGAAGGCTCGGGAAGTAGCAGACAAGGCCAAGGAGCGCATCGAGGCCGCCGCTGCCGCACCACCAGCTCCGTCAAACAGACCACATGAACCACAGCCGGTTCGGTCCCGATCTGTTAACGGACGACCCCACTATCGCCCACACGAGGGGCGCGACATGAGGCCGCAGCTCGAACGCAATCGTCGCGCTCGCGACGCTCGGGAAACTCTCAATTACAATCGAGATTACCGTGCACGTGAGGGCTACTATCGGTCCCATCCAGATTCGCCGCCACGTGACTCCCGACCAGGCACAGGGGGACGCCTTGCGTACTCCCCAGCCCTGCGCAAGGTCAGGTGGCCCGAGAAGTTTTGTCCTACAAACATCGAGAAGTATGACGGAACAACCAACTATTCCACGATCATCGATGCCACCGGGGGTGACGACTACGTCAAGGCCAACTACTTGCCGACTGCCCTGCAGGGATCAGCCCGTATGTGGCTCATGAACCTGCCCGAGGCTAGCATCAAGTCAGGGGACCACCTCTGGGAGACGTTTGAAGCCAACTTCCAAGGCACCTACAAAAGCCCCGGACATGAAGGAGATCTGCTCAACTGTGTGCAGAAGCCTGGAGAATCCCTCTGGGACTACATCCGCCGGTTCAGCGACACCCGTAACACCATCCCTGACATGGTGGATGATCGGGTGATTGTGGCCTTCAATCAGGGTTGCAAGGACGAGCGAACGGCGGAGGAACTTGCCAAGAAGAACCCGAAGACGGTGGCAGAGCTCTACGGGATCCTGGAAGAGACCGCCAAGATGGCGGACGCCCGAGCGCGGGTTCACGGAAAGCCCGAACAAAGCCAGCCAGCCAGGGAAGGCAAGAAGAAAAATAAGCATAAGAACAAGAAGCGCAAGACCGAGGGCGACGAAGTCATGGCCGTGGACAACAAGCCCCCATACAGGCGTCAAGGCAAACCTACCGATCTCCCGATGTACTGCCCGATCCACAGATCCACAAAGCATCACTTTGTGGACTCCACGGTGTACAAGAAGCAGAAGCAGGAGGAGGAGGAGAACCAGCAGCAGGGGGCTCCGCGTGACCAGGCAGCCCAGAACCCTCGGACGGCGAACTACATGGATTTGTGATGATGAGCCAGATCTTCCCGAAGATCTGGAGATCGCCACAATTTTCGGTGGCTATTCTACCCGTACCTCCAAGTCCCAGCTCAAGCTGGTCGAGAGGCAGATAGCCAGCACCGAGCCTTGCAAGCATCCGCTAAGGTGGTCCAAAATCCCGATCACATTTGATCAGAGGGACCACCCCGAGACGCTCTACGACGGGCCGCTACTACCACTGTGCATCAAACCATGGATCGGGCCCCGCAAGATCGGGCGAACCCTGATCGACAGTGGAAGCGCCCTCAACCTACTATTCGTCAACGCCTTTGACGAGCTCGGGATCTCGAGGAGGTCCTTGTCCCCAGTGGAGAAGCCTTTCTACGGGGTCATACCAGGCATCCAAGCCTTTCCCCTAGGGAGGATAGATCTGCAGGTGACCCTCATGGAGGGCAAAAACATCCGAACAGAGTTCCTCACCTTCGAGGTGGCTGACATCACGTCGGCCTATAACTGCATCTTGGGCCAACCGTTTCTGAAGAAATTCATGGCGGTTGCTCACTTTGCGTACTACATGATCAAGGTCTCAGGGCCGCTGGGCCCGATCACCGTCTGCGGCGATCGCAAGGGCGCAGCACAGTGCGACATGAAGACCCTGGACATGATCAAGGGAGACGAGCAGGAGCCAGCCAAGGCTGCCGAACCTGCCAAGAAAAAGATCAAGAACCAGCCTAAGACTGCCGCTAAAGCAGCATTGGCTGAAACCTCCCGAGCAGCGGAGACCCGATCAAGGGCCAAGGGGAAAGAAGTTCCCGAACAGGAGCCCATCGGGGAACAGAAGACCGACGACGGCGCCGCTGAGAAACAGACCGTGGTGGACCAGACCCCACTCAAGGGGACGCCATCACAGGCAGCCGGCAAGTCGCCAACCGACGCCTCACCAATCGTGCCAACAGCCAAGCGCTCCGAACCAGGCACAAAGTCTGTGGCCCTTGACGAGGCGGACCCAACCAAGACCACCCAGGTGGGCCTTGGCCTGGGTGATAAATAGGAACTCGAGCTCATTGCTTTCTTTCGGGCAAACGCAGATGTGTTCGCTTGGGAACCATCTGACATGCCCGGGATCCCCAGGGAGGTGATCGAGCACAAGCTTGGCATACGAACTGGCGTCCGACCAGTCAAGCAAAAGCAAAGGAGATATACCCCGGAGAAGCGAGACGCCATTAACGAAGAAATCAACCGACTACTCAAAGCCGGCTTCGTTCGAGAAGTCCCTTTCCCGGAATGGCTGGCAAACCCAGTCATGGTGAAGAAGCCCAACGGAACGTGGAGGATGTGCGTGGACTACACAGATCTGAATAAAGCTTGCCCGAAGGACGAGTATCCATTACCTAGGATAGATCAAATTGTAGATTCAACCTCTAGATGCGAGCTGCTTTGTTTTCTAGATGCCTATTCGGGGTATCACCAAATCAGCATGTGCATTGACGATGAGAAAAAAACTGCTTTTGTAACTCCCTTCGGTGTTTATTGCTATATAAAGATGCCTTTTGGTATGAAAAACGCAGGTTGCACTTATCAAAAATGTGTTCACATTGTTCTCGAGGGCCAGATCGGCCGTAATGTGGAAGCATATATAGACGACATTGTTGTAAAAAGTAAGTTAAAGGGCGACCTGATAGCTGATTTAACCGAAACATTCAACAACTTGCGTGAAAATAGGATGATGCTCAACCCCGCTAAGTGCACCTTTGGTGTATCATCGGGTAAGCTCCTCGGTTACCTTGTTTCCCAACGAGGTATAGAGGCAAATCCGCACAAGATCAAGGCAATCGACGACATGAAGTCTCCACGCAGCCGCCACGAAGTCCAGAAGTTGGCAGGAATGATGGCATCCCTGAGTCGATTCGTGTCCAAGTCAGGCGAACGAGGTATGCCATTCTACAAATTGCTACGTAAAACTGATCGTTTTGAGTGGTCGGCAGAAGCAGAAGAGGCGTTCCAGGCGTTCAAGCAATACCTACGGAAAATGCCCGTACTGGTCCTGCCACAGCCACAAGAGGAGATGCTGTTATACGTAGCAGCGACACCAACTGTTGTCAGCACTGTTTTGGTGGTCGAGAGACCAACAGAAAAGTCAACAACACAACATCCTGTTTACTTCGCAAGCGAGGTGCTACATGATGCCAAAACAAGGTACCCTCAGATTCAGAAATTATTATATGCTGTACTAATGACTTCCAGGAAGCTCAAGCATTATTTTCTGAGCCACAAGATCAAGGTTGTCTCAACTTACCCTCTAGGCAACATTTTACATAATCGAGATGCCGTGGGTAGGATTGCGCAATGGTCTGTGGAGATGGGGGCTTATGACGTTGAATTCATACCCAGAACTGCCATCAAGTCGCAGGCTCTGGCAGATTTCATCGCAGAGTGGACAAACCCCGAACCCGAAGAGGCTGCCCAAAATCCCAAACACTGGACCATGTTCTATGATGGAGCATTTTGTCGAGCAGGCGCGGGGGCCGGGGTAGTCCTGATTTCACCGCACAATGACATCATCAGGTACGCATTACAAATCAATTTTGTTGATCCAACTCCTACTAACAATGTTGCCGAGTATGAGGGACTCTTGACAGGACTCCGTATAGCTGCATCTCTTGGCGTGAGAAGGCTGCTCGTGAAAGGGGATTCTGAGTTAGCTGCAAAGCAAGTCATGAAAGAGTACAGTGCGCGGAGCGAGGTCATGGCTAAATACTTGGAAGCATATAGGCGCATGGAGAGCAAATTTGATGGACTTGAAGTACGGCACGTCAAGAGGGAATTCAATGGCGACGCAGACAAGCTCGCAAAGGCAGCTGCAGAGCGCACACGGCTCCCAGGTAACGTGTTACTTGAAGTTCTTACTAAGCCATCTGTGTCGGTTTCACCACCGAACCTAAAAACTGCGCCTGCCAAGGGCTCAGTTTCTACAACCAACGAATCCGCCAAGGAGTCTATGTTGGTCGGTACGGCCCGAGCCGCCGCTCTAGTTGGAAACGAGGAGAACTGGATGGATTCAATCCGGGCGTACCTCACAAACCAAGCTATTTCGGACGATGATGCTACATTGGAGAAAATCCATCGTAAAGCCAAGAACTATCAATTGGTTGACGGGCGATTATACAAGCTAACCCGCAATGGAATGCTCCTCAAATGCATCACACGGACCGAGGGCATTAGTTTGCTCCACGATATTCACGGAGGAATCTGTTGATCACATGCTTCTCCTAGATATCTAACAGGGAAAGCATTTTGACAGAGCTTCTACTGGCCCACAGCTCTTCAAGACGCAAGCGAGTTAGTTAAAAAAGTGCGAGGCATGCCAATTCTTCTTGGTGTATGGAGCGGAAGCGATTCTACCATCCGATATCCGACTACAAGCCCCACGCGTGGCAATGTTTTCAGAAACTGAAGAGCCTGACAGACGCGCTGATGAGCTAATCCTCCTAGAGGAGGCTCGTGATGCAGCTGCTTTTAGAGTAGCTCAGTATCAGCAAAAATTGCGGCAATACTATGATGCTAATGTTCGCAAACGAAGCCTGTGCATTGGTGACATGGTCCTCAAACTAGATCAACGCACCAAGGACAAAACTAAATTGTCCTCTCCATGGCAAGGGCCGTACATTGTAGTAGATATCGCACGACCAGGAGCCTACAGGATCGCGGAGATAGATGGGGATATACTGCCAAACACGTGGAACATGGATCAACTACGCAGATTCTACGCCTAAACTACGGAGATCGTGCAAGTTCAAGCCCGACCATCAGGTTTGGCAGATAAAAACCGTCATCTGCGTCGCCCACAGCGCCAACAAAACAAAAAGATAAGTTCTACACACTCTACTCACCCTCGCTTTTACGCTCGGGGGCTGGGCTTTATTTTTCTATTATGTTTCTACTCTTTGTTACCATACTGCATACACTAACAAAGAGCCGGGGACTACCATGCTGAAAATTTTCTTTTCAGACCTATTCTATGCGTCCCGGGCTCTAGGCTCGGGGGCTCCCCACTTGATCGAGAAATTCTTGCGGTTAGTACTTCTAGACTTTTTTTCAGCATGCCTGCATGACTGTAAAAGAGCCCGGGGGCTACTATGATACTACTACCAAGCAAGAATCGGGCTTTTTAAGTCAAGAAAGCTAGGCTACGCTAAATTACCGAATACCATGACTACAAGGAATTACACAGTTCAGAAGGCCGCCCGTGTCTCAGCGACTAAACAATTCCGAAATAGCTTGTGGTAATGGGACCTTTGGCTATGACAAAGCTATCAGTTAAAAAGCTCCACAAAAACACCGATCAGCTCTAAAGACTGATGCAAAAACATGCAAGCATATGTTTCACAAATTATAGTCACATTCTAAATCCTTAAAGTTTTGCCCTATTACAGGAGTCTTGCACAGAGTTCAAGGTGATTCCTCCGAATCACTCAGATGGAGATCAAGGTTCTTGACAAAAGGCTCTACCAACGGGGCAAAGTTGTCGAACATTACCTCAGCTTCTGTCGCCGAGCACTTGAAGCCTTTGGAGAGCAGGGAAATGTCAAGATCAGGAATGTGGCTCTTCAAGGCCCCGATGGTGTGAGTTGCTGTGACGCAGGCACCTTCCATCAGCCTGGATTCCAAGGACGAGCTGCGCTTTTCTGATGCTTCAAGTCGGGCGGTTAGATCAGCAACGTCTTTGTCCCGAACTGCTAGCCTCCCTTCCAGATCCGAGCATTTCTTCTCAAGCACCTCAATGCTCTTGGAGTTAGCTACAGGATCAAAGGCAGTGTGTAAGCAAAAGTTCATAGATGAGGACTCAACAAACAAGCATGATAACATAAAGACATGTACCTTCCTTCTCGGACTGGAGAACGGTCACCTGGGCCCCCAGTCTGATCACAGACGCTTCTGCAGCAGAGGCACGAGCGTCTAGCGAACGCCATTGCTCTTCGGCTGCCGAAAATGCGCTAATGATCGGGCCCAGGGGCGTCGGGACAGGTCCTGCAATTTCCGCAGTCTTCTCCACACCGTCAGGTTGAGCTGCCGAGTCAGGCTCGGGAGTTTTCTCCTTGTTAGACGGCTTGACGGGAGGAGAGGCGGCAGGATCAGATTGCCTGAATTCCCGAACAATCAGATACAGTTAAAACAAGATTTTCTCCGAGAAAATACTTAAGCATAATCAAGTTTGTCAGAGCTCTTACTTCGCTGTTGGGATTCTAACTTTGAATCTCTTGGCACCAGGTGTAAGCTTTGATGGCAGTGGCGTCGGACGATTTTCCTGTCGAGAAATCTCCCGAGCACGTTTAGCTTTGGTTATGAGATCAAAGGCTGCGAATAAACGCCCGAATACAATCATGCTCGGTACCTGGGTATCAGGGCGAGGTGGATCACGACTGGGCTGCAGCCCGGCGGCCCCGGGCACACCGAGAATTCCCGAACCCGGAAGTGTCCTTTCCACGCTGCGAGAGCGCTTTTGAGTTCGGGGAATAATCACCTTGGGGCTGCTCGGGATCTCTTTCTCCGCACCAGGTGACGGTTCAGGCTGTTCGGTGGTCGGGGCCATGGCGCCTTGATCAACGGGCTGCTCTCCCTCCTCCTCTACGTTTATGGCACCGCTCTGTGCGGGGGCGTCAACAACAGCAGGGACCTATTCGGGGAAAAGAGTTGCATCAAATCAATATTAAGCAAGAAAGAAAGTTTTCTGAGCAACAGTTTACCTCTGGAGGAGGGTTGTCAGCGCTGTAGGGTGTTGGGACGTTTTCCCAGTTCGGGAGATCGGCTCCAAACATCTTCTTTAGGCGAAAGGCCACTTCTGTCTCTAGGACAACTGTTAGTTAAAAGTCATGAATTCAAATGACTGAACGAACTCAGAAAAACACCCGACCAGAAAAACAAATGCTCACCATCGGGTTTCATTCTGTTCGGGTCGTTGTCGCCTCTGAATGTCCAGGCATAGCGGTTGTGAGTCATGAGCGGGATAAATCTCCATCTGATGAAAATTTCTGCTACATGAACCACCGTCAGGCCGGCATTGCGGAGCTCTAGGACCCGATCAATGTGCTTCTGCATCTCTGGGGTGACTCTTGGCAGGGCTTTGGTCTCTTCTTTGAGATAGGGCATCAAATATTTCCCTTTTGCCACTGAAGCTTGGGGAAGGGTGATGTAAAACCAGTGACGCTCATATCCTTTCCAGCAATCTTTAACTGGAAATGGGATATAGATCTCACGATCTCTCAAGGAAAACCCAATGGACCCGATCTTGAGTTGGTTCTTGTAAAATGCAGGGGTATAAAAATATCTCCACAACAGCAGTGATGGCTTAATCCCTAACCAAGCTTCGCACAGAAAGGCAAAGACGCTAAGCATAGTCAAGGCACCGGGCTTAAGGTGCACGAGCTCTATTTGGTAATGCTCACAGATGTTGTGGAAGAAATCAGAAGGATAAACCCCGAATCCACAATGGAAAAACTCCAAGAACGCCACCATCTCAAGGGTGTTGGGGGTCGGATACACCTGACCTTTGGCATGCCGACGAGGGAAGAGGCTGGTGTCAGGGAGCAATCCAAGATCCTCTAGTTGCTTCAGTTGTTTGGCTGTAGTGGTGGACTTGTCCCAATACTGGTTCGTGGTACAGACCGTGTTTCCGCTGCGGAGCTCTCGCCCGGCGGCGGCGCTGCTCTGATCTCCTGAAGATTCACCGCCGGATGAAGATTGGTGCGAGGATACCATGGCGACTGGAAGCTGGCCTGAGGGGCTGGGGGAACAGGTGGATGAAGGGAAGAAAGCGGATGAAGAATGGCGAGTGTTCTGTAGATGCGAACAAGGATGACGAAGGCCCAAATGGAGTCCAAGCGGCCGCGCTTGGGGGCTTTATGGTTCTGCAAGGGAGCACGAACCCCGAGAATCCTGCCCTCGAGCTGCGCAATCCGCAGTGACTGTTGGGTCAAAAAGATTCTTTCCTTTTTCTGCGGCACGCGTTGTTTCGAGGAATGCGCAGGTCAAATTCAATGCATTTAGGATTGTTGGCTTACAAGGGAAGCTATCAGTTTTAAATGACCAAACGCTTGGTGTGAAACGAGGAAATGCCCCGATCACATCTGATCCGGGTCAAACTTCCCGAACACGCTAAAAACTTGTTAGTCTGATCGGAAGAAACTTTTGTTTGAGGATTTTGTTTCTGAACAGTCAGTTTCATGAACAGATTGATACAAACAATGTTCTGAACACAGGGAAAAAGGGATTTTTGTTACATCCATCAAGTGAAATTTCTTCATTAATCCAAAAGGAGTACATTTCACGAGGGATCGATAACTACCCTGCAACTAAAAATTCAAAACAAAGATCCTCGCTTGACTAAAGTCATCGGCGAGGATCAGGACGGTGGAGCGCCAGGCGGTGGATCATCATTTACCGCGTTCTCTTCTTCAGGAAGGGCCTTTGGTTGACAAGGAACTTGTCGGGGATGGGAAGCTTGCCGAGGACGCTCCGCCGATGGGCCGGGGCGCTGCCCGGCCGTTGAAGGGCCGAGCACGGGAGCGCCGGCCTGGCTTTCCGCAGCGTGGAGGGAGGGTGCGCCTTTTGAGGGAGTCAAGTGAGGCGACGTGCGCACGTCGCGAGGCGCCGGAGGTGGGCCCGCGCATTTAACGCCGTGGTCGCCTCGCCGCACCACCTCCCCTTTTATAGGCCTGAGCCGCGGCCGCCTAGGGTTCAGTTTATTCCCATCGCTTCGCCTTCCGCCGCGCTTCGTCTTCCTCCGTGCTTCGTCTCCCTCGCCGCTGCGCTTGCTCTCTTGCGTTCTCCGCTGCTGCCGCGCTTTTCCGAGGGAGGAGCGACCAAATCTCCGCACCGCCCACGTCACCTTCGTACTGCGACCTCACGATGTCGGTCTCGGAGCGCTCCAGGGTGACGCAGAGGCAGTTGGAGGGGCTCGCGCGGGACGGCTCGCTGCCGCCGCTGACGGAGGCCGTAGAGTGGAAGGTTCCGGGTACGGAGGACTACCCCCGACCGCCGCGCGGGTACGTGGTCTCCTTCACCGCCTTCCATGAGCGCGGGTTCTCCGTCCCCGCGGGGAGATTCATCCGGCCCGTGCTCAATGAGTATGATCTGGAGCTCTAGCACATCAACCCCAACGGGGTGCAACAGATGGCGGTGTTCGTCGCGCTCTGCGAAGGGTACCTGGGGATGGAGGCCCATTGGGACCTCTTCCGGTACTTTTTCAAGTTCGTGCTACATGCCGCCGAGGGTGGTGTCCCCGCGACGCTCGGGTGCGCCGTATTGAAGGCGAAGCAGGGGCGGTCGAAGGACTACATCACGGGGACCCTGATCAGCTCGAACAAGGGGTGGCACCCCGGGTGGTTCTACCTCAAGAACGACCCGAAGAACCCCCTTCCGGAGTACACCGGGAGGTCATTCGAGAAGGCGCCCGACCATTGGGGGTACGGGCCCGAGAAGAAGCTGCAGGAGAAGCTCCTCGGGAACATCTGGAAGGCCCTTGCGCGACTCCGCGACGCGAACGTGTCCACGGCGGAGGTCATCGGCGGGTACCTCTCGAGAGGTATCGTACCGCTGAGGCGGCGCGCCCTCCAGATCTGGCAGATGGTTCCGGCGAAGGCCCCCTTCGTGGGGACCGTGACGATGGACCCCCTGCCCTCGGAGGCCGAGGTGGAGCGCCGGGTGACGGCAGCGGTGGGGAAGGCCCACGACGCATATCCTCCCCCGGGCCTTCTCCCCATGCTCCCGAATGCCCGCACCAAGGCTCTGGTAAGGCTTCCTTCATCCGCCTTGAATTCAACCCCGAGTAGTTTTTGGTTTGCTGATCCCGAGTTCTGTAGGTGAAGAGCCATGACTGCTCCTTCTCCCTGCCGCCGCTTCCTGAGGACAGGGCGAAGAATCGGGCCGAGGCCGAACGGGCCAAGGCGAAGAAAGACCGCCGGGAGCAGTGGAAGAAACGAGAGATCGCCAAGCATGAGAGAAACGCCGAGCGAGCCAAGCGGAGGGCGAAGGGAGACCGAGTCTCCGAAGATGAGGACCCCGAGTCGGAGCCCGCGGAGGGGGACTCGAGGAGCGACGACGATGAGGAGAGCGATGACGAGGACGCGCCCCCCAGGAAGCTTAAGGCGGTTGCGGCGATGACCGCCTCGTCCTCGGCGCAGCAACCGGGGTCTAGCGGGAGAGGGGGGCCGCCTCCGCCGGACGCAGGGAGGAGCGAAAGCTCCCGGTTGAGACGGCATCGACGGTCCTCTGGGGACAGCCAGTGCGAGAGGCGCAGCCGCACGCCTCCGTCCACCCGTCATGTGCCCGAGGAGGGGAAGAGTTCCCGACGGGACACGGTCTCCCCCCGTCGGGAGAGAAGCCGGAGCCGGGACTTGTCGGAGCGCGCCCACAAGGGGGGTTCGTCATCGGGGGCGTCGCGCTCCCCCAAAAGGTTCACGCCACGAGATGACAGGCGGCCGCCGCCAGCCCCTCAAACGACGCGGGCGCATAGCGAAGGGCGGGACGCGCCCCGGATGCCCGTTCCTGCCGCAAGGGCAGATCCTGTTGGGGGCGGGGCCTCGCCCGCGCCGCACGTGGTGGAGACGCAGGCCCCTTCCGCCCTGCTGAGGGCCACGACGGGGCGGCCGGATCCACCCCCGGTCGAAGGAGGAGGCCCGTCTGGTCAGGCGCCCCACTCGGGTAGGGACGCCGAAACCGCGCAGGTGGCCCCCGCCCCAACGGCGCTCGCGGGATCCAAGAGGCCCGCATCCCCGAAGGACCCAGCGCCGACGGGTTCCAAGCGGACTCGGACCATCTCGTCGAGGTGAGCGATGATCTGTCCTTCTCGAGTGGTTTTTGTTTTCTCTGTAGTTGCCATTTTTCTCAGCCGGGCTCCCCGACTTGTGATGCACCAGTCGGGCCGACACTCCGCTCGTGGTGGCGCCGAAGAAGATGCTGCGCTCGGCGGCGCAGACGCCGAGGCCTGCGACGGAGCAGGCCGAGAAGGCGACGCCGGAGCCCGCGACGGAGCCGGCCGAGAAGGCGACGCCGGAGCCCATGGCGGAGCGGGCCGAGGAGGCGACGCCGGTGCCCTTGGCGGAGCAGGCCGAGGAGGCGGCACGGAGGGTGGCGCCCTCTGTGGAGGAGAAGGTGCAGGAAGGGGACGGCGACAGCCCGGGAGACGCACTCCCGACGGGCCTGGCCGTTGCACAGACCGTCCCCACGGAGGCGGCCGTCGCGGCGCTCCAAGCCGAGCTGGCTGAGCAGCTGGTGGAGGCGGCTCTGCCTACTCCTCAGGAGGCGGCGGGAGATGGCCGCGGGGTCGCTGCCTCTCCGGGGACCCCGGCCGGCCCCAAGGAAGCAGAGGCGGGGACGTCCGGCGCCCTCCAAGACGCTGCCATCCCGGCGGCGGCAGCTGCTGCAGCCCCCGAGTCCTCCGGGGCGGCGCCGCCGGAGATCGTTGTGCTCGAGGACTCGTCGGAGGATGGTTCTCGGAGGAGCGGTGGCGATCCAAGCGGGGGGCGGACTTCAGGGCCCCCGAGGCCCTTGAGCCCCTTGAGGGGCATCCCGGACTCCTTCAGGGACGCCCCGGGGATGATGACGATGGACCGTCGCTACCAGACCCTCGTGCCTATTGAAAACAATCCGAACCTGCCGTGCGAGGGTCGGTTGTTGTGGTACGATCGTCAGGACCCGGAGAGTCCCATCTTCGAACTGGACGACCAGTCGGAGATGGAGCAGTGTCGTCTTCTCAGGAAGGGCCTCAACGACATGAAGGAGATCTTCAACGAAATGATCATCAAGCCTTCCCGGGTAAGTCCTCGGGTTCTCTTCTTTTCGTCCTTAGGGTGGGCGCCATCTTGGGAGTGTCTGACCGCTCTCTCTTCGGCCTTCGTGCAGAAGATCATGGAGCGCAGCTCCGATAAGTCCCTGTTCCTCCGTCGGGAGGCCGGGCTATGGGCCGCCGTCGAACAGCTGAAGGTCGAGAAGGAGCAGCTCGAGGCCCAGCTGACCGAGGCCCGGGAGGCCAGGGACGAGGTGATTGAGGATGCCGCGGAGGAGAAAGCCGCTCTTGAGGCGAAGGTGGAGGAGGCCGAGAAGACGGTGATGGAGGCGCTGGTGGCCGCCGACACCTCCAACCGGGCGAAGGACGCCGCCGTGCAAGAGGCCGAGGGGCTGAAGGAAAAGGTGGCGGACCTTCAGAAAGACCTCCAGCACCGCGACCTCGACCTCAAGACAGACAGCAACCAAGCGATCGGGCTGGCCGAGAAGCTGAAGGCCGCCGAGGAAGAGGGGGCCCGCCTCGAAGAAGTCACCCAGAAGCGGGAGGAGGAGATCCCCGGTAAGTTATCCCTCCTCATTTCTTGTCGGGCGGTTTCTTTTCGTTCTTCTCGAGTGGCGGCGAGTTTGCTTAGGCTTGTCTGCCAATGTAGCCTTGCGGAAGGAGAAGGCTGACCTGGAGGCCAAGCTCGAGGCCGAGAAGCGCGAGGTGGCCAAGGCCTTTGCTGCCAACCAAGAGCTGGTGCAGCTTGGTCACAACCTGAAGGCGGAGTTGGCCGGTAAGTATTGTGTTTGTGCTCATCTTTCCTCTTGCTTTCCCTCCTGCGGGGTAATTCTGACGAAGGATTATCTGCAGGAGCCGTCGAGGACCTTCGGAGGTCCAGGGAGGCGGGCGAGCAGAGCCAAAGGGCCCTCGAGAAGAAGTCCGAGGTCCATCAGGCTTTGGTCCAGGCGGTCGAGCACCTGTTCGAGGAGCTCAACGTTGGCGGTGGCCCGTCCCTGGTGGATCGCCTTGCCCTTGTCGCAGGGAGGACTCGGGCGCAGGCCTCGGATCTTGCTCGGAGTGTGGCACGGAAGATCGTTGCCATGTTCCTGTCGCATTATCCGACCATGGATCGGAAGTCCCTGCAAGGCGGATGGGCCCCCGGCTACGAGGATGCCGAATATGATGAAATTGAAGCCGAGTCTTCCTCGTTCGCCGAGAAGGTGTTGACCGCCGCC
>CM014275.1:31961304-32036646 GCA_004135705.1 Alloteropsis semialata
GAAACTTAAGCAACATGGATTTGTTTGTTCATATCCAACAAAAATTACCTGCGATTATGCAGAGGAAAAAAAGCGAAAGGGGGAAGAGAGCACAGGAAGGATACGAGACTAGAAGGCGGCGCGGTGGATAGGAACAGAGCTGAAAGGGCAGGACGATGCGCTCAAAAGGTAATTCATTATGAAACGGTCTATAAACATGACACAAATCTCAAAGCACTGTCGGAGCGATAAATATTTTACATTACCAATAAAATTTTGTGCAATTGCAACTACCATTGCAATTGCAATTGGAATTGCAAAAGTGTTATGCTGCTAGTTGCAACCAGTAGCGACAAAGAGCAATTATATAAAAGTAAATATATAGAATATCCATTGCAATTGCAATTGGAATTGCAAACGCGGTATGCAGATAGTTGTTTAACAGAGGGACGAAACGACAAAGAGCAACAATTTATATAAAAGTAAATATAGAATATCCAGAGTTCCGTTAAGATACGATTTTGAAAATATAGAGAAAGCAGTACACAGCCAGAACTATTCCATCCTGACACCAACCACACCAGCTCTCCGTCTCCGCCTCTGCCTCCACCTTCCCCTCCGCCGCCGACGCCACCGTTTCAATTAGGATCAGATTCTAGAAATTGAGAAAGAAGCAGTAAGGATCTATGAATGCGTCATCTTCAATGACGCAAACATCATCACAATATGAGCAACTTGGAGATCAATTGGCGATCAGCTTCATGAACTCCATGACGGATTCCCCACCAGCGTCGTCAGGATCGTCAGATCGAGCTTTATCGGCAAATGTGAGAGCACCAACAAGCATTGACACTCCAGTTGCTGTGGGGAACACAAATGCTCATGAAGCGGATCCGCTCCATCACACAACTAATCTGACACCTCCAGCTACGGTGCTTCCAGGAGCGTTGGTCACACCCGTGGCTCGTCCGGTTGTTTACCCGGTATGAAACAATGACGCATTGATTTGATTCATTAAGCACCATGCCCTGAAAACTAGCTACTGAGACATGATGTTGATTTATATTCACATATAGATGGGAAAACTAGTTAATTAATCTGATGAGATGCCTATGGTAGTATATATTTTCAATATAATTTGCTGTTTGGATGCAATTGTTTTCTTGAATTGTGTGTTAGCTGTTGTGAAACATTTGTTCTTCGATTGGATGTAGTTCCCTGGTTATTTCCTGTTGCAATTGTGTTTACTGTTAGTTTGCAAACTTGTTTACTTTAGAATTATTTGCAAAACTGTTAGCTGTTGAACCTTATAAATGAACTACGAGGGCAACGGATAGAATTATTTGCACTCTTGTTATCATCATCAATTTGTCGCTTATTTACATTAAATATTGTGAACAGGCAGCAGACATACTTGATATATTTGTGCCAAGGGTACGTCAAGAGTTTGATACTATAGAAGATGCACATGAATTCTATTTAGATTACGGAAGAATGGCTGGATTTAATTTAAGGACAACAAGAAGATCAGTGCAGACAAGGCACTGGGTGTGCAGTAAGCAAGGGAATTTAAAAGAGAATGAAGAAACTGCTTCTACAAAACAAACACAGAAAACTTCAATGAGAGTTGGGTGCCCTGCATTTGTCAAGGTGAAGCTACATACAAAGAGAAAAATATGGTACTATGACCATGTATCTGTGGTTCATAATCATCAGCTCTCTCCGTCAGCAAGAATGATAAGATTCATGCACGCGCATAAGAACAGGGATGCAGGCCTCAAGGACCTGTTTGGATTAATGACACGGAATAATGTGCTTCATCAAGCAGCGATGAATATTATGTCAGAGATGTATGGCGCCAGACAGAATTGGCCATTTACAGAAAAAGACGTCAATAATTTATATGTGATTTCTCATCTGTCATTTATTATCTGAAAACAATATTCCAATTCTTGTTCAATTATGTGATATGGCTAAAAAAATATGCAGGAAAACAAACATGATGTATGAGGAGAGGGAGGATGACATTGGAAAGTTGCTTTCCTTTTTCAGGGAATGCAAGGCTCAAAATGAAGCTTTCTACGGGGATGTTGATGTAGAACCAGAAACTAATATACTGCGAAGCATCTTTTGGAGCCATGCAAGTCAAAGAGCTGAGTGCAAGAACTTTGGAGATGTTATTAGCGTTATTTGTTGGCTCAAGTCACATGTTGAAGAATGTGACTTTTGCTCAAGCACTCCTACGTGATGAAACCACAGCATCAATTAAATGGCTATTCACCACATTCAAGAAATGTATGAATGGACATCAACCATTCGTGATATTAACATGTCAGGAATATTAAACATCATAGGCATCATATTGTTGAATGCAATGTTCATTCTATACCATGTGCAATAAATATTTTTTGTTTCAAAAAAATTGTGACAGATGAGGATCCAGACATGAGACAAGCTATTGCAAAGGTGTTTGACAGATCTCAGCACCGCAACTGCAGATGGCACATCACAAGACCTTGGGAATATGAACTAGATCAACTGTATGAGCAACACAAACAAAGGAACCTAAAGGAGAAACTAGAATCTCTGATAAATTATCCTCTTGGACCTACTGCGTTTGAAAATGAGTGGAACAAGCTCGTAGATGAATTTGAAATCAGGGGACACCCAGCTATTGAAGCATTATGGAGCAAGAGAAATGTTTATTGCAGCTTACTTCAAGGGATTATATTGTGGAAGAATGACATCAACGCAGTGATCAGAAAGCCAGAACAGAGTGCTGAAGGATGGTTACGTAGCAGAAACAACATGTTTGCAAAGAGAATGCTTGATTCAATTGTACATTCGGATCATATGGACACAGCAGAAACACATTACTCGCAAGCTGAAGTTGTGAGGGCCAGCAAAGCAAAATTTGATGCACAGTTGAGCAGAGTGTACACAAGGCCTGTATACAATGAGTACAAACGGCAATATGAAAACAGCACGGCTTTTATCATTGAAGCAGACACAGATCCGTCTGTCAAGCATGGCTTCCTAGTAAGACATGAGACTGGAGCAGGAAGCTTCTGCTGGGCGAGTCATGATTTTAGGGTAGTCGCAGACAAAGAAGCTGGTTCATACAAATGCGAGTGCAAGTAGTGGAAACACACTGGTATGAATCATCCTGTTTACCAACAATATACAAGAAGAATGCATTTCAAAACAATAAAATTCAACATGTGTACTAACATAAAAATTTTTATAACCTATTTTAGTACTATTCTGCATGCACCTCATAAAAGCTTTCGTGCATCTGCATGTGCAGAAAATACCAGAGACATACATTCTCAAAAGGTACACTCGAGAAGCCAGGTTAGATGTGCCATGGGATCGGCATGATATTCCAAGAGTGGGACCAACAGGAGATACGGAGCAAACAAGGCTATCGAAGCTATTACCAAAGCTCATGAGACTTGGCAGAGCAGGTATGAGATCCAATCAAGCATCTGTAGAGACAACAAGACAACTCGAATTGATAACACCTGGGATTGAGTTATTCCAACCTTCATCGTTGCCTCCTGATTCAATTCACCTAGAAAGTGTTGTTGAACCAGATGAAATTAATTTTTAGGAGACAACAGAGAACTCTGTTCATACAGCTGATCAGCAAAATGTGCAACATATGACCACTAACTCTGCTTCTACTAACAATGAAGAGCCAGCATCTTCAGAATTCTTTCATGACATATCTCTGGTTGATCCACCAATGTTAAGGACTACAGGAAGGACTCTAGGAAAACAGCCAGCGCAGCAAAATAAAAACATGGTATATAGATAGTACAGCACATAAACAAAAGAAAATACAGGTACCAAAAGTTGCAGCATATGCAGAGTAAGACGCACGCACTATATGACGACATGTCCACATAACCCAGACCGAGGGAAAGCAGCTGGAAATAAAGCAGCAAGAAAAAGAGAAAGCAAGACAGTAGGCGGACCTCCTAGAAAAAGAGGAAGACCCAGAATTCAAAGGGAACTACATTATGAAGAAAACATGAGAACAGAACAAAATGATGAGATGGCAAACATTACAATCAGTACAGCAAAAAGAGGAAGAGGAGGAATAGTGCAAGTGATAAAAGAAAGGCCAAAGACCAGAGGAACACGAGTTAACTACCAGAGCATGTCATCTGCTGATGACCCTACAGATATTCTTTATGAGTCATAGTAATTTACAGATGTTATAAGACATAATAATACTTTCATTTATAAACATTATTTATCTCACTGACATGGGTATATCAAATAAGATTGCAATGGTTGTATCTAAGCTAAGTCATTGTTCATACATATATGTTCAAATAACATGCAAGTAGTAATTTGCAAGCAACATGTTTCACAGTTTGCAAAAGCATTTGCAATTGTAGATACAACAAATGTTCTAAGAGATGTTTAAAAATCAGTAAAAAATTGCAAATATAAAAAAATTTTCTATTTCATTATCATAAAAAACTACAACAAATGTTCAAATTTTCAAATACAACTGCAACAAATTTTTGAATGAATTGAAAAATATTTAAAGGAAAAGTTGAAAACAATTCAAAAAAAACCCTTCCAAATATATTTGAAGATGAACAAATGTTGCAATAATATAAATTTTATGTGCAGCTTTTTAAAAAAGGGTTAAATAAAGTTGCAATTACAACAAATGTTCAAATTTGCAAGTACATCTGCAACAAATGTTCAAATAATTTCAAAATTGTTTAAAAGGTAAAGTAGAAGTTGAAAATTCACTTGAAAAACAATGTCAAACAAAAGTTGAAATATATGCTAGTAGTAATTTGCGAGCAATGTGTTTCACAGTTTGCAATTGGAACATACAAGCATTTGCAATTGTAGATACAACAAATGTGCCATCAAAAAAAAATACAACAAATGCTCAAATTTTAAAATACAACTGTAACAAATATTCAAATAAATTCAAAATTATTTAAAGGAACAGTTCAAACATATGTTCCAAACCAGTTCGAAATAGCCACTTCCAAATATATATTTGAAGGACAACAAATGTTCCATTAAATAATTTAACATATGATGAAATTTAACATTTAAATAAAAGGTAAAACAAATGTTCAAATTTAAAAATACAACTGCAACAAATGTTCGAATAAATTTTTCAGCATCATGAGACCAGAAGCCACGTCCTTTAAAAAAGTATCATCAGCATCATTCCGACCAGGCGTTTTCACATCCAAAGGACTAGGTGCAACAAAAAAATTTTCATCACACTGTGGATACTGAATATAAGCAATTTCCTCATTATGAACAAACACCTCTTTTTCAGCTTGTTCCTTCTCCTCTTCATCAGCCTGCTCTTTCAAAACTTTTACAGCTCCCTCATTACGAACAGACTCCTCTTTTTCAGCTTGTTCAGTCTTCTCTTCATGAGCAGACTGGTCTTTCTCAACTATTGCAAATTCCTCTTCATGAACAGACTGCTCTCTCTCAACATCACTAGTGACATCATGCACTGAATCCTCTGCAGTTTCCTCTTCATCAATAGGGTGCTCTCTCTCAACATCACCAGTGCCATCATGCACTGAATCCTCTGCAGTTTCCTCTTCATAAAGATACTGCTCTCTCAACATAACCAGTGGCAACATGCACTGCATCCTCTGCAGTTTCCTCTTCATGAAGAGGCTGCTTTCTCTCAACATCACCAGTGCCATCATGCACTGCATCCTCTGTAGGAACAAAGCCCGCAGGAGCGTCCTCTGTAGGAATTTGGTCGTTACTGGACTTCTGCATCTCATCATAAACCTGTATTAACAGGTTCCTCAAACTGGTAATGCACTCCTGCTGAGCGCTGGCCATTAAATTTTGACCCTTTGTAAGAAACTCTTACGTCTGCGCAGTATCTTCACCAAACTTATTCACTACCATCTGAGCTTCTAAGCATTTTTCCTTACTGGCAACATCAGTTAGTAGCTGCGCAATGGATGAATCCATACCAGAATTAGAATAATTTGATGAAGCCTGTGGAATTCTAGGCACATCTGTATGAAACTGCACATTAGAGGGACTGGCTTGCAGCGGCACCTCAACATAGCAAGTTGTCTCGATAGGCTTCAACTAAAAAAATAAAACAATAAAATTATAAGCAAACTGCTAAACATGCATGTCGCATTACAAAATTGGAAAACTAATATATATAAAAAATTAAAGAAAAGAAAAGGTCTAGCATCAAATACCGTCAAATGACCAAAGCTTCCAGCTACATCTAGTCTGCGATCAGCTCCAATGATCATATCAACGATCTTCTGCTCAAGGTAGGCACATCGAGGCAGCATCGAAGGAGAAGTATCATAGCCATGCTGCAAGAAGTCAGCATACAACAACTACAATATTTTGATGGAAGAAAAAACATTAGACACAGTGCAAATAACTCAAAAAACAAATAAATTTACAAAACTTCAGGAAAAACTCACACTAAGAAAAATAGTACAGCCAGATATAGGATGCTTTTCCTTGCTCCTCTTAGCAGAATGATAACACCTTGCAGCTAAACAAAGTGAATCAACAACAACCTTGCACCAATTAATGCTAGGAATATCAGCAAGTGACTGTGTGTACACCGCATCAAGATTTCTGATGTAGGAATCTGAGTTGGAGAACAGAATGGTGCAAAAGGCGACCATGAAGAAACATCTGATACAATTATCCAAATCAAGTGTCCCAGATAAAATCTTTGCACCCAAGATTTTAGCTAACATCTTAGCACCAGAATCACCTAATATTTCTTGTGCGGCCAGATGCCGTGCATTTTGTCCATCTCTGTCATTGAAAAATGGGGGGTTACCGCCATGATTCGGAAGACGAAACATGCACCAAACAGCATGCTCGGTGACACTGATCTGTTTTCCACCTCCAATTTCAAGAGTCATTGTTTCTGGATTGAACCTATCCATCAGCCAGATAACCAACTCCTTGTCAATTTTTTCTGCCTTCCAATCCATGAGTCCACCAAAACCTATGGACTGAATCCTTGCCCTCATAGCAGCATTAACAGCAGGAAGGAATCTTCTAAATGAACTAGGGGAGCAACGGATAGAATAATTTCCACTCTTCTTATTATCAACAGAAGTGGACACAACAACAGCACGTGAAGGAGTCTACAATAGAAAATAACGATAATTAAAACAAACCAGATATTAACTAAAAAATTTGTTTGCACTAACAAATGAACAAAACCAATTTTATCTCAACAACACCTCGGGTGGAAGATGGATTGTATTTAGACCGACCCCTCTTGCTAGGTCCACTTGCTTGATCTGTACCTTGCCTTTTCGAACCAACATTACGCCTAAGGTTCCTCCTACAGGATGTATCTTCACCAGTGCGGTCAACTTGATCACTATCCATTATGTAATTGAAAATAAAATAAAAAATTAACCTTAAAATAAACAATTACAACCAGCAAACACAATTGCAACACCAGCCAATTGAACAATTGTTGCACAACAGCTACCAGGGCTCAAAAAAAATACAATTGCAACCAAAAGCAAACACATTTGCACATTAACAGTAAACATAATTGCAACACCAAAAAATTGAAAAATTGTGGCACAACAGCTACCAGGGCTTAAAAAAATACAATTGCAACCAAAAGCAAACACATTTGCACACTAAGAGTAAACACAATTGCAACAGCAACCAATTGAACAATTGTTGCACAACAGCTACCAGGGCTAAAAAAAAATACAATTGCAACCAAAAGCAAACACATTTGCACACTAACAGTAAACACAATTGCAACACCAACCAATTGCTCAAAAAAGCAGGGACCACCACCAACTAATTGAACAAATGTTCAACAACGGCTACCAGAGCATTGAAATAAACAACTGCAACCTTCACTATGAACTAAACAATCACATTGGGATCTACTAAATCGAATAAATTTAACCAGAAAAGACTACAACACCGCAATGAAAAACAAGAACAGCAACCATACGAAACCCTAGGTCTCGATTCGGGGGAAAAATAATGTACGGTTGCCACGGCGGGAGAAGAGGGGAATCGATACATACCTCGAGGTAAAGATAAACAACCGGATTTGAAGCATAACGAGACCTTGGAAAGAACGCGGCGCCGCTTGAATCACCAAATGCTCCGCCAAAGAAAACCCCAATGTGCTAGTTCACTTTACGAACCAATGGAACTTGCAGAACAAAACAAGGGAACCCCAATGCTCCAATATCAGGGGACAATCCGCTGAAATGGGAGAAGAAAACCGGCGACAATCACTCGATCGCACAAACTAGATACACGGACGCTCGGGGGAAGAAAAAAGCAGAACGGCGGAAAAAGAAAGAAGAGCACGGGAGAAGAGTAACCGCAAAAGGAAACTGCGATTTTGTGGGCCCATGAACCTATGCGCGGCGGTTTCGAAATAATTAAAAAAAATGTCGCGGGGAGGCCAGGGTCGGTTGCGGGAGGTCGAGTCGGGCCGGTCAGTTCGGGAATGTTGGGTCGGCCCAGGCGCGCAGTTGGACCTGGGTGCATTTTCTATAGCAAATGCACCCAGGTGCATTATAGTAAAACACTATATATATATATAGGTTATATCACAAGTAGGCAAGAAAATTCACTGGTACTTTTACATCCAAGTATCCAACAATCCCGTAAAATAATCCTTGTGTCCAGCTGGCTATGGTTTATGAAGTATCACTCTCGCTCCCTACAGCTAGATGAGCAAACTAACTTCCAGCAAATAGGACACATAATATTTTTTCTCGGAACAACGCATAGATAATAAATAATTAGCAATATAATTTGAGGGGACTAAATAACCTATAAAAGTGTTATAAAAGGCCTATTGATTACTATCATCCAGAGTTAATGGTACTATTTGCCTACAAGCAAACTCTACATGCCTATCTTAAAATTAATATTTTATTCAGAGCATAAACAACAAACTGAGCATGTTGTTATTAGTGTTGTATCCTTATCCTAGTGTTTCTAGCATACTGAAGAAATTCAGAACCACAAGCAGGAGCTGCACTTAACCACTAAGCATCAACGGTGGCAATAGCACCATTACTTCCCATTATCTCCTTTTCTAAAAAAATTACATCCTAGTTGTCCTATATAGCTATTAAAAAGAAGTACTACCTGTAATTTCTGGACTGTAAGTAGCAACAATGGTGGCAATTGTTGTTCTTGAGCTCATCTCCTTTTGCACTAAATGCTATGTATTCAGCTGTTCAGCCGTGCATGTTGGGATTGTCTCCTTCTACGATGATGCCAAATTAAAATTCAGATTCAGATATGAAGGAAGTAAGGCGGGGCAGTGTGGTCAGGCAATACACTAGAACTATTAGATCATTGTGCTCACATTGTGGTGATGTTGTCAATTCTGCTCCTCCAAAATGCCATCCGGTTGAAAAAAGAATTTTATTAGCTTGCTGGAGATGCAGAAATTGTCCCCCATCCATCGGCTGCCATCAAAACATCAAAATGAACAACTCAGAATATTTCAACTTCTGTTACACAGAGGTCGCAAGGCAGGAATTCTCAAATTCAAGATAAGTGAACAAAGAAATCTTATGACACAATCTACGCAAGGCTAATTTGAATTTGAGACCTCATTCTCGGAATAGTTCTCTGGAGTTATATAAATATTTCTCTGTAATACTGTAGTTCTTTTCATTATTTATGTTCAAGCCTTTAATGAGGCTACTAATGCAATGACAAAGCCCCCTCCTAGAAATAGGGAGGCTTACATTTAAAACAAGAATAATTTGTTGGGAAGTCATAACATAACATGAGCACCAGTGGAAATCAGTTGGGAAGCAATCCATGTTTTGTGTGTGACAACACAGGCCACGTATAGCTACTAACTCACTCATTGGAATTTGACACAAGCTTGTGAATTCCAGTAGAAACTGATTTCTCAGTGTTTTGGTCAGCTATGCAGGTAGCAAGTGAATTCCAGTAGAAACTGATTTCTCAGTGTTTTGGTCAGCTATATATGCAGGCAGCAATTACTCAAGTATCAGACCAATTTGAAACCATAGTGTGAATTTGTGCAACACTAAATAACAGGACACGTTAAACAACACCATCCTATTTATCACATCAATTGATATTGCGAGGAATATTGCAAGCAGTATTAGTTGCTTCAAAACCTTTAACCATCCCAGGCATTTCACTCAAGCATGGCACATTATTTCAATGCAAGGAATCAAAATTCTGCACTGTGTGTATGGTTGTATCGATTTTCTTCCCTGATAAGTGAACTAAGTTGTTCAATTATGGTGTATCACCCATGTACTCAGTTAAAAAAACACCGTAACAAAATCCATCACCGTTAACAAAATCGTTCCTCCATTCGTACAGGTAGCATAGCTCCAGAACGCATGGTGTACGACATAGTTTAGCAATTCCTCACAGCGTAATCCAGCAAGAAGCAACAACCAGAATGCACGGGGCCTCTTGCTCATCGCCAACGAACCAACACAACAGCTTGCACTCGGCGATGCCTTCCTCGGCCTGCGCCAATAGCATCTCCATCAGCTCAGCCGCCTCCCTCGACGGTGCCGGCGAGCCACCTCCTCTCACCCCCAGGCGCGGCCACTGCTGCACACGATTCCAAAGTCCAAAATCAAAAACCGCAGGAAATGGACAGGTGGGGCGTTCGTACTTGCGGAAGATCCAAAATCAGTGAACCTCAACAACATGAGGCTTGGCGAGCTAGATCTAGAGGGCCAGCAGCCAAAGGATGGTGGGGAGAGGGAAGCAAAGAGGCTTACCGGTCTCGTCGCCGGCAGAAGCGGCGACTACGGCAGCGGCGACGGGCTTGATTCAAGAGGGGGGCAGGGGCAGAGCGACGAGGTGGGGGCATGGGGGCCGTGGCGGCGAGATTGCTGGACCGAATGGCAGCACCGCCATGCTAGAGGCTATCTGGAGGAAGGCCGGTTGCGGGTATTGACGTTGTACCATCATAGATCGAGACTGCGTGAATCCTGTACCGGCTTCTATCCATCCATCTCTCCCATGGAGATCCAGACGCCAGCAGATTGCTTCGAGAAAAAAACAGAGAAGCTGAGAGGGAGATCTTGGAGTCGCAGGGTGAGAGGAGAAGGAGATCGTGGATGGATTACGTGGTGGTGTCCGGCACGAGAGGACGGGCGACGCAACCCAGGGGAGTGATCCCGCATCGTCGCGAGAGGGATGGGCGCACGATCACGCACGGCGTGGGGACGCGGCATGATACGTGGAGGGGCGTGCAGAGCGGAGGCAGATCGACGGCGCGATCCTATGGCGACGGGGAGCAGATGTGAGGTGCGCGACAGGGAGGAGACGCAGGGCCAGCGGCGAGATTAGCGGGCGTTTTCCTTTTACCGGTGGCTCACGCTCGCACCATCGGCCATTCGGCCTCACGGACGAAAACCGTTGGATGAAACGCAGACGACGAAAGACGCACGAAAATATATCTTATTTTTTAGTTACGGAGAAGAGATAATTGCAGAGATGTAGAGATAAATCTAAAGAACGTATCAGGTGCAAACCAACCTCTTCGTGCAAACTATGCAAACCTCAATCTGGACCACATGATCTTGATCTAAGGGGGCACGTAGAGAGAGGTGGGAGGGGGGATTTGCAAAATCACCGCCCACCCTTAATCACAGCAAGATCACTTTTGCAAATCCCCCCTCCCACCTCTCTCTACGCGCCCCCTTGGATCAAGATCATGTGGTCCAGATTGAGGTTTGCATAGTTTGCACGGGAAGGTTGGTTTGCACCTGATACGTTGCCTAAATCTAAAGGCTTAAATAAACTGAAATCAGTGTCACTAACAATCGAATCAGACCTAACCGAGACAGTGTTGGTAGCAGGGCACCGATTTAGCCTATTCACTCCGATAGACTTATATATATATCAAAGAACTTGCTTAAATCTAATCTGTTGTGACTTGATAATTGAATCTTAATTAGCTTTATAAACAAAAACACGAAAAAATCTATTTTAAATATCTTAAATAAATAGATCAAATAGATCTTTGAATCAAAAGTAAGCTGATAAGACAAAATCATGAGCCACGATAAAAGGGGTGAGCAATCTAAACAAAGAAGGGCGATACGCCTCAATCTAAAGTTTAGAGGAACTCGGTAAATTGGTGAATTATCTAAATGAAGAAGGGCGATACGTCTCAATCTAAAGCCTAGAGTAATTCGATAGATGTCACACTTACAGACAAACCAGAGGTCAAGATGATACAGCCCTGCTTGCTGAAGAACTCGACGAAAATGGTTGTTGGCACGAGGGCCGAAAGTTGTGTTGTATTGATGGTTGTGTGAACATTGATTACAATGGTGCAGGGTTTATATTTATACCCCGGAAATCTAACTAGTCCCTGTCGGACACGACAATATCTCTAATTTATTTAAAGCTAATTATTTAAAGCAAAACTAATCTAAACTACCAAAAGAACTACAACTGCCGCAATAATAGGCCTGGGAGAAGCTTCCAGACGCATCTTTCCCTCGTAGTCGTAAATGCTTCGGCCTTCACATCACCATATCCGATCAGGACTCACCAAGCGATCCCTTAATCGGAATCAGATTTGCCAAATCAGAATCGGCTTTGGTCTCATTGACAGAATCGGACTGATTGTAACCCTACCTCGGCATCATCAAAAACCAATATTTAAACTATTAACCGAGTTAAAATCTGGTGTCAACACCTTCGTTCCAAAAGAACAAGTATTTCCATGAAGAAAACTCACATGCAGATCCAAGGGGTGAACCAAGCCAAAGGGGAGGAAGAGCCAGCAAAGGCCGAGGAAGAGGAAGGGGTCCGCCTTCGGGCCCAAAGCTATTCTGTTAATATCATGGCAAAAATCATACCCATGGCACCGAGCAGTGCAGGGATATCAAGAAAACTATAGAGAAGATGAAGGCAGACAAAATCCAAGCTCATCAAACGAAGCCACCATCAGCTTCTTCAAGTAATTCACAAACCATACAACCATACTGCCCAGTTTTTCCATCCCTAAACTCCAATATTGTACATCCAACAACTATGGCCGCACAATATTCGCCTTTGCCACAAACCTTCCAACATTATTTCCCACAAACGCTGTATACACAGCTATGCTCCCAAGCTGCCAAAATATCAAAGTTGAAGAGCTCTCCCCCCCCCCCAACAAAAATCACAATAGCCAAATCCACCCAATCCTCTCCCAAGTTATGGTCACATTCTTCCCATAACTGGAGGATCTTCACTTACCTTCGAAACAAAGAAGCAGAGAAAATGTTACTTTTGGCAAGTGAACAATGTCTTAGTGGACGGACTTTACAAAAAATCAGAGTGGTCTCATATGCCAATCGTCTTCACCGAAGAAGATCTAAAGCTGCACAACTTTTTACACAATGACACAATGTCAATCGAAGCCGATATAGCTGGCTGGACAATTGGGAAGGTACTGGTAGACACAGGCAGCTCTGCAGACATCATTCTGGCAAAAACAATGAGATCAATGATGAATACAAATCCAGATAACTTAGAACCATCAGATACACCGCTAGTTGGCTTCGGGGGGAAGTGCACAAGAAACTAGGGAAAATAGCATTGCCAGTATCCTTTGGTGACACATCAAATGCAAGAACCGAGTATATTACCTTCGATGTTGTTGACATGATCTTTGACTATGTTATCTTCGGCAGAGGAGTCATTAATGCCTTAGACATCACAACAAAGCAAGCCTTCTTATGCATGAAAATGCCGGCACTCAAAGGGGTCATTACCGTTTATGGTGACCAAAATGAAGCAAGGAACATTGAATACGCCACCACACCCGGGCAACGTAATGTTCACCTGTTCGTAGACAGAGAGCCAGTTTATCCAAAAGAGAAGCCAAATATTGACAAAAGTAGCAAGAAAATGAAAGAGGTCTCAGAAGCGAAGCAAGTGCAGTTGCAGCCTGATGTATTTGACAGAAAAGTAATCATTGGCTCTGATCTAGAAGCGAAAGAAGAGGAGAGACTCATTGAATTCTTGAGGAACAACAAGTATGTCTTTGCATGGTCGAGCAAAGATCTGCCAGGTGTAGACAGAGCTATAATCGAACACAAACTTGCAATCAGTCCTGATATGAAACCGAAGAAGCAAAAGCTCAGAAAAATGTCCGAAGAAAAAGTAAACGCGGTCAAAGCCAAAGTGCAAAGATTGCTCGATGCCAATGTCATTCAAGAGGTAAAATACCCCAAGTGGTTAGCCAACACTGTGCCAATTCAAAAGAAAATACGGAAGTAGAGAATGTGTATTGACTTCACTGACCTCAATAAGGCATGCCCAATAGATGACTTCCCACTATCAAGAATTGACAAAATCATTAACCAACCTACAACAAGTGAAATGATGTCCCTGCTAGACTGCTTCTCTGGTTATCATCAGGTATGGATGAAAAAGGAGGACGAAGAAAAAAACAAGTTTCATTACACCAGTTGGCACGTTCTACTTCGTCAGAATGCCCGAGGGGCTTCGCAATGCTGGTACTACCTTCTGCCGCATGTCCACCACTGTATTCAAAGAAGAACTATTCAAAACTATACTCGTATATGTTGATGACATCTTAGTGAAAAGTTTCAAAAGACGGGATCACATCTCAGATCTTGTAATCGCCTTCACAAGAATGAGGGAAACTGGGCTCAAGCTAAATCCTGAAAAATGTGTCTTCGGGGTGATAAAAAGAAAGATACTAGGATGCCTAGTGTCAGCAAATGAGATCGAAGACAACCATGACAAAATCAACGCAATACTTGATATAGAGGAGCCAAAGTGCATAAGAAATGTACAGAAATTGTCAGGAAGAATCACAGCGTTGAACAGATTCGTTGCAAAGGCAGCAGAACGAAGCCTGCCTTTCTTTGCAACAGTAAGAATGCAGAAAAATTTGAATGGGGTGAAGAATAATCTAAAGCCTTTCAAGAGCTAAAGCAGTACTAGATGCAATTGACAAAGCTAAAAATACCTGATTCGAAGGCACCACTGCTACTATACATTACAGCTTCGCAATCAGCCATAAGTGCAGCATTGATAGCTGAGAAGGAAGTGCAAAACTAGAAGGTACAACAACCACTGTACTACGTGTCGGAGGCATTGGCTGCATCGAAGCTTTTTATTCAGAATTTGAGAAGATAATTTATGCTGTGTGATGGCCTCTAGAAAGCTAAGACATTATTTTGAAGGGCACAACAGCAGGGTACTCACTGATCAGCCATTAAAAGAACTGCTAAGCAATAAGGAAGCTTCGGTAAGGTTGCGCAAATGGGCAGCTGAGCTATCAGACTATGTGGTTGATTTTGAAAGGAGAACAGCAATAAAATCCCAAGTCTTAGCCAATTTCATAGCAGAGTGGACATCTCCTTCGGCAGAAATCTCAAACAAAGAGGAAAGTTGTCCAATACACTGCGACGGTACTTGGGGGGGGCAAAGGAGCAGGAATTGCAGCAATTGTAACATCACCTTTGGGGGTAAAAATGAGATACATAGCGAACCTACAGTTCTGTAAGAACAGTGATAGGAGCACGAACAACGTTACTGAGTACGAAGCTATATTGGTAGGGATCAGAAAGGCAAAAGCATTGGGGGCTCAACGATTCATCATGAAAACTGATTCGAAGGTGGTGGCAGACCACATCGAGAAGGAAAGCATTGCGAAGCAACCAGAATTGATCAAGTACTTGATGACGGACCAAGATCCATAGGAGCCAGGACCCATAGGTATCTTGAGCGGTCCAACCATGTCCAGCCCCCAGCATGCGAAAGGCCAAGAAGGTGGTATGGTGTTGAGGACCATTGCGGGGACGTGAGCTTGTCAGGCAAAGAATTGGCAGCCCTGACAAGTCCTCATGATTTCTTCTGCGTCTGCCACTGTGGAAGGCCAATAGTCCCTAGAGCGGAAGGCCTTGCCGATGATCGTTTGGTACCCAGCATGATTGCCGTAGATTCCAATGTGTATTTCTTCAAGGATCTCCCGTCCGACTTGTGGAGGGACACACTTCATCAAGACACCAGAGGATGCGCCGCGTCGAAACAGAGTGGAGCCAACTACCACATAGTTCATGCTTCGTCTAATGACTTTGCTCTGCTTCCACTTTGTCTTCGGGTTCTTTCTAATATAGAATGTACTCGATGAAGGGCTTCGTCCACTCGGGTGTAATCACATGACTTGTTGATGAGGGGGTGTTGATGTCAGCTGTACTTCCTGCTCCTAGATGGATGGTTGTAACAGCTCTTGGACGAAAACGCCGCCCGGTACTTGAGCTCAGTTGACGGACCAAGATCCATAGGAGTCCGGCTAGCCTACCGTGGGGGCTGGACATGGTTGGACCGCTCAAGAAAGCGCCAGGAGGATTCAAATATCTCTTCGTGGCAATTGACAAGTTCACTAAGTGGATTGATGTAAAGCCGTTGGTCAAAGCAACAGCACCGAAGGCGGCCGAGTTTATCCAAGACATTGCTCATCGCTTCGGTGTCCCGAATCGCATTATCACTGACCTTGGTTCCTAATTCATGGGAGACGAGTTCTTTGATTTTTGGGATGGTCTGGGAATCGAAGTCCACTATGCATCAGTGGCACACCCTCGAGCCAATGGACAAGTCGAGCGAGCTAACGGGCTAATCCTACAAGACCTGAAGCCTCGCTTGTACGATCCACTCAAGAAATACGGCGGCAAGTGGATGCAGGAGCTTCCAGCAGTGGTCTGAGGGCTAAGAACTCAGCCAACTCAAGCGACAGGGCAATCGCCCTTCTTCTTGGTCTACAGCTCCCAAGCAGTACTCATGGTGGACATCGAGTACAAGGCTCCAAGGATTGAAAACTACTCAGAGGAAGCAGCAGAGCAGAGCAGAAGACGTCGACATGGTGGAAGAAGCAAGGCTCGCAGCGCTGATCAGGACAACCAAGTAGCTACAAGATCCAAGGAGGTATCACGATCAGAATGTCCAATCTAGGTCCTTCAACATCGGTGATATGGTCCTTTGAAGAACTCAGAGTTCTAAAGATCAGCACAAGCTATCTTCCCCTTGGGAAGGCCCGTTTATAGTATCAAGGGTTATCGGCCTGGGTACATATCAGCTACAATGGGAAGATGGAACAGAAGTGCCCAATGCTTGGAACATCGAGCACTTGCGGCGTTTTTATGCATAAAGTTTATGAGTCTTTGAAGTGTCAATAAAAGTCAGTCCTTTCAATGTACTGATGTCGGCTTTACGCCTCTAATAAATAAAGTGGCTATATTCCATTGACATCAAGCTTGGAATTCGGATACCTTTTCTATGCTACATTCAATACTGAATTACACATATTTATGAATCATGCCGAGTTGTTTAAAGCAACTTAAAAAGGCTACATTCATAAACAAAATCCATCAACTCTTTGTTTCTATACAGAGAGATCGGGCGCCACAAACATAGATTACAGGTACTATTGTCACCAAGACATAAGTATTTACATTTATTACAAGTTCATTACAAACGGTTCTTTTACAAAAGAGCCAAGAACTTCAGGCGGGAAATAATCTTCTCCGTCGTGTCCTTCTCTTCTTCTAGATACGAGTTGAACATGTCCCGATTACATGCAGGGTTTACCTTACCCTCTGTAATACTCAACTTCTGGGCAGGCCACCAGGATCGGACAGTGCCGAGTACTTGCCTAGTGCAAGACTGAGCTATCCTCTGACAATAAGTGCAAACCTGCCCAGGAGCCGCTCGGAGATGATCAACTAAAGGAGGAGATGGCCCACCTACAAGTACACGAGCTACCAAATCCATGAGCGGCAAGGCGGCTTCCTTCAGGGTTTTGAGTTCTGCTCTGACACAAGTGAGCTCCTCCTCCGGGCTCCGAATCTTGCTTATAGCTTGAACAAGCTGGACATCTGCATCCTTGACCTTCTTTTGCTCCTCGGCAAGTTCAGCCATGCAGTCTTGCTCGCGTTGGATGGCTTGGTTTGCTCTCTCTTCATGTCGATGGCCTTAGCTTCAAGAGCCTCAATCTTCTTCTCCTTATCTGCATATACAATCATATTATTATATTTATGATTTATACTAACGATAACATGAAGAATTCGGCAGCTTACCGACAAGCGTCTACTTTAGCACTTGGTTCTTCTCGACAATGTTGTCGCGCTAGTTTTGGTACAGATTCATTTTCTGGTACAGCACATCCAAATCCAAGCGCAACCTGGCGCATTCTTCCTCCCAGGAAGCTTGACCTTGAGCCAGGTCCTTCTCTGCCTTCTCGGCTCGTGCGAAGCACGCATTGGCTCGTAGTAGCATTTCTGTCTTCTGATGCGAGCGGCGGAAAATGCTCTTTTTTCAACAAGAAACAAGACGGAGCATCAATTACAGTCTCAAATCATGGAGAAAAGTACAATTGTAAAGTCAATTTTAATTTTGACTAACCTCTGTGAGTTTTGTAAGCTGTCCTTGCAGGGTTTCAGTCTTCTCCAGATCTTCTTGGTCGACTTGGGAGTCGAACAAGGAAGAGTTTTCACCTTCCGCTCCCACGCCGGGCATCGCGGTGTAGATCATGAAGGGTTCTAGTGAAGGTTCCCTGGGTTGCTTCTCTCAGATAATTTCTTCAATTGTAGTGGCCTTGACAAGACCCGTCACTGCTTCAAGTTCCTCAGCTCGGGGACTCGCCATCCGAGTACTTTCCGCGGCTTTCGGCCATGCACTTTTTGATTGTCGCGCGGAAGTACTCGGAGTGGCCTTCTCCGGCTCCTTCGATGATGCTGCAGCTTGGGCTCTTGCTTCCGGGGCGGGAGAAGCTTTCTGGGGGCTTGGCTCTTTCTCCACCTCCTTCTCCGATGACCGTGTGTCCCGAGGCAAGATCTGCTCTGGGATAACGGGTGTTTCGGTAGGCTGAGGAGAAGGAGGCCGACTACAACAACAAGGCAAATCAGACACGAGTTGGTGCAACAGTGGAAGAATTCACTATACAACAAGTCGGATGCTTACCTGGCGAATTCCATTTCAAATTCTAGCTCCATAAAGCCAACAGAAGTCGCCCCTGAAGCATATTCTTGAGGCAAAGCCAACAGAAGTCCACTAGAACTCGGCGAAACCTAGGACATGCACCAAAGGGAGACGACAGCCATCGCAAGTCCTCAAAGTTGTCTAGGAGATAGCTTAGGCCAAGCCTAGCCGCCATGGCCTCCCTGTGTGGCTGTGCCATGGTGGAGTTCATGAGCTAGTTGGAGTCATCAATGGTATGTACTTGGTGGTGATGATCCAAACACATCTATTATATAAGTAATGTTCTTCATGTCATCCAATCTCTTAGCGACTCAATTACTCCTTCTGTGCTTTCTACCTATCATGAATATGATTGTTCCTTAGTCTAATACATATGGTTAGACTATATAGCATGCTTTATGTAATCATGGCGATAAGATCTAGTGTGTTGACCCTTCATGATATCTAGACACATCACGTTGTGGACGTGCCCTTGTAACTAACCACGCCGATAGGGAGCATCGTGACAGGGTGTGATCCCATGTAAGATGGCGTTCTCAGGAGGTTGACCGGAGGTAAGAGTATAAAGATTGATTTGGATAAGATGCATGATGACTACAACTAAAAGGCGATAGGCTCGTTTACCCCTTTGGTTGCACTTTATCTTTGCCTATGTTCATGGGTGTGATCAACCTATACACTCCACTCATATCTTATAGGTTTACCCTTTATATGCAATCAACGCTTCATGTTAGGATAGATCCGTTAGATTAGATGGGAAACCCTAGTAAGTTCATTGTCGATCCATGGATTGATAACCTTGGATGGAATACTCTAAGGAAAAAGCTATGATGATCCGTGCGCTTGCGGTTCACAATTGGCGCGTCTAAGGGCCGTCAACACTAGACGCGTAACTGTGCGATGTTTCCAATGGCTGAGTAACTTTTTGTGCGAGGCGCTGCCACGCTCGGGGGCTCATGCTCAATGGGATAGTTTTTTCTGAATCAAAGAATATTTATTTCCTAAAAAATCTTTAAGCTTATTGGCATTAACTTTAAGCTTGGGGTTGGGGGCAAATAGTATATTTCTTTTGGAAAGTTTTTTCATTAAAGACCCTGAAATTGTTTTTAATCATTGAAAATATTTCTAGGCTCGGGGGCTGACCCATAATGGGTCCATCTTTTTTCAAAAGCTAGACACTGTTATATTAATGGAGAAGTTTTTGCATCATCTTTGATTTAAAAATCAAAGCCCGGGGGCTGTTTGCAAAAGTGGCAAAGAGCACATCATGTTCACTACTGGAAGTTTTCAATGAAGGCGTAATAGGACGAGGAAACAACTCGGCTGATGCTAAAATTGTTGAGAAATAACTCAGAGAATGTGAAGACATGAAGACGCTTTGGGGCTTGACGGACCAAGATCCATAGGAGTCCTTATGGGCCATAGGCCCATGAGGAGACTGGGCCGACAACTCTGACAGATACAAGGAAGAGACGTACAGGTTAAGAAAACTAGTCGGCTACAAGGAAACAACCCGGCCAAATCATGTTATGACTCTATGTTTAGTATCCGACTAGGAATCTGTATTATTCGACTTGTAAACCCTGTCTCCCGAGTATATAAGGTGAGGTAGGAACCCCTTGTAAATTCATAACCATCAATATGAAGTGATCCATCTCATACAGGACGTAGGATATTACACTCTCCATTAAGGCGGCCCGAACCATCGCGCTTCTGGTTCCGGCGAGGCCCTTGCGAACAACTCGACTACCTTGGGACCCCTACGGTAGGCTAGCCGGTATAAAAAATGACACTTGAGTATAGTAAGATCAATGGAGAAAAAGTTCAAGAGATTCACATTTGAGTACATACCAAGAGCAAAAAATGACGAAGCCGACGCACTGGAAAAGGCAGCAGCGAGGGGGAACAAGTTACCACCAGATGTTTTCTTTCAAACAATAACAATGCCTTCGATCAAAGATCAAGGTGAGCAACCAAGAATGATCGATGCAATAAGCTCAGAAGACTGGCGAGCTCCGATAATGGCTTACCTTCGGGTATACTATGAGTCAAATGACGAGGATGACCTCAAATGCATGCAACAAAGGGCAAGATCTTATTAGATCATTGACGATGTTCTATACAAGAAAGGAGCAGTAGCTACTTGGCTTTTCTGCACCTCATATAGCGAAGGCAAAGAGTTAATTCAAGAAATACACAGTGGACTTTGCGAGCACACTTTGGGGCAAGAGCTGTGGTAGGGAAGGCAATGAGGCAAGGTTTTTACTGGCCAACTATTATCAGCGATCCCACTAACATAGTCAAGACACGCGATGAGTGCAAAAAATGTGCAACCACACGCAAGGCACCTTCGGAACTATCACAACTGATCACTCCAACTTGGCCTCTACAAAGATGGGGGATTGATCTTGTGGGTCTGCTTCCCACAACCCAAGGAAATTTAAAATATGCAATAGTGGCAGTCAAGTACTTCATGAAGTGCATCGAAGCCAGGCCATTGGCCAACATTATGGTGAAAACCATCATAAAGTTCTTTTGGCAGCAAATAGTATGCATATTTGGAGTACCAAGAGAAATCACGATGGACAATAGAAAGCAATTTAATTGCGAAGAATTCAGACAATACTTCATGTCTATTGGGACGAAGACAAGATTCGCATCAGTATATAATCCACAATCCAATGGGGCAGTAGAAAAGACAAATGGCCTAATCTTTTCTGCTATCAGAAAATGCCTAGCACATTGCAAAAGAAAAGGCAAATGGGTCGAAGAGATGCAGAAGGTAATATGGGCTCATAATACCACCACTTCTTTTTTTTGAGCATAATACCACCACTTCAAGAATGACACAGTTCACTCCATTTAAGCTATTGTATGGAGAAGAGGCAGTATGCCCGGAGAAAATACTACACAAAGGCCTTCGCACTCAGCAGGAAGCCCCAAAAGAGAGCGAAGCCATTGACAAAGATATTGTGGAAATCTATAGGTTGCAAGCAGCTAAAAAGTTATCAAAGTATCAAGCAGAAACTAGAAAATGGCGAGACAAAAAAGTAATAAAAAAGATATCGGCATAGGCGATTGGGTGCTAAGGAAAAACCCAAGTGCGCCTTTGGGCAAGCTACACAGTAAGTGGGAAGGACCATTTCTGGTGATTAGGAGTAATAGGCTAGGATCTTTCCGTCTAGGTGACGAAAAAGGAAAATAGTTGCCACATTCATGGAATGTGGACAGCTTGCGAAGATACTACCTGTAAAAAGTTTATAAATATTGGCTTCGTGATCTATAAATGAAGTCAATACTAGAATAGTTTTTCTTTTTCAAAAAGACCGTACTCTTTTCCTCACAGGGGAACCCTTACCAAGGGGTGAGGTTTTTAATGAGGCGGTGCTATCTGTAACCTGTGTGAAATATACAAAACTTTCCCCAGAAAAACTAACTTTCCATCGAAAGCGATTGGCTTCTGGCAAATCGCTAATATTCGATACCCAAGATAGAACTGAGTTGACCCTGTCCAAATAAGGCCAACTCAGATCTAATCAAAAGACTCCTACAAGGAGCAATCCAAGCCAAAAGCTTCAAACACATGCTTACTCTAAGGAGTGAAAGGAGCCGCACATGGTTCACGATTATTTTTTCGAAAGTACAAAAAATGCTTACTCTAAGGAGTAAAAGGGGCTTCGCATAGCTCAAAAATATCAATTGTTATCAATGATGAAATCAAACGCTCCAAGGAGTAAAAGGAGCTTCGCATAGCTCTTCATACGTGCAAAGGGATCTTGAATGACCCAATTTATCTCGTTTACAGTGAAAAAATGACATCAACAACAGCTTCGTGCAAACTTTACAATTGTACAAAATGACATTCAGCACAATGAAGACATTTATAAGCAAATATAAACTCGCTTCGAGGGGAGGTGGCGTTTCTCCAGAAAACGAAGGCAAAGCGAGTTCATCTTTGCTTATACGTGCAAGTACACAATCAAGGGCCAAGCCCATTTCAATAATTCTTTACAAAGGTTCATCAGAACATTTCAAAAATAGATCCACTAAACTCTTCGCTAGAAGAACTGAACCAAGGGGCGTTATACACATAAGAAAAATCCTCAGCTTTAGTAGCAATCTCCGATGGCTCACGAGCAGCGGAATAGCTTCGGCATTCCTTTTAGCAGCGCAATCGACGCGCTCTGAACCTTGTGCGATAAATGAAGTGAAAAAGCTATAAATATCAAACTCGTTACAAAGATAAAAATCATGGGAAAAACACCAAAACTCATAAAGAGAAGCATTTGGATGACTACGTCGATATTCCTCCCATGGAAAACCCGATGTGCAGATAGGACCATCGCGCATTCGCAAAGGCAAGAGTTTAAGTACATCCTCCTCAGGGATCTGAATAATATACAAGTTTACACAATTCAAACTCCACTTAGAAAAGTTGTCAGGTGTTCATCGATCTAACAAGTTTACACCTTCGAATCTCCCTTGGGAGCATCTCGACTACTCTGTTCCTAGGAAGCGCTCGCAGAAGTACCGGCAGCAGCATCAGCTTCGGCCTTGGCCTTACGATTTGCTTCCAGAGCGAGAAGCTCCTTCACCTGGAGTGTATAAGCTATCAAGAAGAATGCAAATAAAACAATTGTCTTTTAGCAACAGAAGTAAAAACCAAGGCTTCCGAAACAAACCTTAGCCAAACGGTCATGCGCGGCGTGACGAGCAGCTTCGCGACCAGTAGCACCCAAAACTTCTTACAAACAGAGCCTTGGTAGCGAGTACAACTTTGCTAAAAACATTTTTATCGAGAGGATTCTGTGCCAGAGGGAAGCAGTAATCTTTCTTCAGGAAAGCCTTGTAGTGAGACCAACCCTCATCTGACAGCATCCTAAATGTATTGGTTGCGCATACTTGGGCAGCATAATCACCAACCAAAGATAAAATGGCCGAAAGAAACTTGAATTCATCATCAAGCCAATCAAACAGTTTCTCAAGGCCATAATCACGGCTGGGAAAGGATTGGGGCTCGGCACCGTACAAGTTGAGAGCAGCTTTGTAAGCGCGGTGAACTTGCCCCCTTGCCCAAACATCCTCCTCAAGTTTCTCCTTATCAGTACGCAGTGTCTTCACAGTGGCCCGAAGCCGATTGGCTTCATCATTAAGAGAATTCTTCAAATCAGTCATGGTAAGGAGATCGCGTTTACACTTGTCATTTTTGACAAATAGCTTCTCCTTTTGACCTTCCAGGTTCTTGACTTGATTCTTAAGAGCATGAGCAACTTCTGCATCTCCAACAAGTTGAGTCTGCAGGCCCTCAATAACATCAACACTCTTAGCCTGATCAGCTTCGAGCGTTGTGATCTTATCCTTAAGAATATATTTCAACAGAAAAAGAACCACGCTCATTACAAAGCCGTTCCTTCTCAGTTTCCAACAATTCTTTCATCTTGGCAATTTGCTCTTGCTGAGAAATCCAATCTTCATGCTCCTTGCGCAGAGCCAGCAACTCTTTCCTCTCATACTCAACCTCGGTGATCCGAAGGGGAAACCGATGAAACAACTCGTGCATAGCAATCATAGACTACAAAATGAAGACATAAGCGTCAATAAAAGACAAGTAAATGAAACAAGGTAAAGAGGACAACGAAGACAAATAATTTACCTTCATGTTACCGGTAATGCAAACCCCGACAAGAGAATCTAAATCCAGAGTCTTAACTTCCTTCTCAAAATCTAACAAAGAGCAAAGCACAAACACAGAAATCAGAAATGAAGCAAAGGATTAAATAACTAGAACAAAGAAAAAATATATACATAGGTACCATCCGGTACAAAATCAGGCAAATCGTCCATCGAACGAAGGCCATCGCGACGCAGCCGATCAACAAAAGCCTTGGGCTGTTTGTTACCTGATCCTACACCAAAATCAGTGGACTTCGTGTCACTTGATTGATTCCTTGAGTCACCTATGAAGGAGCTGGAGCTCACATTGTGGTAATTGGGAGAGAAGGAACTGAAGCTACCTTTGCTATGAGTAGCTTTGGTCTCACTACTAATGACTTGAACGTCAGAGGATTCCGCATTAACAGCACCCACAGGCACAATTGGCGAAGAAGCCGCATCACAATCCCTACTAATGCCTTCACTAGCCTCTGGCTTCTCGATCTCCTCAGGAATAGCATCTAGAGAAGCCTTGCTAGTAGCCCTTGCCAAGATATCGAGAGATGTAATATCAGCGCGAACAGGGGAACTGCTAGGAGTTTTAGAGCACTGGTCTCTAGATTCTTCTTCGGCAACTAGATGCGAGAAACTGATTTCATCGTCGTCGTCACCGAAGGCACTAGCCATACGGATACAAAGAGAAGGTGCAGGGGCTGCTTGAGCCTCAGCTGCAAAAGCATCATAAGTCAAGAAAAAACACAAAAGGCAACAACAGACAAAGGAACTGCAAATAGCAAAGTTGACAAAAACAAACCTGCAAAATCAGCAATTGACAAAGGAACAGCCGAAGGGGATGGAGCAACCGGAGGGGATGGAACCACTAAAATAGCTATAGCAGCGACTGTCGTCACAACCGAAGTAGAGGGTGGAGGAAGCACTCAAAATAGGAGTTATAGCTAAAGCCATGCCTTGACTCTGACGTTTCGCACTCTCAAGGGCAGCTGTTGATGAACGCTTCCCTAGAGAGGAAGAGCTAACCTTAGAGCTGTGAGGTTTCCCTCTCCCTCGAGAAGAAGCAGAAACTTTACTGGCAGCTTCGGCCCGTGTACCAGCTTCATCGTGGCCGCCCTCGCTTGAATGACCAGTGTCGGAGTTATCGTCCGGCAGTCCACCCAGGGATACCCAGATGGTTGATTTGTAGGCAAAAGGAGATCGCGGGACTAGGGAGCTCGAGGTAACACAGGGATTATACAGGTTCGGGCTACCTGGAGGTATAATACCCTACATCTTGTGCTCGGGGTCTTGTATTGATCTACTCGGCGAGTTCCGGGAAACAACAGCGAGCTCTTGGTTACAATGACGGATCTGGTAGCTAGGAATCGAATGAATGAAGGGGTCAACCTAGGCCGCCTTATATAGGCTGACGGCCTAGGGTTTACAAGTCGGGTATCTCTAATTGTTATCCGGCTCTGACTAGGAAACTAATCTGAGTCGGTTGTCATGTAATCTCCGTGATCTCCGGGTGGGATCCGGGTACATCTCGCCAAGTGCCTTGCGGGCTAAGTCTTCTCCAATCTTATCCATCAAGCCGGGGATCCTCGTGGGCCGGCCTGGGTTCGGCCCACATCCTTGTCAGACGTGGGACCAAGCCGACTGGCTACCCGGTCGGTAGTGGGCCCAGGGGTACCCATATCCCACAAGTCCCCGAGCAACGTGCAGGCGCGTGTCGGACTGTCGATGAAGAAACGAAGCCTTCCAGGTCGGCTGAAGCATCTTGGTCGGCGGGCCGACACAAGGGTGGACGGTGCTCAAAAAAGAAAACCGCAGGCCATCCAGGGTGACCCTGGACAAACCCGGGGCGAAGCCTCGAGTGGCGTAGCACCGAGTCGTAGCCGAATCGGCCGCCGAGGAGCTGTACCACTTGGGAAAAGTGACACATCCTGACAGGGCATATGGAGGGCGACGCAAGGAGCCCTCCATATGGAGTAGTCCCCGAGCATTGGGCCGACTTAGAAAAGTCGGGCTAATGGTCAAAGAAGAAGAATCTCCAAGCTTCGGGGCAGGCAGGCCGCCCAAAGGATAAACTCGCCACATACATCGTGACAAAAACAGTATGCACGTGAACTCATGGAGCGCTCCCGTGGTCGGGTGAAGCCAAAAACGATAAGGGCGGACTGAGCGCCTCGAAGGGAGGAGCTGCTGTGTGGCACAAAGCTCACGCGCCGAACAATGCAAACGGTGGTCACATGTGAACATCTAGCACTGGGCTATAAATATGTGCCAAGGCTCGGAGCCATGTGCTCATCAAGAGATAGGCATAACACCTACCAAATATGTACATATTGGAGACTTGGTGCTGGGTTCATCCTCCGGGGAGGAGTCATGGGGACTTGTTAGCTTGGTGCTATAAGAGTGCTTGCGAGAATCTTGAGGTGTTGATTAGCGTCTGAGTGCTGTCCCGTTCACCCCTGCATTACCGTGTGCCGAGGGCTATGTGGGGTGAAATGCTTTGTAGAGCAAGGGATACCCGGAGGCATTCGCTGTCATCCTTCAAGTAAGGTTCACCTGTCGCCGGTTGCCATGGTGCTACAAGAGAGCTTGCGAGGAGCTCATGTGGACCAAGCTTGCTACGGACGCAGCACTAGGCGCAGGGACGAGTGCCCCAAGCCGTCACCTTGACGATTGATGTGTTTGATCCTTGTGACCGGCCTATGACCGGCTCTTCATGTAATTGTATAGTGTTTGTGATGATCCCTTCTTCATTTCTTGGCTGCACATGCGAGTTCTGTGTTCCTTCTGACCCGGAGATCAGTAAAGGCGTCGTAGGTTCGCTCATCAGCTAGTCTACCCGAGTCACAGAGACTCACTAGCCATAATCAGGGGGCCGAGTCCCCGAGCATCGGGGCTGGCCGAGTCCGGAGACCCGTTGACCGGAGTCAAAAAGCGCCGAGTCCCCGAGGGTCGGGGCTGGCCGAGTCCGGAGACCCGTTGACCAGAGTCAAGAGCGCCGAGTCCCCGAGGGTCGGGGCTGGCCGAGTCCGGAGACCCGTTGACCGGAGTCAAGAGCGCCGAGTCCCCGAGGGTCGGGGCTGGCCGAGTCCGGAAACCCGTTGACCGGAGTCAAGAGCGCCGAGTCCCCGAGGGTCGGGGCTGGCCGAGTCCGGAGACCCGTTGACCGGAGTCAAGAAGCGCCGAGTCCCCGAGGGTCGGGGCTGGCCGAGTCTGGAGACCCGTTGACCGGAGTCAAAAGCGCCGAGTCCCCGAGGGTCGGGGCTGGCCGAGTACTTTGGGCAAAGAGCCGTTGGCGCGCAGAGAGCCGTTAGCCCGCAGTTAACGGGACTTCCGCGGATTTCGTCCGTTAGTTACGGCGCCGTTAGGGTAATTCGGATCGGCAAAAGAGGATAAATCAGATCTATTCCCCGACGGTTTTACCACAGTCAATTTCCAAATCGAGAAACATTCCGCGCCTTCACCACCGCACAGCGCCGCCGCAAAAGCGATTCAACCACCGCCCACTCACCACCGCCGGAGTTCGAGCGCCGCGGTCACCACTACGCGTCCGCCGCCTGAGCGCTTTGAAGGAAATGGAGGACTCGAAGGCGTTGTTGAGGGCACCGGTGGCGGGAGAGGAAGTGGCACCGGCGACGAGGGTGGCGGACACAGGCATTTCCGCGGGCCATGGTGATGTTGACGCGGGGAAGGGGGTGGCGCCCTCCGCGGGCCAGTCTGGGACCGCGGGTGACGCCGCCGCCAGCAAGGGCGGCGATACTGATGCGCCGTCATCCGCCGCCGGGGCGGACGACAAGGGGAAGGCCGTGGCCTCGTCTGAAGAGATCCCGGAGCTGACCTCCGTGCCCGGAGGAGTACCACCCCAAGAACCAGCTTGGGGTCAATCATCTGTGACCGAGGAAAAGCTCCGGGATATGGTGCGCTGGGGTGTGCTCGGGCCGCAGGAGGTGCTGCAGTGGCGGCCCGCTGGCGATGATGCGCGGCCATGGGAGCGGTCCGAGACCGAGATGGTCGTCTTCACGCCTTTTTTCGAGCGTGGGTTCGGATTGCCCACAGGGGACTTCTTTCGGGGGCTTCTTCATTTCTACGGTGTGGAGATGAGTCATCTGAACCCAACCTCCATCTTGTCTATCTCTGTTTTCATCCACCTCTGTGAGGCGTTTCTGGGGGTTCCACCACATTTTGGTTTGTGGCGACATTTGTATCGGATGAAGACAATCGGGGGAGGTTCTGGGAAGAGGTGTTTCGTCTTTGACATGAACGATTCCAACAAGAATTCGCGACAGGAATGGTTTTATGTCGCGAACCATCCCCCGGCTCCGCCTACCCGGACCGGGCACCGCCCAGAGAAGAAGGACTCCTGGGATTCGCTGCCGGAAGGCCAGGAGCTGCAGGAAGCTGAGGAGCTGTTCGAGTTAATCGCCGAAGTGAAGGAGCGGAAGTTGACTGCAGTAGCTGTAATGATCTCCTTTGTCCGGTGACTGACGCAGCCGATCAAGGACCGGGTACATCCTGGGTTTGAATTCTCAGGTGGCAATGACCCGACCCGGGAGCAGGTCCGGACAGTATCCATCCCTGAGACCATGGAAAGGATCTCAGGGTTCATGCGGGGCAAGATCTTCAACGAAGGGATGCCTGTCCCATTTTCTTTGCAGAACCCGCCTCCACCGGTTAGTTCTTTATTTTTCTTGGCACGCTGTGTATCTGACTGCTGAGCTGCAGGATATCCGACTTATATGACTGTACTGTTGCCATGTGTTTGTCTCGTAGGAATGAGCGATGAAGTACTTCAGCCCGGCTCCCCTGCCCGAGGGCAATGTGCGGCTGGAGAAGCTTATGACAGTTGAGGAGGCATCCCGGGCTCCTCGCGTCGTGGACGAGGGGCAGGCCGTGTGGGAGGTGGCCGACTTCATCGTGGCTCCCCAGGAGGAGTTGGAGGATGACCCGGTGGCCCAAGCGCCGACTGGTGGTTTGGGGAGGCCATCACGCCAAGCCATGCGCAAGATGACCGAGTCCCAAAGGGCGGCTCGAGGAGGGTCCCCCAAGCCGCCTCCGAAGTTGAGGCAATCCGCGCGGGCCGAGGCCAAGGCGCGGAGGAAAAGGAAGGCGACGAGTGATGCGGGAGGTGGCGCTGACAGGTCTCCATCAGGGCGTGAGTCCGAGCAGCCTACGCAGGAGAATGTGGGTTGCCAGGGGAGTATCTTCGCCCAGCCGGAGCTGCGACCGGACTCAACCCTGCTGCCAAGCCAAACGCCTCCTCAGTTGCTGCAGCGGGTGCAGTTCAAGCGTCCGTGCAAGAGCGGGTAAGTTGCCTTAGTATTCCGGATTTTCCTTTAATATGCAGGGCTTGAGTTGTTGAAGTGTTGAATGCAGGCTCGGGAGCCAGGTGGGTGCCGACGTCCTGCCACGCCCGGGGGCTGGTGGCAAGGCGCCGCCAAGTCAACCTGCCGCTACGGAGGCGGGGTCAGGGTCCAGCGCTGCTTTGGTCCTACCAGAACAGGTGTCGGCTGGCATGCTGGAGCAGCCGCGTCCGCTAAGTCCACCACGCCTCACCTTGGGGGCGAGCTCCTCCGTGGCAGATCAGCAGGCCAAGGTATCCGAGGCCAACCTCGAGGATACGGCCCTGGAGCATCCTGTGGGGGTGGAGGAGCCGGCTAGGAGCCCTCCTCCACTTGAAGATGACGACAACCGGCTCCTTGGGGAGGATCTGGACGCCAACGCGGGTGCCCACGTACCTTCCCTGGTGGAGGCGATCGCGACCGAGCACAGGGGCGGGCCTCAGGCACCAGAGCTAACTCTGGAGCAGCGGATGGAACTTGACCTTGCGGACCAAGAGAGCGAGCTTCGAAAGCTGCGAAACGTGGCCGGTGTCTTGGATCACGTTGTTCAGGTATGTCGTCCTGGCACCTCATTGTAGTTGTGGGGCATGGGCTGACCATGTGCCCAATGTTTTGCTTGACAGGGTTTCACGGCCTGAGCCGCAAGGGATCTCAACTTCAGGCGGCAAGCCCTGGAGGATCACCGTACCTTGGCGCAGATCCACACGGAGAGAGTCCGTGAGGCTGAGGCCGCCAAGGAGTTCCTTATGAAGAAGGACCGGGAGCTTGCCGACGTCGTGAAGACCAACGAGGAGCTCATGAATGACATGAGGGTCCTGTCGGAGGGTAAATTCTTGTGTTTCTCGTCTGTATGTATTTTGTCCAGGCGACCTGTGCTCATGGCACTTTCTTTGCAGAGGCGAAGAAAAGGGAAGATGCCCTCCAGGGGAAGGTCGAAAAGCTGGCCGGGGCCAAGAAAAAGCTTGAGGACGAGCTGGCCGGGGCCAAGCGAAAGCTTGAGGAGGAGGTGCGGACGCTCAAAGCGGCCAACCTTCGCCTGGCGGCCGAGTCCGAACACCTGACGGAGGCCAATCAGGCCTTGAAGGATTCACATGACCAGGCCATGCATGGTGAGTATCTTCTGGCGAGTCTTTTGCAGCTTGAACGGGTCAGAGTGTTTATGTGGGTGCCTTTGCAGGGCTCGAACCGAGTTGATGGAGCTGAAGCAGGCGGCTGAGTTCAACGCCAATTCGCTGGTGCCTGCCGGGTCGGGCCCGGCTACACTGACGTTGGCGCAACGGCTCCGAGCCGGTCCTACTTGTGCCGCCCAACTGGTGCAAGAGATGGTTGTTGGCTTTGGGAGCCGGATCCTAGCGCTCCTTCGAGTACACTTCCCGTCCCTTGAGCTTGCGCCGAACGCCGACGGTCTTCCAAAGGAGTTTGCCGACGATGAGTTTGACGAGCTGGTCGACGAATGTACCCCCTTGACACAGGCTGTAGCAAAGGAACTCGGCCTGTAAAAACAATTATGGATGAAAACTCTGCAGTATACATATATGTACAAAATTCCGAGTTGAATTGAAGCATTAATGTGCATTGGTGTTTTGTTGGACCCTTTTCCCTGCCGACTAGGACTTTGCGTCGCCCAACTAGCCACTGCCTTGTACCGTTTAAGCACCCTTTTTGACCCGCTGACCACTGCTCACGGAGAGGACGGCTTACCCTGCTACACTGCTCAGTGGGGAGGCTTAGGTGTAGGGGGCGCACGGGTTGAGCACGGGGCTCAGGGTTTCACAGTCGGGGACTCGGACCAGCCAGGTTAGCTTAGTTGTCGCTGGGGGGAACATGGGGTTGGGCAAGGACTCAGAAGTCGGAGTAAGCGGGTACTCCCCCGTTATCGTGATGGATAAAACATTGTCTGGGTCGGGCCCAGTCCTAAAGCATCAGCATGGATGTCGGGTAAGGAGACAACAGCAAGCCATGAGGCGAAGATACTTTTATTGACATGAGACAAGGGATACATAGCTTTTGTGCTTTTCTACGGATAGAATTTGACGAGGTGCTCGATGTTCCACACGTTCGGGACGGGGTCACCATTAGCCCACTGGAGGCTGTATATTACTGGCGAGACGACTTCCTTGACGATGAAAGGACCCTTCCAAGGGGCTAAAAGCTTGTGCTTGTCCTTGGTGGACATGACTCGGCGCAGGGCCAAGTTGCCGACGTTGAGGGAGCGTTCCCGGACGTTTCTATCGTGATACCTCCGTACTTGCTATTCGTGTCTGGCATGCCGGACCAGCGCAGCAAGTCGGTGTTCTTCTAGGCAGTCGATGTCGACTTGGCGGCCGATTTCTGCTTCACCTTCCTTGTAGTGCTGGATGCGCGGAGCACCATGGGCAACGTCGGCTAGGAGGACGGCTTCAGAGCCGTATACCAGGAAGAAGGGAGTATATCCCGTTGCTCTGCTCTTCTGTGTCCGTAGACCCCATATGACATGGGGTACTTCCTTGGCCCATCGGCCGGCGTGCTTGTTGAGTCCGTCGTACATGGCCTTCTTGAGCGAGTCCTGGACCATGCCATTGGCTCGTTCAACCTGTCCATTACACCTGGGGTGTGCCGTGGAAAAGTAGTAGACATCGATGCAGTTATCTTGGCAGAAGTCCCAGAACACATGGCCTGTGAACTCGGACCCTAGGTCCGTGACGATGCGGTTTGGGACGCCAAACCGATGGGTGAGCTCTTCAATAAATTTGGCAGCTGTGGCCGACTTGGTGTCGGTCACGACCTTGTACTCAATCCACTTGGTGAACTTGTCAACTGCCACCAAGAGGTGCTTGAATCTGCCCGGAGCGGTCCTGAAGGGCCCAACATTGTCGAGTCCCCATATGGCGAATGGCCAAGATGGGGGAATGGTTCGAAGAGCCTGAGCCGGCAGGTGCTTTTGCTTCTGGAAGAACTGGTAGCCGGTACAGCAGCGCACCAACTCTTTTACATCAGACTGGGCTGTTGGCCAGTAGAATCCTGCCCTGTAAGCTTTGCCGACTAGGGTCCCTGCAACGACATGGTTGTTGCAAGTACCTGAGTGAATGTCTTGCAAGAGGCTGATGCCTTCGTCACGGAGGACACACTTCATGAGTATGCCTGTGGAGGCGGCCTTTCTGTACAAGGCGTCGCCGATGACGACATAATTTGTCGCGCGCCGAGTCAGCTTCTCAATTTCCTCCTTCATACCCGGTGACCAGTTCTCTGTGAGGAAAGCGATGAAGGGCGCACCAGTCTGCTTGCACCACAAGAACCTCATTGGTCGGCGGGCCACCCGGGGGTGGCTCCGTGTTGGGCACAGGGCTGCCGTCCTCAAGCATCTTGATGGATGGGGTGCGCAGGTCTTGGATGAAGACGCCGACTGGCACCTGGGCTCTGGTGGATCCTAGCTTGGATAGGACATCGACAGCGATGTTATCTTCCCGGAGGACATGGTGGAACTCGAGCCCATAGAAATGAGCCTCAAGTTTGTGTACCTCAGCGCAGTATGCGCTCATGGTTTCCTTGGTCGTGTCCCAATTCTTGTTGACTTGTTCGACGACTAGCTTGGAGTCACCATAGCACATTAGCTGCTTGATGACGAGTGAAACCGCGATCCGGAGACCGTGGATGAGGGCTTCGTACTCGGCCCCATTGTTGGTAGCCTGATAGTGTATCTGAAGAACGTATTTCAGGTGCTGCCCCTCCGGGGAGATGAATAGCACTCCTGCGCTGGCTCCCTCAAGGTTGAGGACGCCATCGAAGTACATCTTCCAGTGCTCTGGCCGTTCCGCGGGGGTTGATGTCTGGATCTCCGTCCACTCGGCCACGAAGTCGGCCAGTATCTGGGACTTGATGGCCTCCCGTGGCTCGAAGTTGATGGTGTGCTCGCTGAGTTCAACGGACCACTTGACGATGCGGCCGTTGGCATCTCTGTTGTGGAGGATGGCTCCAAGAGGGAAATTCGAGATGACTCGAATAACGTAGGCCTGGAAGTAGTGGCGTAGCTTCCTGGCGGTGATTAGGAGCGCGTAGAGCAGCTTCTGAGGATGGAGGGACCCGACCTTGGACTCACTGAGTACCTCAGTGACGAAATATACAGGGCACTGGACCTTGTATGGGTGGCCTTCTTCTGGTCGCTCGACGACCAGGGCCGTGCTGACTACGTGAGTGGTAGCCGAGATGTATAGCAGTAGCTCTTCCTCGGGGGTCGGACCCATGAGTACCGGAGGTGTAACTAAGAACTCCTTGAGGTCGGCCAGGGCCTTGCCAGCCTCAGGGATCCACTCGAACTTGTCCGCCTTCTTGAGGATCTTGAAGAATGGAAGTCCCTTCTCGCCGAGTTTGCTGATGAACCGGCTCAGGGCCGCCATCATTCCCATGAGCTTCATGATGTCCTTTTTGCACTTAGGTTCCTTGAGGTTGTGTATGGCGTCCAGCTTGACTGGGTTCGCCTCGATGCCGCGTTGGCTGACCAGGAAGCCCAGGAGCTTTCTCGACGGCACCCCGAATACGCACTTCGTAGGATTAAGCTTCCATCTGAAGCGGCGCAGGTTGTTGAAAGTTTCCTGCAGGTCGGCGATAAGGGAGTCGGCATCGTACGTCTTGACGACGACGTCATCCACGTAAGCGTCCACGTTGCGACCAATTTGGCTTTGCAGGCAACCTTGGATGGCCTTCTGGTATGTGGCATCGGCGTTCTTCAACCCGAAGGTCATCGTCTTGTAGCAGTAGATGCCATGCGGTGTGATGAACGCTATTTTGTCCTGGTCGGACGTCTTCAGGGCTATCTGGTGATAACCCGAGTAGCAGTCGAGAAAGCACAGGAGCACGCAGCTGGACGTAGAGTCGACGACTTGATCAATTCGCGGAAGAGGGAAGGGGTCTTTAGGGCAGTAGTTGTTGAGATCCGTGTAGTTAATGCACATTATCCATTCACCGGATTGCTTCTTTACAAGTACAAGATTTACAAGCCACTCAGGGTGTTTGCATTCTCTAATGAAACCGGCAGCTAGGAGCTTATTCAATTCTACCCTAATGGCCTCCTTGCGATCTTGAGCGAATCGGCGCAGCTTCTGCTTGGCGGGCTTTGTGTTCTTGCTCAATTCCAAGGAGTGCTCAGCCTTCTCCCTCGGAACTCCCGGCATGTCTGATGGCTTCCATGCGAAGATGTCCCAGTTGTCTCGGAGGAAGGAGGTGAGCGCGTCTTCCTATTTAGGAGTGAGCCCTGGCCCTATGAGGGCCGTCTTGGAGGGGTCGTCGAGTCCCAAGCTGATCGCTTTGGGCTTCTGTAGGTGTCAGCACCGTGGGCTGCTGCTTCTGCTCCGAGAGGACAGGCTCGCCGGTCGCCGCCTTGGTGGCTTCTTCCGCCAGTAAGGTGGCATTGCTGAGTTGCTGGGACAGCTCAGCTATCTTGATTGCCTCCCCGTCGCATTCGAAGGAGGTCTTGATGTCTCCACGGATGTTGAGGACGCCATTGGGAGCCGGCATCTTCAGAACCAGATATGTGTGGTTCAGAATAGCCATGAATCGGGCCAGCATGGGCCTGCCAAAGATGGCATGGTAGGAACTCTTGAAGTCGGCCACCTCAAAGTATAGGAACTCCGTACGGTAGTTGTCGGCCGTGCCAAATGTGACTAGTAAGGCGACCCTTCCTATTGGATAGGAAGCTTTTCCTGGCACAATGCCGAAGAACGGATCTTCAGCGCTCAGGAGCCTGCTGTAGTTGAACCCCATGCTGTTGAGGGTGCTGGTGAAGATGATGTTGAGGGCGCTCCCGCCGTCAATCAAGACCTTGGAGAGGAGGACCCTGTCGATGATCGAAGCTACGACGAGTGGGTAGGACCCTGGCTTGGGCAGGTACACCCAGTGGTCGTCACGGCTGAAAGTGATGGGCGTCTCTGACCACTGGAGGTATTCCACCGGCTTGGTGGAGACCATCTTCACCTCGCGCTTGTGGAGCTTGCCCTTGCGCCGATCTGGGAAGGCGCCGGGCCCCCCAATGATGATGTTGACCTGGCGATCAGCATGCTGGAAGTCGCCATTGGCAGCCCGCCTGGAGGCTTCAGGCGGCGGTGGTAGTCGGCGCTCATCGTCTTGGCGACGTTGATCATCCCGACGAGCCGGAGCATCGCGGTCGCGTTCGCCGCGTCGGTAATCATCGCGGCGATCGCGGTATTCTCTGCGGCGGTAGTCGTCCCGCCGGTCACCGTTGTAGCCATCACGGCGGTAGTTGTTGTATCGACCGCCATTGTTGTTGTAGCGCTGTTTCTTGGTCGGAGGCAGGGCGCCGAGTTCTTTGAGCAGCGCGTGACAATCACGGAGATTGTGCTTTGTGTCTTTGTGGAAGGGACACTGATCATTCAGTGTGTCATGGAATTCCTCGGCAAGGAACCTGGGTTCCTGCCGGCCTTCTTGTTCTGCCAGGGCTATGAGGGGCTCAGGGCCTGTCTTGCGCCCGTGGAGTGGCTCGTGACGCTTCGAGCTTTCAACCCGGTCGTCGTCTTCCGGGCGCTTCTGTTTGTTCTTGAACTGGGCCTGCTCAGCCTGATCGGCCCGAACCTCCAAGTTGACCACCTCCATCAGGTCGGAGACCGTGACTAGGTTGGTTTTGAAGAGCGCGCGGAAGAGCTAGTTGTCAATGAGACCACGCCGGAACGCGTCGATGACATCCCGGTCCTCGACATCGGCGATCTTGTTCCGGTTGTCGAAGAAACGGTCGGAGTAGTCTCAAAGACTCTCGCCCTTCTTCTGCTTGATGTTGTCCAGATCAAATCTAGTACCTGGCCGAGTGTAGCTCGCCTGGTAGTTCTTGGTGAAGGCATGGCAGAGATCTGCCCAGCTATCGATGGTGTTCCGGGGGACACCCTCAAGCCATAGGAGCGCTTCCTTGCCTAGCATCACAGGGAAGTAGGCGGCGGCTTGGTCGTTGGTCCCATGGGCGGCTTTGACCGCCGTGTGGTACGTCTTGAGCCAGAGCTTGGGGTCAGAGCGACCGTCAAACTTCTCCACGAGGGCTGGCTTGAAGGACTCGGGCCAACGGATGGCACGGAGTCGGGCGGAGAAGGCGCAAAACTGTCGAAGTCTTCCTCATCGTCGTTGTGGTGGTCGCGGCGAGGAGGTCGAATTTGGTTGGCACGGGGCCGAGCATCATCACGTGCATAGCGGCGGTCGTCCCGCGGGGGGCCGTACCGTGCGTCGTATTGCTCACGTTCCATGAGCTCATGAACGACACGGCGCTCGTTTTCCTCTGCTGAGGCATCACCTGCCTCGCCAACCGGCTGGCGGTCGGGTCGGCCATAATCCCGGTCATACCGCTCGCGGCGCTCGAGCTCGGCCGCATCGCGTTCTCGGTGACGAGCGTCGAGGTTGGCGCGGATGTCGCGAGCGTAGTCCCTCAGGCGATCGCGGAGATCATCAGGTTGGTGGTGCTGTTGGCACCTGTCACGCCGGTCTTGGTAGCGATCATGGCGAAGATCCGTGTTGCGCGGGTTACACCGTTCCTCTTCTTCGTCTTCATGGTGGTTCTGGGCCACCTCTTCCTCCACGACAGGTAGTGGAGGGTTCCGTCGGTGTTGCTGGTCCTGATCCGATCTGCTATGAGCAGAGCGGTGGCCTGAAGAACGATGGCCAAAAGAGCGAGCCGAGTTAGATCGCCCAGATCAGGATCTGGCATGATACGATCTCTCGATTTGCTCCTGGGCGGCTTCGAGCTGGGCTCGGGCACGCTGCACCTCAGGGGTGTCGGGCATATGCCCTAGCTCGGCGAACGCGGCGGCGACGTTGGCCTGTGGCGTGCGGAACGACACCTGGGCGAACGCTCCGTCGAGGTTCTGGGGGTGGACCCCGTGGGGGCCTCGAGGCGGAGGTCGTTGTCTTTGTGGAGCCCCAGGAGGGATCTCTCCAGCAGCTGCAGCAGCTGCAGGTGCATCAGCAGCTGCGGCGGCCGCAGGGTTTCCGGCGGGTGCGGCTGCCGGGTTTCCGGCCGGTGCTTGGGGCAGGGAACGAAGCTAGGACTGAGGAGGTCAAACACGGTGATGTTGGTCAAACTGTTCACATCGAGAGATATAAATGTACCACTATGCCCCTATATTGTCCAAGTTGTATAGTCATGAGGATGATGCCTGGTTTTCAGGGGCATAAGTGGAATGTAAAGATGTCTCTTGACCTCCCTATAAAAGGGGAGCCCTCACCAACATGTAAGGGGGCTGATTCCTGAGAATACTGTTGATGAGTAATTTACTGTTGCTTGTCTCTTGTTCTCAGTCTTAGTTACTGTTTGTGCTTATTGTCTTCAGCTATATCACATAAGTAGATCGAGAAGCTCTTGTTCAGATCTGGCAATATCAACACTGGCGATGTGGTCAACCTCTTCTTGAGTTCCTCAAAACACTTCTAGCATTGCTCGGTCCACACAAACTTCGCATTCTTCTCTAGTAAGGCTGTCACGGGTTTGGCATTCTTAGAGAATCCTTCGATGAATCTCCAGTAGTAGCCTGCAATTCCTAGGCAACTCTGGATCTGACTGACATCCTTTGGTGGGCTCCAGCCTAGAACATCCTTCACTTTCTTAGGATCAACTGCCACTCCTCCATTAGAAATCACGTGTCCAAGGAATGACACCTCCTTCAGCCAGAAATCACACTTACTGAACCTAGCAAACAGCTGTTGTTCCCTCAATCTCTGTAGCACCAATCTCAGATGTTCCTCATTCTCCTCTTCATTCTTGGAGAAAACCAAGATGTCATCAATAAATACCACCACAAATTAATCCAGATAGTCCATGAACACCTTATTCATCAGATACATGAAGTATGCAGGTGCATTGGTTAGCCCAAAAGACCTCATAGTAAATTCATACAATCATAACGAGTAGTGAAGGTTGTCTTTGGTATATTTGACAGACAAATCCTCATTTGATGATATCCTGATCGCATGTCAATCTTAGTGAACACACAAGCTCCTCTCAGCTGATCAAACAAATCACCAATCCTGGGTAAACGGTACTTATTCTTGATGGTAACATCATTCAGAGCTCGATAATCCACACATATTCTCTGAGTCCCATCCTTCTTCTCAACAAATAATACAGATGCTCCCCAAGGTGAAGAACTAGGGTAGATATTAACCTTTTTCTTTCTGGAGCATGCACAGTTTACCTTCAGCTTGATATTATTCCATTGACCCAAGATATAGAAAAATTTGCATCTCAGATTGTGCATCCAATCCGACTACTAAAACAGTTCAGGAGCTTAACTGAAATATGTGGTGGATTTTAGTTTCACGTGGATATCTTGAGGCTCTTGAAACAGCTCGAGCTGGCCAACCATACGACATGTACTCTGAATTTAAAGTATTTCTGTTCTAACAACAAAAAGAAAAGGTAACTTCAAACAATTTGGAGTCGCTTCTGTCCATCAGAAATTATAGATGGTGTACCACAAAACTCATTTCATAGTTCATTGGTAAATGGCATTCACAATGCATGAGCATGACCCTAAAATTAACCCTAGACAAGGTACACAAACAACTAAATTCATAAACAAAAACTTCAATTTTGTGAGGAGCACAAAAAGTTCTTTTTAATTTTAGCATACAGACCATGATCTGTAGTCCAGTTGATGAATACATGATCTCCAAATGGGAAGACAATATGTGGTAACAGAGCATCTCACCAAATAATGGCAAAAAGCAAAACTATTAAACTATATATAGCCAGTCTTAGGAGGCTCAAAGGAGACCCAATTAATTAAACAAATGGAAATTTTGATAGTAATAGTTTCATACCTCAGTTTGAACCTAGAGATAAATCGATTCTCTACCTAGTAAACAATTGATTTCTACCACAGTGTATGCATCCTGCAAGAGACATGCAAATGTATAGTTGATTGAAAAATGGAAGCCAATTTATCTAACAGATGATTCTCTCTACAAACTAAAACCCATGTAGCAAGTAGCATGCATCGTGCTGGTTGCAGATTTGATTAAATAATACATATCAATAAGACATCATCTAACTATTTGACAGATAGAACTACTATGCATGTATATGTCCGTGAACTTCCAAACATTGTAAAGATTACTTTGCCTTTGCTCACTGTCCCTACCGGTGTCTCCACAAAGCATGATCGTGCCTCTACCTGTAAAAGGTGTTGCTGGCTGCTGGGCCTCTGGTTCCTTAAGATATTGATGACATCTTTGCTTCCTAACATTTATCTAATTGAAATTCTTCCCTGCTTAGTGCCACTTCTTCACGGATTTAACGTAAGGAACTAAAATAGAAAAACTAATGTTGGGGGATTGGCCTGCCAAGGAAACGCCTTCACCCGCTCATTTTGCATTTGAGCTCCTGTCATTTGCCTTCGCTACGTGTATTTAGGAGGCTATTGCCTTCACTAGAGATCAGGTGTTATGCAGTGATCCACCGCCTTCGCATCAGGGATTCATCATTTGGGAGTGCGAAGGCAAACCATGAATACTACCTACATACGTTTGGTTTCTATCTCCTTCGCTAAGTGATTTGGCACTGAGGAATTGTTCGCTTCCTTCGGTGATAAAAATTGACCAGAGTGGATGCGAAGGCAATTCCCAGATACTACCTGTATGTGTGCGGTCCATCTCATTATACAGGCTCAAGACAGGCCCTGGTGATGGCGCAGCGTCTTTTCCTCTCCGAGCAAGAGAAGGCGTTGCGCGACCGAAGGTGCTCCGGGTGGTGAAGGCGACAAAGATCACGGGAGGCACGGTGAAGACAACGTGGACCAGGTCCAAACCGAGTCAAAGACGGAGTTGCTGGTCTATGCATTCACATTGAGGCGTGCGAATGTACTCTTATGACCCTGGAAAGCCAAGGTTGTTTAGTCTAGAGGATGATGCCTGATTTCCAGGGGTATAAGGGGAATGTAAAAAGTGCCTCTTGACCTCCCTATAAAATGGGACCTCCCACCAACGTGTAAAGGGCTGATTCCCGAGAACATTGTTGATAAGTAATTTACCGTTGCTTGTCTCTGTTCTCTGTCTTGGCTATTGTTTGGGCTTATTAGCTTTGGCACTAACCCAACAATTGGTGCCCACCGTCTGTGCTGTGCACGAAGGAAACCCACGAACACCACTATGCCACCAAGAAGAGTAGTAACAAGACCACCCACCAACACCATCGAAGACACACCCTCAACCGGCGAAGCCGATGCCCAAGCCATAATTCCACCAAGCACCTTACCACCCATAACCGAAGCCATCACTGACGAAACGGAAGTCGATGAAGACGCTCTCACCACTGAAGAAAAGCTGTGCAGGGTGGAGGAAAGGCTCCGCCTTCGCCGTCTGGAGCAGCAGAGAGAGCTCGAAGCTACACAGCTGGAGCTACAACAGCAAATGCAAGAAGAGGAAGAAGAGCAACAACACCAGCTGCTGCAGGTCAGGAAGCAGTTGGAAGAGCTGAGACAAGCGAAGCAAAGAAGATTGAACTCCACAAACCCCAGAGCTGCGAAGCTCCGAGAAGAACTCGAGAGAGCCAAGAAATAAGTTGCTGAGCTCCAAACAGAACTCAATGATCCAACTGCCTTCGCTAGTGCTGGAACAAATCGCATTTCCACATCGGAAACCGGCTTCCAAGTGCTGCACACTCGTCCCATTGATCACACTTGCCCTCTCTCAGAAAGTCTGCAATTGGCAAGATGGCCGCCTTTGTACAAGCCCATCTCTCTACCAAGGTACAATGGCCTCACTGACCCCAAGCAATTTCTCATGAGCTATGAGGCTGCAATAGCTTCGGCAGGGGGAGATGATGTAGTGCTGGCAAAGTCTTTCATCATCGTTTGCGATGGCACTGCAATCAACTGGTACACAAAGCTTCCTGGGTTATCTATTAGCATCTGGTATGACCTGAAAAGAGAGCTAATCAAGAATTTCAGCATTATGGGAGATCAAGCACTCTCATATGCGGAGCTAACTCTACACCAACAGCCGAAGGAATCTTTGGAAGATTATTTTCGCAGGTTTGTGGGACTGCGATCTCAGGCTCCTCATATTCCTGATGAAACCGCCAAATTTGCAGCTATACAGGGGCTTCGGCCTGGTCCATTCGCAAAGCACATTGCAAGGAAAACTCCAGCAACCCTTGGAGATTTGTATGAGGAGTTCAAAAAATACTGTCGATCCGACAATGACAACCGAATGCGAATTGCTAGAGAAGCCGTCATGAAAAGCCAGTATGATTTCCAAAACAAGCAACACTACTACAACCAAAACCATTACCAAAACTATCCATCCCAAACTATCATGAGCGTGGAAAGTCCGCCTTCGTTCCAAGAGAACAAACACTCTCACCCAAAAAGCCAATTCCAGAACCAAAGAAATGAACCTACCCAAAGAGGTGGAAGAACCGTCAGAGGCCAAGGAAGAGGAAGGGGTCCGCCTTCGGGACCAGAGCTTTTTTGCTAATTGTAACTCGTGTGAAATATATGAACGAGCTATTCCCCAAAAAAAGTTGCATCGAAAGCGATTGGCTTCGACCAAATCACTGGTATTCAATAAACCAAATAGAACTAAATTGACCCTACCAAAGGTAAGGCCAATTTAGATCTACAAATGCTTACTCTAAGGAGTAAAAGGGGCTTCGGCTCAGATTGCTTATTATCCAAAATGCTTACTCCAAGGAGTAAAAGGGGCTTCGGCTCAATTTATTTTTTATACATCCAAAATGCTTACTCTAAAAGGGTAAATGGGGCTTCAGCTCAAACCATTCCTCAAAACCCAAAGCATGAACTCCAAAGAGCAAGTGCGAAGAAAATTCTTCGTCAAACTACTCGGCAAAATGTTTGGCAGCTGAGTTTTGAACGAAAAGCATAAACTCGCTTTGGGTAGAGGAGGCGTTTCCCTCAAAAACGAAGGCAAATCGAGTTTAATCTCTTTCGTTAAAACACAAAATATTCATCTACACATGTAGCTTCGCATAAGTCATGAAGATACTCGCCTTCGAATGTAAAAATACAAACTCGCTTTGGGGGGAGGAGGCGTTTCTCTCAAAAGCGAAGGCAAAACGAGTTCATATTCATTCATACAAAGTCGTAGTTACATCACATGTTGCAAGCTTACATCAAACATTCTCAGAACATTTCAAACACATATCCATAAAACTGCTCGCCAGACCTCCCAAAACGAGGAGCATTGTAAACGCATGCGAAGTCCTTGTCATCGGGACTAACTTCCAACGGCTCCATCTTTGGAATGCCCCGCGAAATAGCTTCGGCATTCCTTCTCGCAGCGAGCTCAACTCGATCTGAGCCGTGAGCAACAAACGCAGTAAAAAAATCAAAAACGCCGAACTCGGTGCGATGATAAAACTCGTGACAATACTCCAAAAAGTCACCATGACTAGAGTTTGGATAAAGTCGCCGAAATTCCTTCCAAGCGAAGCTAGAAATACAAAGTGGCCCATCACGCATGGCCAGTGGCGTAAGTTCGAGCATCTCATCACCCTGAATATACACAAATATACAAGTTCAAAAGGACTGCCCGCTCAATAAGTCCTAACTCTAATTACAATCTAAAAGATCCTTAGACCTGTGGATTGACTCCGGGGGCCCCTTGGCCACTTTGTCCTTGCGAAGAGGAAGAAACACCAGCTTCGGAGGCAGCAGCACCAGTTGCAGCGGCACCAGAGGTGGCGCCAGCTTCGGCAGCCTCCTTCGCAGCAGCCTCTCTCGCGGTGGCTTCGGCTTCGGCCTTCAGCTTCTCTTTCAGCTCCTTTGACTGAGAATACATAAGCTATCAAACAAAACAACATAAAATTGAGAACAAAATGAATAAAACAAGATCACGACGGCAACTAACAAAGTACCTTAGCCAGCCGATCGCGGGTAATATTCTGAGCCGCCAGGCGTCCACTGGCAACCCAGAAGTGCTTTAAGAAAAGCGCCTTCGCAATCAACATGTTTTTTAGAAAAGAATCACCATCGGCAGGATCCTTGGGCTCCGGATAAGGATAGCCTTTCCGAACCAAGGCGTTATAATGCTCACAGCCGTTGTCAGAGAGAATCTTCAATAAATTGCATGAGCACAGGTTGACAGCGAAGTCTCTAACAGATTCAATTACTGTTGGAAGCGAAGTAAATTCATGGTCAATCCAACCAAAAAGCTTATCCAAGCTGTACTCTTTGTTGGGGAAGGCAAGGGGCTCCGCTCCAAACTGTCACAAGGCCCCCTTGTATAAGCGATATAGCTTCAAGCCACGCTCCCAGGCAACATTGATCACATCTTCATTTTCTTTGCGAAGGGAAATGGTTGAAGTACGTGGCGACACAACCTCACACTCAAAGTTCTCACTACGAGACCGATATGACTCAGCATCACGAGATAGCTTCTCCTTAACACTCATGAGAGTGTCAACCTCACTCTTCAAGACAGAAATCAAGTCAGTATCTTCGACAACTTTCTTTCGAAGGCCCTCTAGGACATCATCCTTGTCCACAACCTGAGCCTCCAAGGCAACAACCTTTTCCTTAAGCAAGTTGGCTTCGCCAGCCTGAGCTTCCAAAGCAGCAACCCTGTCCTTTAAAGACTTGTTCTCATTAACAATGCACTCCTGGTCCTGGCGAAGCAAATTCCTCTCATTCTCTAGATCCTTCTTGATTCTGTCAATATTCGCTTGGATCTGGAGAAGCTCAGCTTTCTCCCTTCGCAACCTCACCAACTCCTCGCGCTCAGCAACATGAGGTTGGGAACTTGAGCATGCAACTCATTGATAGCTACAACAACCTGTGAGAGAAAATAATCTCCTCGTTCAGTATTACGAGATCGGCAACTCGAAGCCAAGTCAATAACAAAGTTAAAGGCGAAGTGCGTGAAATTCACACCTTCAATCCCGAAGCCAAAATGTTAGAGCTGATACTTTCAGGATCCAGGGTTCGCACAAGCTGTTGATATTCTACAAGCACAAAATAATGATAACATTGTTACCTTCGCAAAAAATAGCTAAAGGAAAAAACTAGTTATAACTCTGTTCAGTCTTATATGAACATAATTGTCTTCGCTACTGCGATGCTCTTTTGTGGTGTATGGGCCAAGAATATCAATGGCCCGTCGCTCTACACAAGCAACAAACTCTGCTGCGGACATACCTTCAGGGATCCTCGCCCAAAACGAGGGAAAGCAACACTGGTATGATCACCATGAGGTTTCCACTCAACATTAAAAGGCTTCCAGTCGGCAGATAAAAATAAACTCCAGCAGCGAGATCAGCAGTAATACCTTCCTCAATAAGATCATGGCTGCGGATTGTTCGCGAAGCCGTTCGAAAGGCCATCTAGCATTCAGTGAATCCAGCACTTTCTGCGTTAAACATTGGACAAGAAACAAACTTAAGCCAATCAACCTGGCTGTGTAGAGGGAAAGACACAGATTTAGTCCCATCCTCCAAAATAATCTCCTCCGAAGGTACCCTTACATAAAACCAGTACTTCTGTCAATCCTTGGTCCACTTATTCCTCTGAGCGAAGGAAGTTTCTACCTTCACAAAATTGGAACCACGGCGACGTCCAGTGAAGGTCACACAACCAAAATCAGGAGTAAATAGCTTGCCTTCGACCTCAGTTGACGTGCTCTAATTATGGCCTTCATACAGTCGGAGGAAGCCATCAACTGTAACTGGTGACTCATGCGTCTTTACAGTCTAGAAAAACCGGAGAAGATGGCTGATGGCATTGGGTGTCAGATGATGCAACTGTAAGCCATAGGGCGCAATCATCTTCGCAATGATGTTGTCAATGGGTATCTTCAGGCCCGCAATAAAAAAATCCATGAAGACCACAGCTTTGTCTTCGCGAGGGTTAGGGGTAGTGTCGGCACCAGGAGCACAGCCCCAACCCTCAGGAAAATATCCCTTCTCTTCATAGAATTTGATGTCATTCTCGCCAACTTTAGATTTGCCAAATACAAGTGTTTTTGGCTTCTTTGTGGGATCCACTAGATCCTCAACATTGGCTTCAACGTTGTCCAAATTCTCATCTTCACCCGCCTCTTCTTCCTCGACGTGGTCGTCGCCAGAAACATCGTCAGCGGCTACAGTTTCATCCTCCAACTGCTGAGCAAAGTCTTCAGCCTCAGTATCACTCATCTCCCGACAAGGAGACCGATCCGCCCTTTGTGCCTCGAGACTACCTTCGCCAGCCATATCAGTTAGCAAAGTAGTCTGTCTGGTGCGTGCCGCTGCAAAAATGACAACAATTGTCTTTACATGAGCGAAGGAAATCAGTGAAAACAAAAATATTCAAATACAGCCACAAAGCGAAGACAAATAATGAAAGAGTATGACAAACACCTCAAAGCTTATTAGCAGAAGGGTGGAAATCAAATGCCTTATAACGCGAAGGAGCTTTCGTAAACAGAAAGCGATTGACAGCGAAAGCAAGAAAAGATAAAAAAGGGGACCCCTTCGGTCCTATTTATAGGGCAGTAAAAATCTGACCGTTACCGCATCTTGAAAAATGAACCGGCACTGACGATTCAAAAAATAAATACAAATAAAAATAAAAATGAAATTGAAAATAAGAATAAAATTGCAGAACGCGAAGCCAAACTCATAGCGAAGTCATTGACTCGGGATTTACTCCAACGGGAGGAGCCGTTTCCCTGGAACAGGCGAAGGCAATCCTGAATTTTCGAGGACATCGGCCTGTTGGAGAAAGCCCTCATTCGCGAGGGGCTACTGTTGGAGGATTGGCCTACTGAGGAAACGCCTTCACCCGCTCATTTTGCATTTGAGCTCCTGTCATTTGCCTTCGCTACGTGTATTTAGGAGGCTATTGCCTTCGCTAGAGATCAGGTGTTATGCAGCGATCCACCGCCTTCGCATTAGGGATTCGTCATTCGAGAGTGCGAAGGCAAACCATCAATACTACCTGCATACGTTCAGTTTCTATCTCCTTCGCTAAGTGATTTGGCACTGAGGAATGATTCGCTTCCTTCGGTGATAAAAATTGACCAGAGTGGATGCGAAGGCAATTCCCAGATACTACCTGTATGTGTGCGGTCCATCTCATTATACAGGCTCAAGACAGGCCCTGGTGATGGCGCAGCGTCTTTTCCTCTCCGAGCAAGAGAAGGCGTTGCGCGACCGAAGGTGCTCCGGGCGGTGAAGGCGACAAAGATCACGGGAGGCACGGTGAAGGCAGCGTGGACCAGGTCCAAACCGAGTCAAAGACGGAGTTGCTGGTCTACGCATTCACATTGAGGCGTGCGAATGTACTCTTATGACCCTGGAAAGCCAAGGTTGTTTAGTCTAGAGGATGATGCCTGATTTCCAGGGGTATAAGGGGAATGTAAAAAGTGCCTCTTGACCTCCCAATAAAATGGGACCTCCCACCAACATATAAAGGGCTGATTTCCGAGAACACTGTTGATAAGTAATTTACTGTTGATTGTCTCTGTTCTCTGTCTTGGCTATTGTTTGGGCTTATTAGCTTCGGCACTAGTCCAACAACTAACACAATCATCATAGCAATTTTAGGAGCTACAGGTCTCTAGAACCATTGTACCATGCACCAATACAACTTTGCTAAAACAAAACAGCTGGAGCAGCAATCTGATAGACTGACAAAGAACAAGGATTAGAGCACCTTTTTCAAAGGGCAAAGACTAGCACAGAAAGGCAATTTTTGGTACCCTGTCGATCTTGTACACCAACCAAGATCATTGGACCAATGAAAAGAATAATGTAACAGTAATATATGGTACTTACTGGATTGAATATCTAGGCAAATCTTAAGAGACAATAAAATTGTACAACACTCTGGGGATGTCGGTCACAAAAATTTTGTTTTGATATGGACACTAAGTAAATTATATATGAAGCAAATAAGTTATGTATTTGCAGATTAGATCTAAGTTTGGTAGCAAACTTGAATAAACAAGAGTTGTACGACTCTACACTCGGCACCACCAAAATGGTAACATAGTAATCATATCCTTTGTGATTGAAATGTTAACATAGATAACCATATCTTTTGTGATGAGAAAACATATCCAAACTAAAGCATTAGCATCAATAGAAAAGGCCGGAGAAGGAAATATGTCAGATACCTTAATTTTTTAATGAGCATGTTAATTGTTGATTGCTCTTATGGAGTGAAGCTCTATTCCAAACTGAGATTCCTGCATGGTTCAATGAGACTAGCCGTAACTTGCTTCCGCCGGCATGAAAAGTAAACAATGGTGAACCCCTCTTGCATCTCCTCTTTCAAAACCCTAGCCTCGATCGACATGTTCTTCCAGCACACCGCCACCGGGACGAAGATGACGATCCCCATCAGGTACTCGTACCCCCTCGAGAGAGCCTTGACAGATCCCCACAGCCCAAATGCCTTGACCACCGGTTTACTTGCTTGCGATATCAGTTGTAAAGAGCACAAATGGATTGGAGCCTGTGAAATGTTTTCTATAGCAATCTTAACATTTTTACAGCAGACATTGAATACTTGCACAGGTACATTCCTGGCGGGCCAATAGTTCAAAAGTATTTTCATCTGACAATTTTTATGGCTTGATACTAGGCCCAGCAGATGACATTTAGGGGCTTGAGAAATGAAATTAGACGGGCAATGCTGATGGACATACCCGCGGAATGGCCCATCCTGTGGGTGCAAATGCAAGGAAGCTTGCGAATATGTCACCAACTGTAAGATGCAGAACGGTGAAAAGAACTACCAGCGTTCCAACAGATCCGATGAACAAGAACAATTTTAGAAGCCGAAACATAAGCTGGAAATCCGCACTAAATTTCTTTCTTCCCATGGATACCACCTAAAGAAAGATCCTAATCAGCAACGTAACAAGGGCAGCTCCATTTTGAAGAACAAAAAAAAAGAGTAACAAGATGCACATATATTTAAATCCGCATATATTCTAATTTTAAAACTAGCAGGCAAATGCAAATTTACCTTTAGGACCATCACCACAGCAACAATAACCAGCCAAGAAAGACCGTAAACCTGAAGCCACAAATTCGATTTTTAGTGGACAGCCACAATAATAGCGTTAGATAGTGCTTCTAAACAACATACATAATTATGTAAACAGTATTCAAGTGGTTTATCCACCAAGCCTTGTGTTCTATGAACTCTTGGAAGAAGGAAACCAAAATGAAATAAATAACTTACAGAGATGTTTTTGTTGCCAGCAGAGATATTCAGGTGATACATGATACCGTATTGGAATATGAAGAATCTGAGAGATAGTCTGATCTCCCAGAAACGGCCCAGTAGACCTGTAGACAGTAAATGTTCCCGCTCCTCCTCCCACCAGGATTCCCAAGCTTTGTTAGCAGGAACCCCGATGCCACCTCGACTGCTAATCCACTTGGTCCAGTCATCTACTATTTTATGCTACTCAAATCCTGATGGATTGAAGAGGAATGGAGCGAATAGCCAAGTGATAACCAAGAACCACATTGATGATGCCAGAAGTATATAGGCAGTCGAATCCATAGCAACATCACCATACAACTGATAGACTACTAACAGTAACATCAGCTCAAGTCCTTTCACAAAATGGCTTCTGGAGTACATTCTGTAATTCTCAGCAAACCTTACATGGCGAACAACAAAACCTCTGCCAGTTGCTCTATATTTTGCACCACCATGGATAATTGTGCGGCCAAAATAATGTGACTTGGTCCCAAGGGAGAAAGTGAAGAACACTGAACAGAGCTGAAGCTGCATGATTATGAAATCCCCCAGGGCGCTTCTGAAGCCTCTTTCTAGTCCAATCTCCATAAACATTGGCAAGGCCATCAAAAGACCTAGCTGCACAATAGACTGAGATCCCATAGCCGCTTGAAGTGCACGATTCCCTCTCATCCGTGCTTGCTTCATAATTGCAAACTCAAGTCCACTTAATGCTAAGTAAAGTCTTCCATACAAGAAAAACAGACACTATTATGACAACCATCTGCACAACATTAAGACAAGAACATGATAAAATATGCATGACGGTCAACTGTACAGTAACTAATATAATGCATGCTACTGCCCTATATACGTTACCATTGAGCTAATAAAAAAAACCAACAGTTGTAAAATAGCACGAAAGCATTCAGAAGAAGTCAAAGCGATGACCGAGCCAGTAGATATCTCTGCTGAGTACTTGCTCCCCATTTCCACAAGCCACTTTTGCCCACTAAAAGAGAGAAATTTTATTAAGACCGACATCACACCCTTTTCCCACTTGGATGTACTCATAATGGGTGACGTTTCCACGTCTTAGCGTTGAGTTGAAACCTGAAAACAATATTCAACTCCATGCCTTCAAGAGCATAAATGGGTAACAGCCAGAAATACATGAAGAATCACTTCTTTCGAGAATGTGCCTGAGCACGTGTTTCATTAAGAAGATACATGAAGAATCACATACCAGCAAAAATGTCCTCACTTAAATTTATACCACAGGAAGCCTTGCTAATGCCTCCTCTTGTAATGTGAAAAATCCTGTCAAACACATCAGGATTGCCATAGTGAAATCGTACCCAGCACAGAGAATGAAGTATGTCAGATACACAGCATTTAGACTACAAGTCTGATGCCTTCTGCCCTCTCAGACAGTAGTGCCACACTTTATACCGTCAACATGCTTAAACTTGAAAAGCTTCAATGCAGAAAAAGTTTCAAGCAATGTAGATTATTGATCTAATCTATAACACCTTATTTACTTGTAATCTTAGACACATGTTCATGTGCATTTTCAAGGGCAGAAAGAATATCCTTAAAGGGTCATCTCGCAATCTTTTTCTAGGGGATAGTCACCACAGATGCTCAGCAGATCCTACATCGTATTGCAACATATAAGACACTCAGTGTTTACAGTATGATAATAATGGATATTGTTTCATTCCAATATGACATAAGAAAATGATTCATACTTACTTTAATGGATTAGCTAGGACCCTCTGTCCTATTGTCACAAAGCTGGTCTCCTGGTTCGACATAAACCATGCAAGTGACGACACACTACAATCCAGCATTCTCAGAAATTAGTTGCTGATTTGGGAATTAAGGTGAAGAAAATGCTATGATAACTGCAAAGTTTTCAACCTACCTTCCGGTAAATATGTGCTCACGCACTCCAAGAATCGTGGGTTGACGGACACCATGGTTTTCGTTGAATTCTTCCAGCAAATTCCGCATTTTCAAAGCTTCCTCCAAATAGTTGTCCTGAAGATAATTCGTAAACACAACACATATTGAAACATATATCATGACCTGTACCATAACCACTCAATTCACCTGGTTCATATCAATAGTTTGGAGAGCTTCACCCCGGGTAAAAATGATCTCATGATTTTGGTTTTCAGGTTTCCCTTCACCTAATTTTTCCGGTCCAGGCAATTTTAGACGGTATATTTCCTTCACAGGATACAAAGTGTAAGCGCTATTGAGGTTTACATCATAGGTTTGAAATGGTAAAGATTTCTACTTTGTGGGTATGCCTACCTGATCATGATTGTCGAGAGCTTTTACTAGAACTGAATAAAAGACCTTCTGCACCTTGTTACCATCCCTCTCTTCAACTTCATCAATGTATGCCACACGCAGACCGGGGTAACTGTAGTTTCAAATTGAAATTGGAATTGAAATTACCTCAAAGCAATTCCATTTTTTTGGGAGATTTCATTCTAATTAAATGTTAACTACTTAAGTTTAAGTAAACATCAACTGAACTAGTCTCGTAAAATTGAACAAAAAACATCTTAGATATGTCGTATCTTGTAATTGGCAAAATGTTTCTATTCTTATTTCTTTCTCGGAAGAAATGACTTACTTCACCATCAAGTTCAAGATATCTGTTTTTTGCACGCCGATCACTAGATTCTTTTTGATTTCCGTATATCTGGCAAGTAGCAACATATGTAAATTTCATGTCTGCTACAGCTTCGAGTTGAGAGGACAAAGATCTTTGGCTTTTCTTCTCCTCTCTGCTGGATCTGCAACTGCTTTATATCCTTCCAATATCTCTGATAGAAAGCCTCAGCCTTTCTTTGTAAGTCAAGGAAGGCCTTTAATAGGAGGGGCCCTGTAAGGTACCTACAATATCTGGATCTATCCCTCGCTCTACCCAATTAAGGGCAGAGCTAACTCTCCCAACCATCCTGACAGGTATCACTTTGATCATGAATTTCGTATTGAAACAACATGCTGAATCGGACTCAACCCCGTGTTGATGTTGTGTACCACTATATGTACACACCTTGAAAGAAGCCCACTAACCCCTCTTCTTTCCCCCATACCAACCCCGAGAGGTAAGTAGGGGCCTCGGTTTCTCATAGGAAAAGAGAAACCTACACCACGAAGAAGTACTGTAAAACCCTTGTTTTCTAAACTGACCCATCATTAGGGGATAATCGCGTAAAAATTGTAAAAATGATTCCCCAAAGACGTCTTGGGGGTTTTCGAGATCCGCTTTCATTCGTATGTTGACTTCGTTCGTCATCAAAGAGAGAATTATGCGGTGCAGTTGACTCAACCTTGTGCCAATACCATACCTTGCAATAAGAAAGTCACTGGCGGCCTGGTCCGTATTCTGAAATCGTTGAAGAAGTTCTTTGAATTCCTCTTCTGTACATGCCGAAGCATTGGCAACAAGCCGATTTTTGAGTTCTTCAAAGCGCTCTAACGAACCCACTAAAGAGTTTATTTTACTTGTTGAATCAGCTTTTTTGTCTATATCCCAGATATCCACCATATGATCAATGATGTCGTCCGTCGTATTTCCAGGAATATGGAGCGTTTCAACCCAGTCGATTACCAAACCCAATTCTGTTAGTGCTTTTGTTGTTCTCGCTGAATCTTCCTTTGGCTCAGACTGGGCCTCGCCGGAAACCGAAGTCTCATCGTCTTTGACGAAATCTGGTTTGTTCACGGAGGAAAAGGACTCCGGGAAGCTTCATTCCTACATTCTTCTCTCAAAGGCATTCCTTTTTTTGGATTTGCATTTGACAGTTGGCTGGGAAAACAACAAGAAAGGGCTAAGATCCTCGTTGACAACATGAATTCCTACGCAAGATACCGAATTGGATCCATAATTCATAGATGGGAATTGATGAATCAAAGAAGCAGTAGGAATGGGTCAATGACACTCCCTCCCGATGCTTTGCCAGAAGCTCGTTTTCTAACAAAAAAGGAAATGTTTCCTTTTTTTGTTAGAAACCCAGCTCTTTCCTTTCCCTTCCTGACCATGAAACAGGCTAGTGCCTTTTATTTTATGAACTCTTATCCAAAATCTCTCATCAATCAAAGTCTGTTCCTTCTACCTCAAGCACCTCCGGTTCAGGTCTTTTATGATTGTGACCAATTTCCTGGCCCGTTGGAAGGCCAAAGCAGCCCAAGTGATTGATATTGATCTCTCCCCAGAAAAGGAACAAGTTCGGATAATGATGAATAACATGAGTAGGCAATACCATGACTATTTTGATTTCCAAGTGATGACCACTTATGACTCTTTGATTGAAGCAGCCACTCGTATTGAAGATGATATCTACAATGGGACTCATGGATCACAGGTCAAAGAGGCAGATCCAAAAGGAAAGAAGATAGCCCTGGGGGGAACAAGCAAGAACAGTGAAGTGAATATCTTGTCTGACGGAAAACCAAAGACACTCAGGACTTTCACTCCGTTCGGCATAACTCTCAGCCGCGCCTTGGAAAATAAGCTTAAGAAGCATGGTGTACTGACGCCTTTTCCCCCATCTCCGCCACCAGATCCTCTTCCTCCTAGGTACAAAGCCAATGCCTACTGCAAGTACCATCAGACAAAAGGCCTAAAGTGTTTAAGGCTTAAACATGACATCCAAGACCTTATTGATTCAGGGAAAATTGAGCCACCAAGGGCAAACCATCCTAATGTCACTACTAATCCCCTACCCACTCATGTTGTACTTCCTCCTGCCAATATAAACATGATCAAGCCAACATTGTCGAGTTGGTAGTCTCTGACTCCCTCCTTATTACGCCAGCCGGAGAAAAGGGAGAAACCGATGGTAGAGACATGACTGGAATCCGGGAGACTGACGAGATTGAGCCCCCACCTCAAGTTCATATGCTCTGGTGGGATGATTTCAACGATCAATTCCCAACCCCTCCTATTACTCCCTGAAACTCCCGTCGAGCCCGGCCTGCTTCGTGCCCGAAGAAGGCTAGCCGGACTAGTGGTAGGGGACCCGACTGTAAAAAACCCTACCTTTCGAACCCGCCCGTTCGTTATATCTATAGATAGAGAGATCCGTGAAAGTCATTGCCTTATGTTATGGTCGCCCTTCGACTGACGACCTTTACGCAACTACGACTACTGTGATGTGAGCGGTTCTATTGGTTTGATCTTTCCGGCCTCCACTTGTACGAAGATGCATGCATAAAGGGACCCGCCCCTTTATTTATCTTGATTTTCTTTATTAGGACAGGACCCTATTCTCGAACCCTCTGCCGAGCTCTACCCTGCCCGCATTTATTTGGAAGGGGGCCAAAGAAATGTCTCCACCAGTTGCCAACAGTCTTTCTTCAGAATTCTACTGAACGGGTCGATCCTCCCCTCCGTTTGTTTTAGCAACTTATCCTAATGTCTCTTCGCCAAGAACTCTCCGGCAACGACAGAGGAACTAACCTGCCTGCTGTGGCGGGGCGGCTTTTTTTTTAAACAATAAGACCTGGACGATTATCCCTACCCTCGGTAGCTTACGAGTTTACGTCCATCCCTGGTCGGGTACAGTTTCCTTTATTTTTATCCCTTGTAGTCGTTACCCGAATTCGCGCAAGTGTGTCCACACCCCCTGACTTGACGAGGAATCCATTCTCGTGAACAAACACACCCCCTACACACACCTAGGAGCACCCCTTCCTGCATATCCATACAAGACCTGAGTAGGCGGGTCGAGGTCCTACGAGGTACCCACTACTCGGAGTACCCTCCCACCAAAAAAAGATGTGTGGTTCGGTGGTTCGACCAGAAATGCTATGCTTACGCACAAGACTACCCCTCTTCCCGAAAGCTTCGCGGGGACCTTTACTACTTTACGACGACGGGGGACCGCCCGTAGGGGGTTTACTGCACAAGGCCCCTACAGAGGAAAAGCTTGATCCTAGCGAATAGAAGATGCTCAGCTCCGCACAACATAGGGATTGGCACGCTTTCGGAAAGAACATAGAATAGTAGAGGATCCAGCATGCAGGACACGACGATCATTAGAAATTCACGAATTAGAAATGCTGTAATATACTCTTTCCCAAAACTTCTCATACCAGACCAACCCACTGAAATGCAAATAGGGATCAGAAATGTGGTCAATATCACGAAGAATAATGAAAGACCGTCTATACCCATATACAAATGGATGTTTTCATAAGGAAGCCATCGAAGGCTTTCCACAAATTGAGAATTGGCCGTAGAAGGATCGAATTGTATCCGAGGAACAGGGGGATACAAAAAAGTAATAAGAGAAACGCACAGACCAATCAATCGTATCAGTCTTATTGAAGAATTTGGAATGAAAAGAGGAGTAATGCTTCCTAGCACGGGACAGAGAATAGGACCACTTAGATCGAAATAGCATTCACTGAAATGTTCTAACATAGAGTAGAATCGAACATTGAAAAGATTAGTTGACACCGGTCAATCAAAAGATGGGGCGCCAAATTACTAAACAATAGGGGTCTTTCTGTGCAAGTCAGCTAAACACCGTAATTGATGAGTGAGTAGGTGGGTTAGGTGCACCCCTCGCCCAGTGGGAAGTCATGAGGCTAGCCCCCCTGAATGAAGAAGTAGTGGGGCCCCCTGCCCGCCCACGTATGCGCCTTTATTTAGATTCTAACTAAATATTATACTGAAATGTTCAGAGAAATCTGTTCATTCTTCATTGAACCTTAAAAAGAGGTTGTATTTGCTTTTCAAAATATGAAAGCACAAGCGTTACCAACTGGATTATTTTGCAGTTATCTATAACTGTATGGACTAAATTAGCTCAAGAAGGAGCCAATTGCTCGCATCCACCTTGTGAAGCACACTGTTTATCTTCCCGGAAAGCTTCCAATAAGTCAGTAACACATAGCAAGATTAGGGGTAATCATTTGCATCAACCCATACAGTTTACTAATACATAGAGCATAGATGTGTATATGCATACTGGATTCAGTTTATACACCTGTGAAAATTTGCCAGGTCAAGTTCACAACATTCCATAGCTCCCAATAATAATGAATCAGACAACCAGCATGGATTGTTTTGCTATGCACACCTGAACTATGGAAAGATCTAAGTTCAGAAAACTCAAATACATCTCCCACAACCATAAGGGGGCACCATTTACTGTGTATTTATGAGAGCAGGACAAAGGCAATCTAGGAGTCTAAATAAATTCGTCTATGCCTTCTTACATTTTCATGCCATGCTTATTCGGAAATGTTGACCTTTTCATTTTTTATTCAAAAAATATTTAGATACATCAGACAACTCAGGATGCTCAAATCATTGTATCTAACAATTTGCTATGATCTCCAGTTAAACAGCAATGACGATGCGGAGTGATCCACATACATCAGATTGTGTCAATTGTCACCAAGCATTATTATAACTAAAATTGAACTTCAGAGACTCAAAGATGGTGTGTGCTACATTCACATTTTATCCGGCACACAAGCGGCGTGAAGGCAAATGGAAGAATCCAGTATACCTTTAGCAGTTTTGTCATTGGAGTTTGCTTATACTATCACCTCAATCACTCCATGCTTCAATGAGTGTCATTGGAATTCATCGAGCATCTTGAAGGATATTGTATACTATTTTTTTTCTCACATCTCTATTTTATGAAGCTGCTGCAAATACAGATATAGTTGCCCTCCACTGCAATACATTTGGCATAATTTTCAATCATCTGTATATATATAAGTTGTATGCAAATACAGATATAATTTCCCTCTACAATGAGTGTCAGCACATAAATCTCTAATTGTTGATGAATTTATCAAATGAGACCTACCATGATTTGTAATCAGTTGGCAAAAAAAATAATGTCACAGTTCACTACGCCATATTCAGATAAGGAGAAGTAACCTGCTTACATCAGTTGTTAGTCCAGAACAGAAGGCTCACCCAACAATAGCATAAATGGAAGAAGACAAAATCATACAAGACTATCTGGCCTAGAAAAGCAAATCTTCTAGAGTTTGAAGCCTGGTTAGCAATCTAACATACACATGTGTTCATCTCAGTCACAACACTAATTCAATCTTAAAAGGGCATCACAATCTTGAGGGGGCACAATCTATTGGGGAAAATCATAACCCCTCACTTCGAAGAAGATATCAGGATCCTATTCGCAATGGGACTCTGGCAAATATTGGCACTTCAAACCGTCTGAATCAATCACCCCAATCGAGGTGTCTGATTTTACGCGCCTCCGATCCGACGGCTCTCAAGGTGACATGACACGTGCCGCTCTGGATTATCTGTACCGCCACACATGTGTCACGGAACATGTGTACCCCGTGCCGGATCCGCGATCTGTTTCGCTTTCACTCGCGTCTGTCCTAGAGCCCGTCAGCGCCCGCTTCGGACCGTTGTTGCCGCTCCGGCCGCCGCTACCAGCCCGCTACCATCCTGTAACTCTATAAGGCGAAAATCCCCTGCAACCAGGAGCCGCACCGTCGGGCCCCCTGTTGCCACCACCTACCCCTACCCACCTCGTGCTCTACGTGATGGAGTCCCTCCTCGCCTCGCGATCCGTCAGGTGTTCGTTCGCCGCCGCCACCGGTACAAGGGGCTATTTCCCCCGGGCGTCGCGCGTCGCTACCCTCGCCGGTGCCCGCGCCCGCGCCCGCGCCCGCTCGCTCCGCGCCGGCCCCACGGTACGTCCTGCTGTTCAAGGGTTTATTTGGTCTCTCGACTGATCATGTGGGTAATCCCAAGTCGTTTCATGTTTTCTTGACCATTTCGTATTCTTTTCCCAATTCCTAAGCACGTTTTTTTTTGTTTTCTTGACCAAGTCGTTGGGTTCTGAAGTACCGCCACAGTAATCACAAACTCAATACGACAATGCACCCCCAATTTGGCCTACACCTTCTTGAAAGCCGATTAGTAAATTCTTGCGTAAAATGTTTGTGTTGATATGCTATTATTTTTTTTAGCAGCTATCCTCATGTTTGTCAGTTTGTGACAATTTTTGTGGCTTATTTAGGACTCAATTCTTGACGCGCTGGCACAGGACGATATGTTGAATGCAGCGGAGCTGGTCCAATGGGAGAACGGCAAGTCCGTCAATGACATTGCAGCTAGCCAAGGGATCCGCATCCGCAGGCACTGTCGTCCCACTGCCTCCTTGAAGGAGATAGAGGTGGAGCTGGGGGCACCCCGCAACATCCTAGAGAGGATCATTTGGGACAAGGAGATTGAAGTAGCCGAGGTATGCAGTTGTAACTTGCTGATGATAAATATATTTCAGGATAAAGGCAAATCAAGTGCACTGTGCACAATCATCCGCTCCCGGCTCCCCATGCCTGGCTAGTGGCTACTCAAATGATCAAATGACCTGGGTGCTATTTAATATGGTGGTTGCTGGATGCTGGAATCATTGCAGCCTAGAAATTGAGATGCTTCATCGTTTTTTTCATCTTACATCTGAATCTTGTTTTAATGGCACTAAATTAGTTGTCCCATATCCACACAATATACTTGATAAGATGATGCTTAAAGTGCCAGGTACTATGGTTTTCATCATATCTTTTAATGGCAGTGGCGATTGTGTAATCTGTGTAATTCAACTCTGAGGTGTTTCTTCCAGTGTTAGTGATTCATTTCTGTATAACTCCCTGTCACTAAAAATATAGTGCTTACATTCTATAATCTATTTTTTTGTCCATTTCTTTATAAAAATGAACCACCAATAAATTCAAAATATGCATCATTAAAGTATTTTTCATTAAGAATATAATAAAGGTATGTTCCTATGGTCGGCTTATGTACCCTTACATATGCAACAGTCACTACTTCATAGCTTGCGTGTTCGAGAAAAAAAAAACTATTTCATAACCTTGCCACATGGTTCTATAAGATGGTAAGCAGACGGTACTGGTCTTGTGCAGGGGCATGCTAAGAAGCCTCTGGAGGAGGTGATTGAGGCTGCAGCGAAAGCCCCTCCTTCAAGAGACTTCTATGGCGCTTTAGAAGATGCCTTTAAACGTAATGGGGTGCCTGCATTGATTGCTGAGGTCAAGAAAGCATCCCCGAGCAGGGGTGTGCTAAGGGAGAACTTTGATCCTGTATGTTCTGGGCTTGATTGCTGCCAAAGATCGTGTCAATTTCAATGGCTGGTTATGTAACTAATATGTATTTTCCTTCTACAGGTTGAAATTGCTAAAGCTTACGAGAAGAACGGAGCTGCATGTTTGAGCATCTTGACAGATGAAAAATACTTTCAGGTACATTTCAATTGATTTTGTGTTTATGGCGACCATAGAAGTTGTGTCTACGGGATTCAATCAATTTTCTTCCACTGTACAGGGAAGCTTTGAGAATCTTGAGAAAGTGCGCATCTCAGGCGTGAAGGTACCGATACATTTAAGTCTTCTATAAATCTGAGGATGATTATGAGTTGTTCTCAAGATGCACATATTTCTGACTTTCTGTTGTAAATACAGTGCCCTCTGCTCTGCAAAGAGTTTGTTATTGATAACTGGCAAATTTATAATGCTCGATCAAAGGGTGCTGATGCAATTCTGCTAATTGCTGCTGTACTACCTGATCTCGACATAAAGTACTTTCTTCGGATTTGCAAAGAGTTGGGGATGACAGCTCTTATTGAGGTTCGATATATTATGCAATTCTTTTTGTTGTTCCTGCCCATTATTAATTAGAAAGTAGAAACTAGCTTTATTGGTGACAAAGTTTATCATTCTTTTTAGTGGAAAGTAATAGTTTAATTTGCATGATAGAATGATAGTAGTCTTTTTATGCTTCTATGTCGACTTGTCTATATAGGGGCCATCATTCTGTGTGTATATTCTTTAAAATACTTGACGAGTAATTTGTCAAAAATGTTAATGCAGTTTTCTTGTGTGTATCTTCTTAAAGAAATACTGATGAGTTCCTTGTAATTTCCTTCTGAGAATTGTATGCTGCGCTTATATTATGTTTCATATATTCATTGTTTGGTAGTATGTGTATGTCTGAATAGAAAACACTAGTGTGATTAACTCAAATAGTCTGTACTAAGACAAGGTTAGTTTTGATATTCTGGTGGGCTTTATACTTTAGGTTCATGATGAAAGAGAGATGGACCGTGTGCTGAAGATCAATGGAGTTAAGCTTATTGGAATCAATAATCGCAGCCTTGGTATGATGTTCTTCAGGCGCAGGATTTTTTTTTTCCTATAGACATCCTGTCATCTAAAGTTTACCCTTTCTTATTCCGAAGTGTACAAACTTTCCTTTTGTATTTTATTTTAAACCATTTTAATTCCACAGAATCCTAGCACTTTCATTTAAACAATTTTACTGATTAATGTTTCCATTTTTTCTTTTCTTTAAAATTATTTACACTGCAGAGACATTTGTTGTTGATACTTCAAACACCATGATGTTGCTCGAGAAGCATGGGGGTAGTATCAGGGAGAAAGGAATTTTGGTAATATCTGTGATCTTGGGTGCATATTTGATTTATGAAAATACTCTCTTCAGTTTCAAAAAAAAAAACTCTCTTCAGTTCCTAGTTAAACATGTGGAGCTCTACCCAAGGAAGGAAACCCTTAGATCTACTTTTAGTGGCAATTTGTTTCCCGGGGTACCCTCCTTTCCAGGGTTATAAGTCCCTGCTGCTGTTTGGGAAGGGCAATAGTCCCTGGGAACACAAATGTGCTAATAAATCGTAAAAAGCGGCAGAAAACCTGGAAAAAAATAATAATATGGTAAAACTATTACAGATCTAGGTGACATCAAATAACCAAATATTCAAGGAAAAGCCTTCTTTTGGATATCTCAAACAGTCACTCTATGGCATTCATTCAGATTATTATCTCCGTTCTTACATCCAAATAGATACAAAGCTAAAACGGGACAAGTCATTTTCACTTGTACCGACCCTGCCTGCATCTCCAATTTGTGCACAGATAATTAAGACACTTTGTCAGCTCGTAATCATGCAATGACCTGGACAATTGTCTCCTTTGCATTGTTCTTGTTAGCTAAAGATCATTCCCAGGTGTATTCCTGCCAATGCACAACAAACTATATTAGTCATTCACTGCAGGATAATAGGAATTAATCACAAGCTCAAAGCACAATCATTACTTAAACCTGAATGCAATGTCTACCATAGCTCTGTTCCTGATTCTGCTTAGGATTATTCCTTGTAGGCTATTGTTCGGTGCAGACCTGTGAAACAGGAATTAACTTGAGTGGTCAGTAGGTTAAAAAATGCACGATTAAATCTTTGTTAAACAGATCGAGCCGATTCTCAAGTCTCATAAGGCTATTGGATGAATTCAGGGAGAGGGTCTATCAATCCACTAACCTCTATGTGCCTTCAAATTTTCCAAAATATCCAATCAGAAACGCGACTAGATTAATTACAACAGTGAAGTTTATTCAGAAACGTAAAGGCACTAAAATACTATTTTTCAATGTATGAAAATACTTCCTGCTATTGCTGTCTTAACAACATACACGAAAATAAGTTTCTTTGCAGCAAAAGGGAAACAGAAATTATGAAGCTGAAACCAACTCGAGTTATCTTAAGTAATAATAGTTAACTTACATTCAGCGTTGCTGTTGTAGTATACGCCGATGGGCCATTTTTATTCTAGCTTGCCCTTGGTTTCTTTATTTGTAGCGTAAGGCTATTATGTTTTATAATCTTAAGTAATAGTTAACTTACATTCAGCGTTACTGTTGTAGTATATGCCTATGGGCCATTTTTCTTCTAGCTTGCCCTTGGTTTCTTTATTTGTAGAGTAAGACTATTATGTTTTATAATCTTAACCTTGCTAATTGTTTCCCTATTCCTTTTTTACCTTTTCAGGTTGTTGGTGAATCTGGGCTGTTTACCCCAGATGATGTTGCTTATGTGCAGAATGCTGGCGTTTCTGCTGTAAGTTCTGCTGATTCCTTATGAATTTTGATATTTCCTCTGCATGACTTTGTTGCAAGGACATCTTTTGAAGCACAAATATGCAATATTGTTTCAGCTTATCTTTCATTTATTTATTGTTCACACATTTGTCAGTTTACCTTCAGTTCGCTTCACTTTTATCTCTCAATGTATAGATTACTGAGACATGACTCAGCCTGCACGAACTCGCTAATGCTATAAATGCTTAAGTATTTAAATAATAAATTGAAGGCGCTGAGATACCTTGCTGGTGATATTTTCTGAGTCTACAAGTTCCCATGCGTGTGCTTGAACTGAAACTGATTGAAGCACGCCTGTTGTTGCTGTAGGTTTTGGTGGGAGAATCCCTGGTGAAACAAGAGGACCCTGGACGAGCTATCGCTGGGCTGTTTGGGAAAGAACTGGTGCATTGAATGGACAAATATTGTAGTAGTACTTGCTTTGGTAGCGTGCTAGACGCCTTAGTAGCTGTTGTTAGCCGTAGGCTGCTTTGAAATAACATGTGAGCATTAGTTGTATTGATAAATTCGTATGTTGCCGTATGCAAAATAAAAATAATGTACGCTTGTAAGTTTCATTTGATGTTTTTTCTGGGATGAGCAATAATTCTTTTTGGTGATTTGTTCATATGGAAAACCCATTGAGAAAAGAAATTGGAGGTTGTTATACTGAGTATGTCAAGAGAAAGAACTAGTGGATTGAATGGACGAAGATTGTAGTAGTACTTGCTTTGGTAATGTAGTAGCTGTTAGCCGTAGCCTGCTTCGAAATAACATGTGAGCGTTGTATTGATAAATTTGTATGTTGCCGTATACAAAATAAAAATAATATTCCCTTATAAGTTTCATTTGATGTTATACTAGAAACAACTGGCGGCGTTGCCGCGCTCGGACCATTGTCTTGGCTTTGTTTATGCCTTCAAGTTGTATGTAGGTATTTTATCCCTGGTTACTAATTTAGTTTTGCTTCAAGCCTATATATCAGCTACAGTTATACAGACATCAGGTGCTTTGGGAGTTTTGAATTCAACCAAAGATTCAGAAACAAGGTTGGTTCAGCTGCGTTGTCATGCTCTTGACATTACTGTAGCAGCTGCTTGCTTGCCTGTCGCCTCCGCCGCTCAAGCGCCACTGCCTGAGGTCCTGTTTGGAACGTAGTTATTTCGTAGGAATTTTGGAGTTTCCGTTTCTCTGGAAAGGAATTCGCTCGACGTGTTTGGAACGGAGGAAGTCCGACTTCCTTTCCAAAGGAAAGGAAACGCTCATTCTGGAGGAAATAAAACATCCTGTCAGACTCAAAAGGAAAGCATCTCTCTCGTTCTCTCCTCCCCGCGCGCTTCTCTCCTGTTCTCTCTGCTCGTTCCCGCCATGGCTTTAGAACCCTAGTGAAATTTGGCGTGAACGCGAAGAGATGACGAATCAGCAGCAGCGATTGAATCCATCCCCGTGAAATCTTCCTCTCCCCCTTCTCCTCCAGGCACTCCACCAACACATGTACTTGACGTTCAGCAATTTAGGGGAAGTCAAGAAATCGACCAAGAAACAGGTAAATCGATCTAACAACATGGTTTTACCTTCTGAATCTTAGCCCTTGTCTTCGATCTGATTCCAATCTTGTAGATTAGGCTTGCTTTTTATTAGATGTGCTAGTTAAAGATCGGATCTATGGCTTGTTTCTCTCTCTTTCCCTTTTGTAAATTTATTTTCTAGATTTTTTGTGGACGGATGGCAACACGAGGTACTCCACCAAATTAGATAGCACATGAAGCATCATTTTTTGTTGCTAGATTTTTTCCTGCAGGATCTCTTTTTAATTCTAAAACTCTTTTTTGGGCACAGCTGTGCTAGGCAACTTGAAGAACAAAGCTTTGTGGAATCACCAAAGGAACCTCTATCTTATTTCACTCTTAAAATTCGATGTGGGTGCAGAGAAGGCAGACATATATAGTTGCATGTGAGTTGTGTAAGAGCATTGAGCACTGCTGTATGTATGGCTTGCCTTTGTGATGATTGGGATGATCTACCTTCTTCTGAGGTAGGGAGTATGAAAAAAATGAATTCCTCTTCGTTTCTTCATCTATTATAGTAGTCTGGATCCATAGAAAAACAAAAGCTTAGCTAACTCCTATACTGGATGGACAAGAGAATGGCAAAGCAAATCTGTGTGCAGAGTGAAGAAGTATGTACTCTGTTTGCTCAATGTCTCAACTTTATAGAGCAACGAGAAAAAAGACACAGCAACAGCTAGCTTGTGCAACAGACAGCAACAACGGCTAGCCTGTGCATGCAACGGCTACTTTTTTATTCCATTGGAAAGCGTGTACTTTTCAAAATTTTCCTGCAATCCAAACAACAAACTTTGCTCAGAAAGAGACAAGACGAATTAAACCTCAAGTTAGAAAGGTTAAGCAAAGATATTGAGCATATTATAGAAAAATATTTGATTTTACATAATAAAATAAGCTTAGTGTTACATACTTTAGAAGAAATTAAGACAGTGCTAAATAAGATCAGCAAGAATAGTGATTACTTAAAAGAAGAAGCTACTTTTATCCGAGAAAGTTAGGAAGCATCCCGAATAAATTTGAATATACTAAAGAAGCAGTCGAAAGTTCCGAAGAACCGAATATAAACCAAGTCATAACTGAATTTAAGAAGTTAGTAGAAGAATTAAGATCTAGTCCTTTCTTAATTATATGAACGGATACAATCAGGCTCTAAAAGAATCTGGAAAGTACTTAAATCCACCTATTGGTTTCTCTAATTACGACACACCTAAAGAAGACTCCAGAGTTATAATAAGGCAGAATAACACTATCATTCATCTGTTGGTTCAGATCTTAGAAAAGATAAATAGTAATCAAAGCAATAAAGAACTAATATTGGCCTCATCAGGAATAATCTCATCAAGCAAAGCCATAAATTCACAAAAATGGACATATCTAACAGTCTCATCGGAAGAACCAAGTCCATCCAGTTAATAAGGCAAGATACAAGACCTTTAACCTTAATGAGTAGATTAAAAGGTAACACCAAAGATATTGATAATCTAGACAAAGTTATAGATATGGATAAAGACTTAGATATCAGAAACACACACTAAGAAGGCTTAGACCACAACAATTATATCAAATGGGAATATTTGAAAGTAGAAGTGGTTTATATCGAATATCAAGAGAAGTTGAATTAAGTGTTTTAACGCAGCCCGTTGAATTAAGAATTGTGAGCAAAAATATTGAAAGTGAATTACGATATTCAGGTTACAAATATATTCACCAAGGTATTATATCATAGGAATAAAAGATATGGCTAGACAAAAATTAGGAACCAAGATACTAGTAACATTGCTAGACAAAAGATGGAAAACAGTAAACAAAGCTGCATCAGGCTTTCTGGAAGGTGATATGAATGAAAATAGGCTAATAACCTACATAGCGCCAGACCTAATGATGCCAGTTACAGAATTCATAGATAAAATGAGTTTTGGTTTCCAAACTAAGGGATACGAAGACTTTAAAGGTACGAATTTGCTAGTAAGCATTGAATTTATTGGAAGATTAACTAATAGGAGTGCAATAGGAGTGCAACTAGATATAAAGTAAATGTGAATGATGTTATTGAAAGTATGCAGTCGAAGGGAATAAAATTTAAAGGTACGAATTTGCTAGTAAGCATTGAATTTATTGGAAGATTAACTAATAGGAGTGCAATAGGAGTGCAACTAGATATAAAGTAAATGTGAATGATGTTATTGAAAGTATGCAGTCGAAGGGAATAAAATTTATGAGCCCTCTAAAAATAAGTTCTGAAGATAGAGCTGGAGAGGAATGGAATATAAGTGAGTTAATAGAAAGTAAGACCTTAACCCAACCTGAAGATTATATAAGCTATGAAAATTTTAAAGGATGCACATCTATTAGGTTTATCAATTATAAGTCAAAAGCCCTAGATGATCTAGAATCAATTTCATGTAGATCAGATGTCAAAGATAATAGGAGACATAGTGTTTCCGAATGCATGGAAGGTTTAGAATTAGAAAATGAAATTAAATATTACAAAGGAAAATTAAAACATATAGAGTGGGAATATAATAATTCAATGACTCAAGAATGGCCAAAAATTAGAGAAAAAGAGGTATATTTCATAAGAGAAATAGCTAGACTAAAGAAGGTTCAGAAAAATAGTAAACAAGTGGCAAGTATTCCTAAGGGACTAAAGGAAAGCTTGAAGCAAGCTGAAATAAAAAATGATAATAATAAAAATAAAGATAACAATAACCAAGCTGAAACAACCATAAGTACAAATATAAGTGAAGAAGAACAATAGGACATAAATAATAATTTATTAGTAGAAAGTTATGAAGAAGAAGCATTGATAAATAAAGATTACACAGTAGGTGACATATATAATGACTCAGAACAATATAAGGACTTTATAAATTCCCTTGATGATGAGAGTTTACATAATTTAGAAAATGCAATGGAAGCTATGGAAGTAGAATCAGGAAGTAAGAGAAGAAGAAATTATGGTGCTACATCAGTAAAAAGTGAAGGGGAGAGACAAAAATTAAAACTTGAAATGATGAATCAGGTAGAGTGTGAGCATGATTGGATTAGAGGAAGAGGTGATTATAATATAAAATGCGTGTTCTGCGTATACTATCCTAGTCAAGAATATAGATCTACATGCAGCCTATGTCTAAAGCAAGCATGTGCTGAGTGCTTAAAAGCTACTAATCAGAGATGGAGAAAAGAAGTAGAATTAGAACCGGAAGAGAGAATATTATCTAGTAGAGTTAGAAATCTAGAAAATAGAATAAATAGACTCGAAGAAGAATTAGAAGAATTAAAACAAAAATTAGAAACTAGTGGTGATACAGAACATGTAGAAGATAAGAAGCTTGAAGATGTCATAATAGAAAATAAAGACCAAGTTGTTAAGATAAACGATAAGAGGAGAGATAAGGTGATACAGCTAAAAGATGCCATAACAAGCTTTGGCAATAAATATATAATTAGATTACCCTTCAAAGAAGTGTTAGGAATAAGAATCCCTGCGAAAATAGTACTAAGGCGCGATATTTCTTTTAAAATATTAGCACTACTAGATACTGGATGTACGAAAAATATTATTCATGACAAATATTTTGCAAGATGTCCCGAAATAGTAAAGACTATAGATAATAATAAAGCCGAAATATCCATTGATATGTCAGGAATAAAGAAAATCCATAACCAGTTAGCATACAATATTGAAGCTTATATAAATGGCACAAAATATATTATAGATGAAATCACAATAAGAGATCTATCAATAACAAAAGATGATATGATAATTGGATTAAGGTTTTTACAACATTCTGTACAAACCATGATAGTACATGAAGAAGGAGTTACATTTATTCCAAATCAAGATAGTGTTCCATACATTTTAGAAATTCACAAGAGTAGAAAAAATATACAACTCCTAGAAACCCCTAACGATGAAGGTGAGCTAAGCACAGAGACCCCTGAAATAAACAATGAAGAAGAACTTAGTACAAATATAGAAGAATACCATGTAGCAAATACTAATATAGAATGCATTGGACTACAGTCATTTGCACCAAATTGGTATAGAGATATAAAATCTAAGAAAGATATAGAAAGAATAGTGCAAAGATTAGAAGATATCCAGATTATTGGAGAAATACCAATGAAACATTGGGACAAGAATTCCATTGTCTGTAAGATTAACATAATAAATCCTAACTACATAATTAAGACATGTCCTATAGAAGCTACTCCTAAAGATATTGAAGAATTTAAGATGCATATTGAAGAATTACTCAAATTAAAAGCCATTAGAGAAAGCAGAAGTCCACATAGGTCTACTGCTTTTATAGTAAGAAATCACACTAAGATAGTAAGAGGAAAATCAAGAATAGTCATTAATTAAAAAAGGCTTAATGATTATACAATAGATGATGCTTATAATATACCCAATAAGCAAGAATAGATTAATAGAATACAAGGTAGTAAATTCTTTTTGAAATTTGATCTAAAAGCTGGGTTTTGGCAAGTTAAGATGGCAGAAGAGTCTATACCTTGAACAGCATTCACTTGTCCTCTTGGACATTATGAATGGCTTGTGATGCCATTAGGCTTGAAAAATGCTCCTGCATTATTTTAAAGAAAAATGCAGAATATATTCAATGAATATCAAGCTTTCATATTAGTCTATGTAGATGATTTGTTTGTCTTCTCAAAGTCATATAAAGAACATATTGCACATCTTGAAGTTTTCTTTAGAAAGGTAGAACAAAATGGGTTAATCTTGTCAAAAAAGAAAATGGATATATGTAAAGAGAAAATTAATTTTCTTGGTCATGAAATAGGAGAAGGTAAAATACACCTACAGGAACACATTGCTCAGAAGATTTTACAGTTTCCTGATGCAATGAATGACAAGAAATTGTTACAACAATTTCTAGGAATAGTCAATTATGCTAGGAATTATATAGATAATCTAGCAAAACTTGCTGGACCATTATATGCTAAACTTAGGAAAAATGGCCAGAAATACTTTAATTCAGAAGATATAAAATTAGTCAAGGCTATAAAAGAAAAAGTTAAAAACTCAGGCCCCTAGATCTACCATTGGATGATAATTATTTTATTATAGAAACAAATGCTTCTAAAGTAGGATGGGATGCAATACTAAAGCAAAAGCCTAATAAATTCTCTCCTAAGACAGAAGAAAAGATTTGTAGATATGCTTCAGGAAGTTATAAATTGAATACTGTAAACAATACAGATAAAGAAATCTTAGCTGTCATATATGCAATAAATACTTTCAAATTATATTTAGGTTGCAAAGAATTTACAGTTAGAACAGATTGTGAAGCAATATGCAAATATTATAACCAAATTAATAGTAAGAAAAGTTCAACTAGGAGATGGGTTTTATTTGAAGATATTATCACTGGAAATGGTTATAGGGTTGTTTTTGAACACATAAAGGGGAAACAAAATAACTTACCAGATTTGTTTTCTCGTTCATCAATTTTGCAGGCATGAAAAGAGGAATGGCCTTCAATGGAGTTGAAACCTTTACTTTTGGCAAGGACAACAAGCTAAGAATTTCCCCCCAAATACCTATAAATTCAAGCCAAAAGATCATATTGTGGTAGATGAAGTTCAAGAATGCATATTAGATAATTTCTAGTTCCAATATAATAATAAAAGAGAAGATAAAGGATATATGCATATTCGGGCGTGGAAGACCCGTATCCCCACAAATCAAATTGATATGGCTATCAATCATTCGAGCGTGGAAGACCACCCCACAAAATTCCAAAATATTCGCTGAATTTACCATCAAGATCATCATCGGTGCAAATGAAGCCTTCATATAATATAATACCATCCGCCTAATTACCCTCCATTAATTACATCCCTCATTCAGAGAAGACCTAATATAATATCTCTCATGACAAAGATTCCACCTCAAAGTTGCCAAAGGAAGAACATCGGGACTTGTCCATTCTATGGATTCGTTTTCGGTTTGAATATGCATCAAGCAGTTCAGCGGTGCGGTTAAGCGGCGCGCTGATGACGAGCATGTCGCGCTGTCAGCACTCGCCGAGGTGCCGCTGTTTCAAGACTTCAAGCTGTCTCTCAGGTGTGAATAAATAAAGAACACCAAGGACGTCGCTTCGACTATAAAAGGAAGACCCGGAGGCATGCAAGGTGACGGGAGAATTAGAGACCGAGACGGATGAGAACAGAAGAACAACGAGAGCTTAGCCTGTTCCTCTGTAGTAGTAGTAGCACAACCACCCTGTAATATAAAGAAGACTGTTGCATGGAGTTCCTCGTGAGGTAATCCTCCGTCCTTTGTCAGTTGTGTGTGGGGTTTCCCGAAAGGGAAAGCCATGTGTAAGCTTGTTTGTGTACGAAATGAGTTTCCTTTGAAAATCCCTTTGTCCGTGAGTCTGTTTATGCGAGACGAGTATCTATGCTAGGGACCCTATAGGAGAAACCTCTCCGGAAGTTCTCGTTTAAGCCCCGTGTGTTGGCGTCATAGAGAACGTTGTGACTGTAGAGAAGTGTTCCCTTCGGGTGGAATTGCCTGGGGAGACGATAGGGCTCTTTTGCATAGGCACGGCTTGGGACAACTCAGAAAGGTTATCCGCTTTGTAGTATAAACCTGCAACAAGCATGGTGAGTACCGAGTAGGACTATCACAACTACGAAGAAAAACCGGCTGTCTTGTTGGTTTCGCCAACCCGCAAGTTCCTGAAATATCCCTCGCTAATATAATCGAATTTGCTAATACCGCGATCATCAGAGATGGAGAAAAGAAGTAGAATTAGAACCGGAAGAGAGAATATTATCTAGTAGAGTTAGAAATCTAGAAAATAGAATAAATAGACTCGAAGAGGAGTTAGAAGAATTAAAACAAAAATTAGAAACTAGGAGTGATACAGAACAGGTAGAAGATAAGAAGCTTAAAGATGCCATAATAGAAAATAAAGACCAAGTGGTTACGATAAACGATAAGAAGGAAGATAAGTTGATACAGCTAAAAGATGCCATAACAAGCTTTGGCAATAAATATATAATTAGATTACCTTTCAAAGAAGTGTTAGGAATAAGAATCCCTGTGAAAATAGTACTAAGGCCTGATATTTCTTTTAAAATATTAGCACTACTAGATACTGGATGTACAAAAAATATTATTCATGACAAATATTTTGCAAGATGTCCCGAAATAGTAAAGACTATAGATAATAATAAAACCGAAATATCCACTGATATGTCAGGAATAAAGAAAATCCATAACCAGTTAGCATACAATATTGAAGCCTCTATAAATAACACAAAATATATTATAGATGAAATCACAATAAGAGACTTATCAGTAATAAAAGATGATATGATAATTGGTTTAAGGTTTTTATAGCATTCAATACAAACCATGATAGTACATGAAGAAGGAGTTACATTTATCCCATATCAAGATAGTGTTCCATACATTTCAGAAATTCATAAGAGTAGAAAAAATATACAACTCCTAGAAACCCCTAACGATGAAGGTGAGCTAAGCACAAAGACCCTTGAAATAAACAATGAAGAAGAACTTAGTACAAATATAGAAGAATACCATGTAGCAAATACTAATATAGAATGCATTGGACTACAGTCATTTGCACCAAATTAGTATAGAGATATAAAATCTAAGAAAGATATAGAAAGAATAGTGCAAAGATTAGAAGATATCTAGATTATTGGAGAAATACCAATGAAACATTGGGACAAGAATTCCATTGTCTGTAAGATTTACATAAAAAATCCTGACTACATAATTTAGACATGTCCAATAGAAGCTACTCCTAAAGATATTGAAGAATTTAAGATGCATATTGAAGAATTACTCAAATTAAAAGCCATTAGAGAAAGCAGAAGTCCACATAGGTCTCTGCTTTTATAGTAAGAAATCACACTGAGATAGTAAGAGGAAAATCAAGAATGGTCATTAATTACAAAAGGCTTAATGATAATACAATAGATGATGCTTATATATACCCAATAAGCAAGAATGGATTAATAGAATACAAGGTAGTAAATTCTTTTTGAAATTTGATCTAAAAGCTGGGTTTTGGCAAGTTAAGATGGCAGAAGAGTCTATACCTTGGACAACATTCACTTGTCCTCTTGGACATTATGAATGGCTTGTGATGCCATTAGGCTTGAAAAATGAAGCGCCCCTGCCTAAGCAGAGACTAAATGTGTTACAAATATCAGTCCCAGGAGGCTGATACACATTTATTCAACAGATAGTTCAGAACCTTACAGCCCCCGAGGGCATCTGATACAAGCTAGGATAACCAGAAGGTTGATAACGATAATGAGCCAAGCTATGAACAGCTCAGGCTCAACAAAGGGATCAGAGCTACGCGGCAGCGAAGACATCCTGGGCGGGACCAAAACTCCACAGGCAAAGTCGGGTGCGGGCACGACCACCTACTCGGCTTCTTCGGCAACAAAGTCCGGGTCTTCTTCTGAAGCAACAAATACAAGGGTGAGTACAAAAGTACTCAGCAAGTCCAACCACACCCACGGAGGGGTGAACACAGAATTATGCACAGGATAAATCAAGGAATAAGGCTAAGGTTTATTTGCAATAAAGCCAAGTTTTACACATGCAATGGTTCGTCAAGGAATATTTTAGCAAAAGCAAGTTTTAGGAATGAAACAACAATAAGTGGGGGTTGATCCACAAAGGATCCCAAATTTTAATGCTACCGGACTTCCCATCCGCCGTAGCTTCCCAGCACAAAGCCGGATTCTTTTCCAAAACCAACACACACTCCAACCCATCCCAAAACCTTTGGTATTGTGACCAAGCCATAACTCGCCCATGACCGTGGGCACGGCTATTCGAATAGTTTGGAAACTCTGCAGAGGTGTACACTTTCACCACAAGTAGGGTACCGCAACACAGTCACCTTAGTGCCAGCGCGGATCCTATCGAAGCCATTACCCACCATAGCCAAAGCTGCCTAGCCATCACAAGAACATAACCAAGGGGTTTATGATACCAAGTCGGCAACCATGTCACTAAGACTGCACTTGGTTTTTCCACTGCACACCTGCCACCAGACAACTAACAGCCTGGCTAGTGGGATTTAGACTAAGCCCTTGCACCATACAAGAGTCGAGTGGTTGTACGAGATAACTGGGTTAGGCAAGATGACACATCACCTCGGTTTAAAACCGGACAAAATGGATATCTCCTGAAGCGCCCCTGCCTAAGCAGAGACTAAATGTGATACAATTATCAGTCCCAGGAGGCTGATACACATTTATTCAACAGATAGTTCAGAACCTTACACTCCCCGATGGGAGGAAACTTGATACAAGCTAAGACAACCAAAAGGTAAACTACGGCTATGAGCCAGATGATGAACCAGACCGGTTCAACAAGAGGATCAGAGTTGTGCGACAGCGAAAGCATCTCGGGCAGGGCCAAACTCCACAGGCAAAGTCGGGTGCGGGCACGACCACCTACTCGGCGTCCTCAACGATAAAGTCCGGGTCTTCTTCTGGAGCAACAAATACAAGGGTGAGTACAAAAGTACTCAGCAAGCCCAACCACACCCACGGAGGGTTAACACAGAATTATGCACAGGATAAATCAAGGAATAAGGCTAAGGTTTATTTGCAATAAAGCCAGTTTTACTCATGCAATGGTTTATCAAGGAAAAACTTTAGCAAAGCAAGCTTAAGTAACACAACTAAGTAAGTGGGGGTTGATCCACAAAGGATCCCAATTTTAAACGCTACCGGATTTCCCATCCGCCGTAGCTCTTGGCACAAAGCCGAACACAATTCCAAAACACATACTCCAACCCATCCCAAAACCTTCGGTATTGTGACCAAGCCATAACTCGCCCATGACCGTGGGCACGGCTATTCGAATAGTTTGGAAACTCTGCAGAGGTGTACACTTTCACCACAAGTAGGGTACCGCAACACGAACACCTTAGTGCCAGCGCGGATCCTATCGAAGCCATTACCCACCATAGCCAAAACTGCCTAGCCATCACGAGAAATGACCAAGGGGTTTATGACACCAAGTCGGCAACCATGTCACTAAGACGGCACTTGGTTTTCTCGCTGCACACCTGCCACCAGACAACTAACAGCACGGCTAGTGGGATTTAGACTAAGCCCTTGCACAATACAAGAGTCGAGTGGTTGTACGAGATAAATGGGTTAGGCAAGATGAACACATCACCTCGGTTTAAAACCGGACAAAATGGATATCTCCCAACTTGCTTAACCACAAAGGTACAAGCCACCAAATGGTATTTCACAAAGAAATACCCATCCATTTTATCCAACACTTTCTTTACTTTCAAAACCCAAAACCCAACTCTTTACTCAACTCACTCACACTTTTCTTCTTTATAAAACCAGTAATTGTCATGATTGATTAAGCAACTAGAACACGTCCTAAGCATTCTAAGCAAAGGTTATCAACCAAACAGAGCAAATCATATTTAGTGATAACTAGGTTATCAAGGAATGGTTATAACAATCAAGGAGTGGCTATCCAACCGGGTTTTTAATAAGACAATGCAACTATCAAAGGCCAATAGGTTGTGTTTATAAAACTGGGATAAACATGCATCAAAGGATGGGATTGGACTTGCCGTCAAAAGCTTCCGGGAGGTCCTGCTCGTGGTACGGGTCGTCGGATTCGGGCTCGCGGTACTCTCTTGCGTATTCCGGTGGCTCCTCCTCGATTATACCGTCGTCTACGGCACACACAACAAAACACATAAAAGAAAACAATCAAACCTTTACCGATGAGCTCGAAACAAGGAAACGATAAAATAAAATAGGAAAGAAGATTATTTTGGGATGATTTGTGTATAGCTTGGCCGGAATAGATGAAAGAAAGACGTGTTCGAGTTTGGTGGAATTCCGGCGGAGTTTGGCGCATAAAATGATGAGATCAGGGATGATTAGGGCTTAATGGAGGGGTTTAGGACCTCTTTATAATAATTATAAAGGGGTAAGGACTTTTCTGGAAATAAATTTATATGGTGGAAGGACCTATTTGTAATTTGGATAAGTGGATGGAGGGTTTGGTAATGGCCAGGGGCCTTTTTGGAAATAATTAAAGAGCTCAGGGGGTTTTCTTGGAATTTGGCTAAAGGGGGAGGGTTTCTTTTGAGATTTGGGACAAGGGCAGGGGGTTATGTGGAAATTGGCCGGTTCTTTCTTCCTCCTCCGATCGAAAACAGAGGAGGGAGGGGGATTGGGCCGGTGGCCCGACGGCGGCCACGAGCGCCGGCCCTCCGGCCATGGCGCGGCCAGGGGAGAGGCGGGGGAGTGAGAGGGCGACGAGGGGAACCTGCCCCCCTCCCTACCTTGGGCGGAGAGGGCCCGAGGGGGCGCGGCGACGGCGGCGGGTGAAGGATGACGACGGCGGCGGCGGCGAAGGCTCGGTGGCGGCTTGGGAAGGAAGAGGAGGTGGCGAGGGAGCTCGGGGAGAGGTGGGGGTGGTGTGTGGCGGCTCAAGGGCGCGGGGGATGCCTTATATAGGCGATGGGGAGGAGGAGATGGCCGGCGGCCGGTGAGGGGGTTCGGGCGCCGGAGTAAATGCGCGGCGGGGCTCGGTCGGGGCCCGGCTGCGGAGCGGG
>CM014275.1:32039000-32126108 GCA_004135705.1 Alloteropsis semialata
CTGGCACGCGGGGAGGGACGCGGCGGCGAGGGGGTGTGCCGGGCCGGGGACGGGTGGTGGCGCTGCCGGCCTTCCTCGCGCGGGCAGTGGTGGGAGAAAGGGAGGGGCCGGGGTCAGAGGAGTGGGGGACGGCCGGGAGAGGTGGGGGCACGGCCGGGGAGGGGCCGAGGGGGCCAGAGCAGGGGGGTGGGCGGCGCGGCGTGGAGTGGTGGTGGTGGCGTTCGGGCGGACAGAGGGCAGGCGGGAGGAGGAAGAAAGGAGGAGGGAGGAAGAAGAGAAAAGAAAAAGAGAAAAAGAAAAAGGAAGGAAAAAGGAAAAAGAAAGGGAAAAAGAAATTTCGGAAATGGATTTAGAAAGGAGAGAGAGATCGGGAGATCGCGGGATTCGCGGAAGGTGTCGGTCACGCGCGCGGAGGTCGGGTTCGCGACGCGCGGAACAAGGAAGAGGGGAAAAAGGAACGGTCGGGAGAAGTTCTTCGGAACACTGGAAATTTAGAATTTGGAAACGACGGGAGTGATTTGATAGATTTGGAAATTCGAGAATTCATCGGAAAAGATTTTTTGAAAACTCGTTAAGCGCGTTTTAGGGTTTTCGATTTTTTGGGACGTTACAAAAAATGCTCCTGCATTATTTCAAAGAAAAATGCAGAATATATTCAATGAATATCAAGCTTTCATATTAGTCTATGTAGATGATTTGTTAGTCTTCTCAAAGTCATATAAAGAACATATTGCACATCTTGAAGTTTTCTTTAGAAAGGTAGAACAAAATGGGTTAATATTGTCAAAAAAGAAAATGGATATATGTAAAGAGAAAATTAATTTCTTGGTCATGAAATAGGAGAAGGTAAAATACACCTACAAGAGCACATTGCTAAGAAGATTTTACAGTTTCCTGATGCAATGAATGACAAGAAATTGTTACAACAATTTCTAGGAATAGTCAATTATGCTAGGAATTATATAGATAATCTAGCAAAATTTGCTGGACCATTATATGCTAAACTTAGAAAAAATGGCCAAAAATACTTGAATTCAGAAGATATAAAATTAGTCAAGGCTATAAAAGAAAAAGTTAAAAACCTCAGGCCCCTAGATCTACCATTGGATGATAATTATTTTATTATAGAAACAGATGTTTCTAAAGTAGGATGGGGTGCAATACTAAAGCAAAAGCCTAATAAATTCTCTCCTAAGACAGAAGAAAAGATTTGTAGATATGCTTCAGGAAGTTATAAATTGAATATTGTAAACAATACAGATAGAGAAATCTTAGCTGTCATATATGCAATAAATGCTTTCAGATTATATTTAATTTCAGTTAGAACAGATTGTGAAGCAATATGCAAATATTATAACCAAATTAATAGCAAGAAAAGTTCTACTAGGAGATGGGTTTTATTTGAAGATATTATCACTGGAAATGGTTATAGGGTTGTTTTTGAACACATAAAGGGGAAACAAAATAACTTACCAGATTTGTTTTCTCGTTCATCAATTTTGCAGGCATGAAAAGAGGAATGGCCTTCAATGGAGTTGAAACCTTTACTTTTGGCAAGGACAGCAAGCTAAGAATTTCCCCCCAAATACCTATAAATTCAAGCCAAAAGATCATATTGTGGTAGATGAAGTTCAAGAATGCATATTAGATAATTTTTGGTTCCAATATAATAATAAAAGAGAAGATAAAGGATATATGCTCTCAATAGTCAACAGTCTTGCCAAATATTTTAATACTATAAATGATTTAATACCTACTGCAGAACATTCAGAGCCCCTTGAGCAGAAGCCACTATATGTAATATTTGATGGAAAATCACCAGGAGTTTACTCATCATATGAAGATGTGATAATTCGAAAGGCAGAAGCTAAATATACAGGAGGAATAATGTTCAGGAAATATAATAATATTGATGAAGCACTGACTATGGGAAGAGATAATATAGGAATTAATTATTATATCCAGCCAGCAGCAAAAGAATATATTCAAAAGCACAAATTAGGAAAGAAAAAGAAAGCTCCAATGAATATACCCACAATGCAAGTGAAAGAAGAAGAAACATCTAAGAAAGCAACATATAAAGAATGCCTAATGAAAGGTGATGATCCCTTTGATAGTCAATATATTGATACTAAAATAGAAGACAATATTGAGAAGATAAAGCCACAATTGAAGAAAGAATTAAAAGAAGAGATTATGCAAGAAGTTCGAAAAGAAATGCTTGAACAATTTGCAATCTTGAAGATAGAATATGATGACAGATATGATATCAATCAATTTTTAAATGATGAAAATATGGAAGACAATAATGAAACCATGGACATCAGAGGCCATGGTCAAAATATTGAATAAAATTTCAAGAAGCACATTCGATATGCCTATAAATAATTCGGGCGTGGAAGACCCGTACCCCCACAAATCAAATTGATATGGCTATCAATCATTCGGGCGTGGAAGACCACCCCACAAAATTCCAAAACATTCGCTGAATTTACAGTCAAGATCATCACCAGAGCTAATGAAGCCTTCATATAATATAATACCATCCGCCTAATTACCCTCCATTAATTACATCCCTCATTCGGAGAAGACCTAATATAATATCTCTCATGACAAAGATTCCACCTCAAAGTTGCCAAAAGAAGAACATCGGGACTTGTCCATTCTATGGATTCGTTTCCGGTTTGAATATGCATCAAGCAGTTCAGCGGTGCGGTTAAGCGGCGCACTGGTGACAAGCACGTCACGCTGTCAGCACTTGCCTGAATAAATAAAGAACACCAAGGACGTCGCTTCGACTATAAAAGGAAGACCCGGAGACATGCAAGGAGACGGAGGAACAACGTGGGGAGAAGGAGAGACCAAGACGGACGAGAACAGAAGAACAGCGAGAGCTTAGCCTGTTCCTCTGTAATAGTAGTAGTAGTAGCACAACCACCCTGTAATATAAAGAAGACTGTTGCACGGAGTTCCTCGTGAGGTAATCCTCCTCCTTTGTCAGTTATGTGTGGGGTTTCCCGAAAGGGAAAGCCATGTGTAAGCTTGTTTGTGTATGAAGTGAGTTTCCTTTGAAAACCCCTTTGTCTGCGAGTCTGTTTATGCGGGACAAGTATCTATGCTAGGGACCCTATAGGAGAAACCTCTCCGGAAGTTCTCGTTTAAGCCCTGTGTGTTGGCGTCGTAGAGAGCGTTGTGACCGTAGAGAAATGTTCCCTTTGGATGGAACTGCCTGGGGAGACGATAGGGCTGTTTTTTTCCGTTCTTCTGTTTTCAATTCCTATGTTCCAAACACGCCCTGAACCTGTTACGACACGTATCAGTCCAGCTTACCCCCCTTTTTCACCGAGTATTCGTCTCCACCGAGCTCCATAGTCTCAATCTCCTTTTTCCTCGCTGCTTCCTTACCTTGCTTCTCTCTCCATCGATAATAGCACAAATCCAAGAACACCTCTTCACTTGCCTTTCTCCTCTCTTTCCTCTCTATTCCTTGTCCAATTTTTCCTCAACGAGATACATGGCAGAGTTTTTCCTCTACGAGATGCAAGGCAGAGCAGCTTCCAACCCCGTCCCGCCTACCTACAGCCCAGCGTCTCCTCCCTGTCGCCTTTCGATTTCCGAAGCCAGAGCGCAGCCGCCGCCCGCATGCCACGAGGACGCCCAACCTGCCGCCGCTCCCACATACCGCGTCGTCCCGCCTCTGTGATGTCTTGTTACCGGTCGGCACCGGTTACAGGAATGGCACGGGCGCAAAGCTCCAGGCCCCCAACCCCGGCGGTGCGGCGGCTCAGCCTCAGCAACAAGCAGGGTCAGCTGCGGCTACGTGACGGCCTAGCATGGAGGGCGAGCTCACCTCAGCGTCTGGCCACCTTGCGGGGCGGCGCGACGAGGGCTGCAGCGGGACACGGCGTGGGTGAGCGGGCACGGAGCGCAGCAACGCGGCGAGCGGAGCTGCGGACCATGTTGGCAGCGAACGGGCCAATTGCGAGGAACTGGTGGCCTCATGGTTGCCAGAGCTGCGGTGCATGGAGACTTTTTTTAGCGGCCAAGCAGCAAGCAGGGCTGAGCGGGCCATGCTCGTGGTTGTGGAAGCCGTGCGGACGGAGCCGGGCGCGAGGTGGGGAGTGGGGGGAGGGGAGGCGACGGCCTCCGTTACGCCTTTGCGCCGCTGTCATGAAGGTTCAAGAAGAGAGGCCTGAGATTAGGGATGAAAATGGTACGGATATTTTCTGTCCGTTCGACCAAGAGGGTTTAGAAATTTAATGAATTGTCCGATATTCGGACTCGAAGATTAAATATTCGATTGGTATCCGAATCTGGGTACCCAAAGTTGGGTATTTCTTATAGATATGTAACATATATCAATATCCGTTCCATATCAGACATATTTTACACTATCTGTGTCTGAATCTGATCCGAGAAAAAAATTAATATCTATATTCGTATTCGTATTCGCGCATATCCGTTCGTATCCTATCCGTTTTCATCCCTACCTGAGATCAACAGCTAGGAAGTACTGCATGAGATCCAACGGCCAGGAAAAAATGGACAACGTGGCCCTATGAGAGCACGGAGAATTCCTCGGCTTTCGCCAATCAGAGATTTGGTCAAATGGAAAACACATTGAGGAAATGAAATTGGAGGTTGCTATAATGAGGATGTCGAGGAAATCCCGATGTGTCACTATGTTTTTTTAATCAGACAAATATGTGGATTTTACGAGTATTTGAGCATTTCCAGCAGAATATCAATAGCCTTCGTCACACCGGAAAACTGTCATTAGGCTAATTTTAATGGGAGTTTTATTTTTATTGAATCGGGTGTCATATCACCATTTTTTATAATTTCGCAATGAATTAATGAAAAGAGAGATGAAAGGGATTTCATCTAGATGAAACCATGTGTGCACTGTTTCCAACATGCATTGTTCTTGCATGTATTGCTTTTGAAAGAATAAAAATAAAACAATGCATTGCATGCGATGTTTCATTAATCAAGTAAACACTCTTACGCTTAAGTAGCATTGTTGGAATCCTCAAAAATGAAAGTTTCCACTGTGAATAGCCTAATTGGGGTTGTGCTTTAGTAAAAAACAAAAAGGCTCCCAATCCCTTTATTTTCTTGTGGCTACAAAGAAATGAAAAGCCAGCTAAAAGCAAAAGGTAACTTCCTACCCCTAGACTAACTGTATCTTATTTTGCAGGTAAAGGTTTCGGTCGTCCTGACTAGGGATGGATTTGGATGTCTGAATATCCATATTTATCCATATTCGTATCCACATAAAACGTTAATATTGATATTTGTATTAGTATCTAATTTTAATGTGGATATTAAATGGATATATCCTAATTCGCTTTTTGGTATTTTCTCTGTCCGAATCCAGATTCATGTTCAAATAAAATATGGAACAAATGTACTCAATATTGTTCGTATCCGTGAAGAAAAGAGACTTAATGGAACCATCTATGCGAATGCTAATCTGTAGTCGAAATATTCATTTTGTATTCATATCCAAAGGTGCATCTAGGCCCCTAATTTTATTTGGAGGTTAATGCCAACATGATCATTTTGACTAACGTGTGCTTTGCAGTGACATTCTTTAAGTTAGTGCAATGATGGAATTTAATGGTATTCTTGGCCCCATCATATGTTTTACATTGTATCAGTTCAAAGAGAAGCGTATGGACAAGCTAGTTCTATAGTGCCATTGAAGTTGAAAGGCACTTGGTATTTTATTTTCCATTGGCCGTACAACAAAGGGGGACGAGAGTAGTAGTTTGACCTATATGAGGCTATAGTTTTGGTGTGATGTACATTTGTGAAAATCTAGCACTGTGTTGGTATTTCTTACGGTCGCAGATAAATCTGCAAGCGCATGGATACCGTTGTAGCTTTCACCTGGAAGTATTCAGGGTATCGAATCCACAGGAAATATGAGCGTATTATCCTAGAATCAGGTTCGACCAAGGTAAACGAGAATTAATGTAGATTGGATAGAGAGGATATCTAAGGATTAAGCTGGGATACAGGCAAGGGCATTCTCATGTGCTTACTTTGGGCACCAGGGTATCCTATGCCTCTAGGAAAGAGCCGGCCTGCAGCTCTACGTTGTACCCGAACGTGGAGGATTACAAAGGACGATCAGGGCTATCACCACCTGCCGCCTACCTCTACTCATCTGTGTGGTTACGAGGCAAACAAAGGTAGTTGATTACCTAAGCACCACGATTAAGAAACAAACTACTACTCTAATCTTATCTAGAGACTGGAGCACTTTAGAGATAAAGCGACGAACCCACAAGAACATATAAGAACATATCTTACTGAAACTCAGACTTAAATACCATATAGATAATCCCGGAAACTCACTTAGAAGAAGGTCGCATCTGTCGAGGTATAGGTGGAGGGTTGTTGACACGCCCGACACTCCTCCTGACTCTCTCTCACTCTCTCCCTATTCCTAATTCCATAGAAGTGTAGGGCTTCGCCTTGGATTTTGGTGTGTAGCTCGTTGATAGTCTTCAATGACCGGGGCTCAGCTATTTATAGCTTGTTGAGGCAGTGGAGTGGACACGTGGAAGCTGGGGGCGAACCGACTCAGTCCTAGGTCGGGCTACCGGGTAGGTCGACCGACCCTTGGATCCACCGCCTTGAGTGGTGCACGACACAGATGGACTCCTAGAGGCGGTGGGAATGCGCATGAGAAAGTAGGGCTGATTTGGCCTCCGGACCTGGTCGGGCGACCAGGCATCGGCACATCTCGTGCCCATCTTCAGCTGGGACACTATCATGTGGGTCCTCATGGCGGTTCTAGGTGGTTTAGCTGAAGTTGAGTGCATTTAGTCCGTGAGGTGGACCCTTTGATCCATGTGACCTCCCCTTGGTCCATTCCCTTCTCTTGGATCCAACCGACATGGAATCAGCGGCTGGGATGGTCCTCGAGTGTGCTCCTTTGCTGTGGCCAAAGTTGGGCTTCATTGGGCTCAGGCCCAGGTCGGCGGACCTAGGGGGTTGGGCGACCTGGCCCTGAGCCCAAATGTTCCCCTCTTTTGCCAATTAGTCCCTGCACTCACATATTCAACAAAACTTGTGGAATTGATTAGATATAAACCCTATAGCTGTGGTGAATGCATTTATATATATATTTTTGGTAGGAACTGATGGTCAAAAGTGGTACTTGTTGGTAACTCTTAAGATTACAAATATGATCCGCAAGCACACGGAAATACCATTGTAGCACTTCACCTGTGAGTATTCAAGGGTATTGTAATTCTCACAAGGAACGGAGGTGTAAAGGCTTCTAACTAAAACCCCAAGGACGGCAAGGGTCTACTAGCCTGGTGATGAGGTTGTCTTTGGTCGGAGGACTAAGATAAGACATGTTTAGATACCAAGAGCTTGCTTCAGGCACCGGGTTACACCTGGTCTGCCAAGCGATTGCGGCATAAGGCTCTACGCCACAACCGAACGTGGAGGGATACGAATGACGGACAGGGCTGTCACCACCTGCCACCTATCTCACTTTCCGTGGGGAATGGAGCAACCAACAGGTATCCTATAGCCTAGACACCATTTCTATGCTGTGGGGAGCTACTCTAGCATTGCGCAGGGTTTACCTATCTTTATCAGGGGCCCTCTACTAGAGCACTCGCTACAAGAACGAGCTATCGATCCCACAAGCAAATAGCAACGAAAACGTAACTGTTGGTATTTCTTAACGTTTACATATTTCTGCAAGCGCACAGAAGTACATTGTAGCATTTCACCCGGGAGTATTCCAGAGTATTGTTATTTGTTTATCCGCGTGGAAAGTGTTTAGTTAAAGAGAGGTGTCATCCGATGCATTTACTTACAACATTATTAATCAACCAAGGTCTAGGCAGGGGTAAATGATATGGTAGTGTAGGGGTAAGGTGACACACAGAAGTTCATTGCTCATCTATAAATAAGTCTTAGTGAATAGAACATTAATAAAGATCACAAAGGGTTTCATGAACATCATACGAATGAGACTTGGATATACAATCTTATCCTATACAAGCTTATACAAGGGACATATGTTAGAGGACATATCGAGGTGTCTAGTGGTTCCCTCATCAAGGGACGACAGGAGGACTTCTTATCATAAAGGCCTAATATCATCTCCTGAACATGGAGGATTACGAAGGACGGACAGGGCTGTCACCACCTGCCGCCTACCTCTACTAATCCGTGGGGTAGCGATACCCTCAATGGTATTTCTTATATCAAACACCATGCTTGCATAAATAAATACAACTCTATCTATCACGTTAATTGACAGAGCAACCATAAAGCACATTGAGCAAATGTCATAGCATACGTCAAGGTGCAAGACATAAGAAGTATATGCTAAGTAAGTAGAGTAAAGTTGAGGCATACAACATAAGTATGAAGATAATTCCATTAAGATCAAAGCCTTACAAGTAAGGAAAGAGATACAAAAGCTGAACTCAAGAGCTCCAAGACTCCTCCGGAAGCCCTTCAGAAGATCAACTATTAGAACTATCACTACTAAGACTAAGACTAAACTTGCAGCAAAGGAGAGCTCTTCTTCTGGTGTGTGTTGAATGAGGAGGCCCTTGCAGGTATTTATAGCATCCATAGGCGGTGCAGATCCGGCCAGAGGCGGTTGAGGCCGTTTGGCTGTGGGCCCAGGTCGGTCGAGTGGGGGTGGGCGGCGTCGGCCGACGCTCAGATGCACTACCTTTAGCCGTGCACGGTCCAGATGTGATCCCAATGGCGGTTTACATGTACTGGTCAAGGATGGAGCAAAACAGCCGTAGGACCAGGTCGGCCGAGCTGGCCAGGTCAACCAACCTAGCTCTGTCGGAGTTATCGTCCGGCAGTCCACCTGGGGGTACCCAAGTGGTTGATTTGTAGGCAAAGGGCAATCGCGAGACTAGGGAGCTCGAGGTAACACAGGAGATGCAAGGTTTATACAGGTTCGGGCTACCTGGAGGCATAATACCCTACGTCCTTGTTGGCGGCACTTAAGCGCACCAATTACAAACCGCAAGCGCATGGATCGGTTTTAGCTTTTCCCATAGAGTATCCCCCAAGGTTTATCAATCTGTGGAACAAGTGGATCGCTACGCTTAACTAAGCACTAATCTCGTTGATTGAAAGCTCTTTATCGATTGATGGTGTGTATGAGTTAAGAACTTAATCTAATCTAAATCAAAGAGAACAACGTAGCGAGCAATGATATGGAGAGAACAAGATGAGCTTTTTTACAGTGCCCGATACAACTCTAAAGATGGACTAGTATGGAATAAAAAAGGACCAATATGAAAGGATCAGACGGCTCAGAATTTTTGAATACTGGTGAAAACTTGACCTGTGGTATAGTGGTATAGGTGGGTAGTATAGTCTAGTATGGGTATTTAGAGAAAAAATTATAATTGGCACAAATGTAATTTTTTTGAAGAAATTTTATTTGCACAAATATAATATTATTAAAAATATCTTAATGGTACAACTGTAAATATTTTTAACAATCTATGTCAGGACATCAATATGATTCAAACCAGGGACGAAGAAAGGGAAAAATTTCTTAACAGAAGGAGATTACTAGAATGCCCTTCCTCTACACCTTATACTACTGAGTAGTAGTATAGGGCACTGTAAAAGAGCTCGAACAAGATATGTAGAATGCTTGTCCAAGGGATCTAGGATCACTTAAAGATGTAACCACTGAGCAAGAATGAACTGATCTAATCTATCGAAAGTAAAGGTGCACCAAGCTCAACCCTTTCCCTCCCGCGTACTGTCACTACACGAGGGTAATCTGTGATTGAACAATAAGAGCACAAGATTGTCAATGTATTCTAGTTATGCAAGACTACGAGCGATGCATCCCCAAAGCAATGTCGTCCAACTATTAGATTAAAAGCATTAACGACAAGAATATGATAGCAAAGATCCAAAACAATGGTTCGGCGATTACAACTTAAGATCTCCATTCAACCCCAAGGACAAACAAGGACTTTACCCCATAATGTTACACATTGTAGTGCTGAACATGGTGTAGAATCCTTCGAAGTAGATGTAGACCGATGGGGAAGATGATCCGAAGGAGGGAAATCCCTATGCCGGGGGCGGCTAGGGGGTGTTCTTCCTCCTCTCGAGCTCCGCCTTGCTTGCTCCCTTCTAGATCCAATCTCCTCCTTGTTCTTGATCTTGTGGCGGTGCCGGAGGGACCTTGTTAGGGTTTCCCGGGCGTCGCTCCTCTCTCCGGAATGTGGCTCCCTCTCTTTGTTGATTCTCCAGAATAATGGGTGCTTGATGTGGTCGACCTCGGGGCCTTTTATAGGCGGCTCTGGAGCTTGGCAGCGGGCATCCGACTAGGGTTTCGCACAAACTTCGCGCTCAAGAAAGATGGGGGCGTTTGGGCCCAAAAATGGGCTGGGCCGGCCGGCCCAATAGGCTCTGTGCCGGCCGGCCTAGGCCCTTTTTGGCCCCTCTCACCTCCATCTTTTTCATGCAGGTCCTCCTCCGTGATACTTGTTCATGTGTGCACTTTGGTCCATGTCCAACCCCTCCAAAATATGTCGTATTTCCTGTCATATCACAACATACTCCAAAATACAACACATATTCAAAAACGGGGTTATTTCACGTGCCAAGTGGCGGGTTAGTATATGAATTAGTCCAAAAACACTGCTTAAATGACACCAAAAGTGTGACAATAATGAGCGCCAACAATCCCCCACGCTTAGCTCTTTCTCATCCTCAAGCAAGTCAAGTCACCACAAACTTCCTTCGGGGTTAAACAAAGACCTAGTTTGCAAATCATACCTAGGCAAGCGAGTCAAATACTGAGTCCCTCAAGCAAATACCAGAGGAGCAGCAAAGATAATCAAGGCATGGGCATTCAAAGATTTATCCACGCAAAAATTACCCCCACAACTTCTCACCTTTAGCTAAGTAACTTCATGGATCAACGGTACTTACTTTCTTGCTTTCCTTTTTTTTCTTTTGTCGTGAAAACAATCTCTCTGCAACAAGAATTAAACCAAGTTCTCTTCCAAGCATTCACATGTCGCTCAATATAAGGTGGCTATCCTATTTGTTGCAAGCTCTCATCTCTCAAAAATAATCACTCAAGTGTATGGTGGAGCTTTGGAAGGGCTAGCAAAGTTAATACAAAGCATCTCCCCAATTTTTCTGCACCCGAGCCGATGATGGAATGGCCTAGGCCGGCCGGCACAGAGGGGACTAGGCCAGCCGGCTTGGCTCTTTTTTAGCTCGGCTCTGGCTCATCTTTTGCATGCATCTTCCTTATTTCTTCCAGAGCTCATATATGTTCCAACTTCGCCCAGAAACAGAACAAATCTTTGGGTAATAGGTTGTGTTCAAGGGAAAGGTAATGAATCAAAGAAAGTTTTGGTTCGGGTTTTGGAATCCGGTAGATCATATGAGTGTTCCAATGAGGAACTCCCATTACCGAACAATGTCGAGGCTAGCAATAAGAGATAGAAATTATGGACATGATCAATGCTTGAAATTAAAGCTTCCAAGAGAGAAAGATCCTAACCCAATTCATTGCATCAACTCCGCTTATGGTGGCAAGATTAAAATTAAACATTTAGGCTTTGGATAGGATAGGCATAGCTCTCAACATGGAAAAGAATTAGTCAACCTTGTTTTGTAGGGGTTTCAGATAGGCAATAAAACAATCACCTCCAATTCAAGCCTTAGATCAAGATGGAGCATGGGTATTGCAGGAACAAATTATCTACTAGGCTCCACAACCAAGATTTTAATTCAGACATAGCTCATGATCAAATGCTTAAAAAGGACAAAGAAAGACAAGCATGCATAGGTAGATAAAATAAAACTCGCACGATCCATGGATTTATTCAAACGAAAAGAAAAGACTCTTTATTTGATTTTCTTGACTCAATCTAATTTAAGACTCTTCACGCACACTAAATTAAGACTCTCAAACCAAGCAAAAGAACACGAGTGGTAACACCATCCCCCCACGCTTAAAACATACAATGTCGTCATCGTAAAATAAATGCAAGGGGAAAGGAGAGACGCTCATAAAAAATAGAGTTGTATAGTAGGACCATGTGATGGGAACCCGCTAGGGTTTGTGCCCAATCTTTCGATGAGAGATGGATAACTTCGATTTGGACTGGAGAGACGTTCACGGCCCGACTACAACCATCAAAGGATGTTGCGCCTTAGCAACCGATACACCAACTCCAGCGGTCGCCGCGATCTTGTGGAGCACGATCAACCAAACCACGAGGGTAATTAATGCAAGCAATCAAAGAACAAGCAAGAACAAGTAGAACAAGCAACTCAATTGCAAATATGGAGATGATACTCAATCTGAAATCACAAAGGTGGGGTTCTGAATCGAGTAGAACGGATGGTCTCACCGACACATGCGTCTACAAGGAAGTAGCAATGGCTAAACTTACATCTAAACAAAACCCAATCTATTTTGTGGCAGCTACGGAGGTATATGAGAGGTAGGGGACGACCAGGACATGGTGGGTCGTCCCTCAACCCTAGGGCGCGCCCCTAATGGGCCCCACTTGATACACGGCCCATCGGACCCAAAATCAGGCGATGCAGCACCATGGGCAGAATAGGTCTCGGTAGCTAATTGGTGATTGCGGCCACCTCGGAGCAGATATGGACATGAGTCTAGATCCATATGAAAGTAGATTTCATAAGCTTTCCATAGAGTACTTGAACGTCCAAAAAGGAGCCCGAATAAAGTCGTGGCGGCCGTCATAAGTTGGCCCAATGCTGCAGTCCGAATCCAACTTCAAAACGTGTTGGATTTGATCTCTCTCTTTCCTTGGGCCAAAAGTGAAGTGGTGGCCTGGTGGAGTACGTGGGGAATACTTGGACTTGGCCCCCAATCAATTTCTTTGGTCCTCCAAGGCTTCCATGTGAGTTTAACACTCTTCTTGATCCACGAATGTATTTCTGAAAATGACAATAAACATACATCATGGCGCAGCATCAATTCATCAAATGTATCAAATACAAGCATTATAAAGAATTGTTTCACCTTTGAATCAAAAGTTGCTAATGTGGTTGTATCTGAGCCGGTGATGTCCTCATCATTCTCCCCTTCTTGGCTGCAAGTCGTCCTCGACTTGCTCCCGTGGCAGTCAAAGGCGCTTGTTTTGATGTTGGAACATGGAGCAACGACTATGTTGCACCGCCACAACCAGTAATGCTTTCCTTCTTTTGACTGACCCTGTTGCATAAGGGAACAACTACGAAAACTTTGCAATGTATTATTAGCGTTAGTGCAGCCCCATATTTGATCATAGTATTGTAGCCCAGAAGGATATTTCAGATTAGAGCAAATATAAACTTTATGCACCAAATACTCTCCTTTGCAATACTTGCCAATAAAGTGATATGTATGATTAGACAAGCATCTTAGTTCAGAATCAGCAAAAAGTTTCTCCTCTAAACATTTTAGATCACACAGACTATCAAATTCAATATAACCCAAAGTATTTAAAGAAGACAACAACTTCAGTTCATCTTGTGCACAAGTAATAGGATGAAAAAGCTTTTCTTCAGCACAAATGTATCGTTCCAAACTAAAAGTATCACACTTATTCACTACTTGTGGCATAGGAGTAAAAGAATCATCAGCACACAAGTCCTCTTTATCACAAGGAACAACAAGTAATTCATCTTGTGATAAAGGTAAAGCAACTGCGGGTTCCACTATTTGTTGCTCTTGATTAGCATGCAAAGTGGACAAATTTTGGACATTATGGATCACATCATTCTTGCAAGTATTCAAAGATAACAGAATCTCCTTTTCAGCATTAACAGCAAGCCAAAACAATTGACCAATACTGTTGTATGATTTGCTAAGTAACAAGGTTCGAATTTCAGAATTGAGCCCTTTCATGAACCTACACATATTATCTTCTCTGCATTCTTCTAATCCACCAAATATGATACAAATTTTAAAATCATGGAAGTATTGCTTCACAGTCCTAGTACCCTGTTTCAATTTCTCTAGTTTGGAAAGCAAAAGATCAACATAATATTCAGGAATATATTCATCTCGAAAAAACATTTTGAAATCCTTCCAAGTTGGTGGAACTTTATTATGCCTACAAATATGTTTCCATTTAGTCAAGGCATATTTCGTTAAAGCACTAGCTGCAGCAAAAACCATTTGATGTTCAAACAAGTCATAATTATCAAAATTGGAATCTACCTTAAGCTCCCAATTAATGTATGCACAAGGGTCAAATTTTTCCTCAAAAGGCGGTAGAGCATTACAGACCTCAGTTAGAACGTCATCATGTACCTCCAATGTGTATGCTCCCATATGTTGTTGCGTATGTGAACACCCATGGTGCAAGCTTCCATCTCCCATGTGAGTCATCGAGCCTGCCATTGTTAGCCAAACAAAGGCAACAAGAAAACAGGTGAAGAAATAAGAACCCTACTACAACTACTAGGATGTAGCTACTGCAAGGCGCTCACTCTCAACCTGTTACACAAGCTCTTATTAATTCTTACCTTGCTCGATAGGAGGGAACGGCTACCAACAAGTCTGCAAACCAGGAAGAAGTGTATCGGTGCCGCAGCAACAAGACCTGTCAAGCTGTAGTCGAATATGTGGAGCTGTAGTTGGGCTAAAGCAAGGAATAACTAGAACCACATTAGTTACAAAAGCAAGCTGAATAATCATTCAACGGTGGTACTGTGCTGGTCCTAGGCTAAACCATGCTAGAGACGTGAGCCTAGGCACAGAGGTAGTCACTGAAAAAGAACAACTAGCACAGCACAAAGTAAACCAATAGATTCAACAATTCAGCCCCTTCTTTCTTCTCCTTCTTGTCCTGTCTTTTTTTTTCTTTCTTTCTTTCTTTTTCTTTTTTTCAACCTTTTTTTTGCACAGGACTAAACACTTTTTTTCTCAATAGCAAGACAAACTACACAAAAGGCTTACTCCACACAGACTGCAGATCGCAAATTTCTAGGATAGTTGTGGAACGCTCAAAAGGAATTTCGGTGCAAGGTCTGATCCGTTGGAAAGAAGACAACATATGATTTCCAGATTGTATTTAAACACCTCAATCGGAGATCATATGAATTCGTGGCGGCAAAAATGAAACAGAGATGTATATGGTGATGGGGATCTCGTGACGAAAATGTGATAGAACTCAAAACTCCAAAAGGAATAGACACTAAGACCAGCAACTCGACGTGACCGAAGCAACTGAAAACTCAATAAGCCCTAACTAAGCAGTACTAGTAAAGGCTCAAAGGGTTTATAGGATTGCGGGTAAACTGATCCACTATTTTTTAGGCTTTTCTGGACAATAGGAAATTAAAAACAGCAATGGATTGGAAGTCTCTCACCGATAAACCTTACTCTGATTACCAACTAATGGTAACCCGCTAGGGTTTGTGCCCAATCTTTTGATGAGAGATGGATAACTTCGATTTGGACTGGAGAGATGTTCACGGCCCGACTACAACCATCAAAGGATGTTGCGCCTTAGCAACCGATACACCAACTCCAGCGGTCGCCGCGATCTTGTGGAGCACGATCAACCAAACCACGAGGGTAATTAATGCAAGCAATCAAAGAACAAGCAAGAACAAGTAGAACAAGCAACTCAATTGCAAATATGGAGATGATACTCAATCTGAAATCACAAAGGTGGGGTTCTGAATCGAGTAGAACGGATGGTCTCACCGACACATGCGTCTACAAGGAAGTAGCAATGGCTAAACTTACATCTAAACAAAACCCAATCTATTTTGTGGCAGCTACGGAGGTATATGAGAGGTAGGGGACGACCAGGACATGGTGGGGGTCGTCCCTCAACCCTAGGGCGCCCCCCTAATGGGCCCCACTTGATACATGGCCCATCGGACCCAAAATCAGGTGAAGCAGCACCGTGGGCAGAATAGGTCTCGGTAGCTAATTGGTGATTGCGGCCACCTTGGAGCAGATATGGACATGAGTCTAGATCCATATGAAAGTAGATTTCATAAGCTTTCCATAGAGTACTTGAACGTCCAAAAAGGAGCCCGAATAAAGTCGTGGCGGCCGTCATAAGTTGGCCCAATGCTGCAGTCCGAATCCAACTCCAAAACGTGTTGGATTTGATCTCTCTCTTTCCTTGGGCCAAAAGTGACGTGGTGGCCTGGTGGAGTACGTGGGGAATACTTGGACTTGGCCCCCAATCAATTTCTTTGGTCCTCCAAGGCTTCCATGTGAGTTTAACACCCTTCTTGATCCACGAATGTATTTCTGAAAATGACAATAAACATACATCATGGCGCAGCATCAATTCATCAAATGTATCAAATACAAGCATTATAAAGAATTGTTTCACCTTTGAATCAAAAGTTGCTAATGTGGTTGTATCTGAGCCGGTGATGTCCTCATCACCTTGTCTCCTTCCTTGAATTCCTTCTTTTGCAATCTTTTGTCGTATCATCTCTTCATCCTTTCTTTGTAGATGCTTGCGCTATGATATGCCTTCAATCTTAGCTCTTCATGTTCACTTATTTGAATCCTGCGTTTTAATTGCGCCACGTCAACATCAAAATTCATCTCTTTTATTGCCCAATAAGCCTTGTGCTCTAGCTCTACCGGCAAGTGACATGTTTTTCCTTAGACGAATTGATATGGAGTCATAACTATTGGTGTTTTATGTGCGGTTCGGTATGCCTATAATGCTCCGTCTAGCTTCTTTGACAAATCTTTTCCTCCTTTAGTCATCGTCTTCTTGAGGTTATCCTTGAGTTGCTTGTTTGAAGTCTCCGCTTGGCCATTTGTTTGTGGGTGATAGGTGGTAGATACTCTATGCTCAATTCCCAACTTCGACAAGCATTTGCCAAAATCTTTGCCCGTAGAATGTGTTCCTCCATCACCTATTAAAACTCTAGGAACACCATATCTAGGGAATATTACCGTCTTGATCATTTGAGTAGATTCTTCCGTAGATGCTTTTCGACATGGAATCACTTCAACCCACTTCGATACATAATCAACCATGACCAAGATGTATTCATATCCATGCGAGTTCACAAACGGTCCCATGAAGTCGATTCCCCAAACATCAAACATATCAATTTGCAAATTATAATTCAGCGGCATGGCATTCCTTTGTGACACATTTCCCATCCTTTGGCACTCCGGGCAAGTTGCAACATATCTCTTCGCATCTTCGTGCATCTCCGGCCAATAAAATCCGCTTCCCCATACCTCTGCGTGCGTTCTAAAATGCCCATAATGTCCTCCATATTCCGATGAGTGGCATTTTCTTAGAATTTCTTGTCTCTCTTCCCGCGGTATGCATCTTCTTAGCACTCCATCATCTCCATATCTATAAAGGTATGGTGCATGCCAATAGAACTTTTTACTCTCGACGATCACCCTTCTTTTTGCGTATTTATCCAAGTGATCCAATGGCATCCTACATATGCACCTTATAATATCATTCATCCATCCATCCTTATCAAGCACCCAATATAGATGATCATCTCTCATTTTATCTTCAATAGGCTCCATCCCATCATCTCCATGATGCATTCAAGATAGGTGGTCAGCTACAACATTTTCCACCCCTTTCTTGTCCCGAATCTCCACGTCAAACTCTTGTAATAATAGAATCCACCAAATCAAACGTGGCTTGGCATCATTCTTGGACAAAAGGTACTTGATCGCGGCATGGTCGGTATACACAATCACCTTCGAGTTCACAATGTAGGATCTGAATTTTTCAAAGGCGAATACTACGGCGAGCAATTCCTTCTCCATTGTTGCATAATTAACTTGAGCTTCATTAAGAGTCTTGCTTGCATAATAAATTGCGTGTACCTTCCCTTCTTTCCTTTGTCCAAGAACAGCTCCAACGGCATAGTCGCTTGCGTCGCACATTATCTCAAATGGAAGATTCCAATCCGGCGGTTGGATAATCGGTGCATTAATGAGAGATTGCTTCAATTTCTAAAATGCTTGCAAGCAATTTTTGTCGAAGACGTATGCCACATCCTTTTGGAGAAGTTGTGTCAATGGCTTTGTGATCTTTGAGAAATCCTTTATAAATCTTCTATAGAATCCGGCATGTCTGAGAAAGCTTCTCAATGATTTAATATCCGTTGGAGGTGGCAATTTCTCAACGGTCTCAATTTTAGCCTTATCCACCTCTATACCTCTCTCGAAGATGACATGCCCCAAGACTATCCCTTGTTTCACCATGAAGTGACACTTCTCCCAATTAAGCACTAGATCGACTTCTCCACATCTTTTTAGAACTTTATCCAAATTTTCCAAGCAACTTTCAAAACTTGTCCCATGGATCGAGAAGTCATCCATGAATACCTCCATAATTTCTTCAATAAAATCCGAGAATATAGCCATCATGCATCATTGAAAGGACGCCGGTGCATTGCATAAACCAAAGGGCATTCTTCTATATGCGGAAGTTCCATTTGGGCATGTAAATGTGGTCTTGTGTTGATCTTCCAGATGAATAGGTATTTGGAAGAATCCTGAGTATCCATCAAGGTAGCAAAAATGTGAATGCTTTGCTAACCTTTCAAGCATCTCGTCGATGAATGGTTGTGTAAAATGATCCTTCATCGTCGCCGTGTTCAATTTCCTATAATCGACACACATTCTCCATCCGGTCACAGTCCTTTGTGGTATCAATTCATTCTTCTCATTTCTCACGACCGTTAATCCTCCTTTCTTTGGCACACAATGCACCGGGCTCACCCATTCACTATGTGGCACGGGGTATATTATTCCGGCATTCAACAATTTAATCACCTCCTTCTTCACCACATCGTGCATGGCATGACTCAATCTTCTTTGATGTTCCACAACCGGCTTATATTGATCTTCAAGTTGTATGCGATGAGTGCAAAAGGCTGGACTAATACCCTTCAAGTCATTTATTGTGTACCCAATCACCTTCTTATGTCTTCTCAATAAATTCAGCAATTTATCCATCTCTTCTGGACTCAATTCATCGCTCACGATGACCGGGTACGTCTTGTTTGCTCCCAAAAATTCATACTTCAACCCCTTGGGTAATGGCTTTAGTTCAACTTCAGGTGCTTCGGGTTCTCCTTGTTGCAAATCTCCAATATCTTCGAATTTTTCTTCCTTCAAGCTTCCATATTGTGCCTTCAATCCCTCGGTTGCTTCCACTAGTTCTTCGTCTTGATCATTATGTATAGTGTCATTCTCCATTGCACGTTGGAGAGGATCCCTAAAATTGTGAACAAAACAAAGGCTCTCTACCTCTTTGTTATCAAGAGGTAGAGGTAAAGCAATACGAGAAGCGGGTAGGAAATCTTATGTGTATTTAGTTCCATCAAGATCAATCGTAACTCTATCCTTTCCAGTATCAAGAACGACATTAACCAACTTAAGAAAAGGCCTATCAAGTATTATATCATCATGTTCATCATGGCAAGCATCAATTACAAAAAAAGTCGGTTGGAATAGCTTTACCCGAGATTGCAACATCTAAATCTCTAAGCACACCCAAAGGTTTGGTTGTTCTACCATCTCCCATGATCAATTTAATTGGTGTAGGAACAAGATTCAAAGTTTTTCTATAATGCTCATCATAAAACTTTGAAGACATGACACTTACATGGGCTCCGATGTCGCATAAAGCTTTGCAAAATATTTCTCCATTGATCATGCAACTTATGTGAGGTGTAGGTAGTGGGGTACCTTCAACATGATTGGCTTCTATGGCATACACCTCGGCTAGGTGCGCGAATGGAGATGCCTCCGGCTTGACTCCCATAATTTTCTTCACTTTCGCAATGTGGTCCGGGTCTATATCTTCCTCTTCATTGAAATGTTTTCGAATAATCTCATCGGCTGATTCTTTGTCCAACTCATACCCCGAGTGCTTCTCCAGTAGAAAGCTCGATTCTATGGATTACACCGATCCTTTTTGATTTCGGTATGGTCTTCTCTTGTCAAATATTTCTCCAAAGTCGATCGGGATCCAATCCATTTGCTCAAATTCTTTTAGTGACCTTGCATTCGCCAAACTTGTTCCTTTTACTTCTTTCGGCTTGCAATTTTTGTTGCTTTGGATTGCTCCTCCTTCATCGTGAGTTGCTTCTTCAATCTTTTCTTGCTTCGGTTCTTCTTTCTTCGCTTTCGGGGCTTCTTTTCCAAAAATTCCAGCAAGCGTTCCCACTTGAGTTTCTTGCTCAACTCTTCCCAAAAGATGATTTTCCCAATCTCTTTGCATGGCTGCCCCTTTGCTTATTCTTTGTATGATTTGGGCCGCTTCCGTGAGTGTTTTCTCCATGAGATCTCCTCCTGCACACATCCGAACAAATTGCATGCATTTGGGGGTTAAGGAAAAATAAAAGGTATGCAAGAGTACATCACCGGAGAAACCTAGCTTTGGTCCTTGCTCGATTAATTCGTTGAATCTATCCCAAGCTTGATCTATTCCTTCATCCTTTCCTTGCGCGAAAGTGATCACTTGCCTCCGAATGTATTGAATTTTGCTTATCGGAAAGAACCGTCCACAAAATTTCTTCATCAACTCATTCCAATTTCCTTTCACCTCGAAGGATGCAAGTGCGTACCATCTTTTTGCTTCATCTGCAAGAGAGTATGCGAAAAGATTCCATCTAAACCAAGCTAGTGGAACTCCATCTTGTTGTACCGTGTTGCATAGCATTGTGCAATGCTTAATGTGCCTATATGGATTGTCCATCTCCACCCCTCTAAATGGATTTTCCACTGCCATCTTGATGATTTGAGGCTTGATCTCGTACATGGTGGCTTCGGGTGTCCAATCTGATTTTTGCATGTCAAAGTCCTCCGGTCGCGGGCTTGCATAATCCCTTAGTGATTTTTCTTCTTCCTCCATGGGTTGAGCAACAAGAGCCATCTAGACAACAAAAACTAAAACAAAATAAAGATTTTTTTCTAAAAAAGGGTTAGGTGTTAGTAACCAACAAAATTAATACAAAGATAAACATAGCAAATTAGCTTATTCCCCGGCAACGGTGCCAGAAAAGCTTGTTGGCGGCACTTAAGCGCACCAATTACGAACCGCAAGCGCACGGATCGGTTGTAGCTTTTCCCTTAGAGTATCCCCCCAAGGTTTATCAATCCGTGGAATAAGTGGATTGCTACACTTAACTAAGCACTAATCTCGTTGATTGAAAGCTCTTTATCGATTGATGGTGTGTATGAGTAAAGAACTTAATCTAATCTAAATCAAAGAGAACAACGTAGAGAGCAATGATATGGAGAGAACAAGATATGTAGAATGCTTGTCCAAGGGATCTAGGATCACTTAAAGATGTAACCACCGAGCAAGAACGAACCGATCTAATCTATCAAAAGTAAAGGTGCACCAAGCTCAACCCTTTCCCTCCCGCGTACTGTCACTACACGAGGGTAACCGTGATTGAACAACAAGAGCACAAGATTGTTGATGTATTCTAGATATGCAAGACTATGAGCGATGCATCCCCAAAGCAATGTCGTCCGACTATTAGATTAAAAGCACCAACGACAAGAATATGATAGCAAAGATCCAAAACAATGGTTCTGCGTTTACAACTTAAGATCTCCCTTCAACCCCAAGGACAAACAAGGACTTTACCCCCATAATGTTACACATTGTAGCGCTGAACATGGTGTAGAATCCTCCGAAGTAGATGTAGACCGATGGGGAAGACGATCCGGAGGAGGAAAATCCCTATGCCGGGGTGGCTAAGGGGTGTTCTTCCTCCTCTCGAGCTCCACCTTGCTTGCTCCCTTGTAGATCCAATCTCCTCCTTGTTCTTGATCTTGTGGCGGTGCTGAAGGGACCTTGTTAGGGTTTCCCCGGCGTCGCTCCTCTCTCCGGAATGTGGCTCCCTCTCTTTGTTGTTTCCGCGCGGAGGGGTCTCACGCGCCTTGGCGCTGACTGTGTCACTGCGTCGACGGTTTTTCGCGACGCCGCGTGGACCCGGCACACCACGCACCCTGCGGACGTTTTCGAGTGACCGAGTCACGGGGCGCCACGCGTCATCCCGCTGTTGGCCGCTCGGGGCAACGTGCGCCGGCCCTTTTGGGCGTTTGCTCGTGCCCACGCCCCCTCTCCCGGGGCTCCTATACAGCAACAGGTAGCTAGATAAGCAACTTGAATATAAAGCCCAATACAACTAAGGGTGTGTTTGTTACAGCTCCAACTCCAAAAAATTAGCTCCGCTCCAACAACTCCAAGTGTTTTCATGCCAAACACGTCCAGCTCTATTAACTCCAACTCCACAAAAAACCTAGAGTTGGGGGCCGACTCCAGGTTTTTCTTGGAGCTCCTCAAGAGGTGCTCCAAAAACCCTTGTTACAAACATCCTCATGGAATGGTGCATTAATACTTTTGTGACACCCCGAAACGGGCCCGTTTAGTGCAACTAATGCATCGTTTTATGCGTCCTAACTTGCTGTCAATTTTTTCGCAACGGTTGACTGCAAACCACTCTATTAGACTAAAAACCATGTCTGGGTGAGTTTCGGACCATTTCGTTACTGATTTTGTAACGTAGCGAAACGGGCCCGTTTAGTGCAATTAATGCACCGTTTTATGCGGCCGAACTTACTGTCAATTTTTTCACAATGGATGACTCCAAACCACTCCATTAGACCAAAAAAACATGTCTGGGTGAGTTTCGGACCATTTCGTTACTGCTTTTGTAACGTTGTGAAACGGGCCCATTTAGGGCAATTAATGCACCGTTTTATGCGCCCGAACTTGCTGTCAATTTTTTCGCAACGGATGACTCCAAACCACTCTGTTAGACCAAAAACCATGTCTGGGTGAGTTTCGGACCATTTCATTATTGCTTTTGTAACGTAACGAAACGGGCCCGTTTAGTGCAATTAATGCACCGTTTTATGCGGCCGAACTTGCTGTCAATTTTTTCACAACGGATGACTCCAAACCACTCTATTAGACCAAAAACCATGTGTGGGTGAGTTTCGGACCATTTCGTTACTGCTTTTGTGACATCCTGAAACGGGACCATTTAGTGCAATTAATGCACCGTTTTATGCGGCTGAAATGTTGTCCATTTTTTCGCAATGGATAACTCCAAACCACTCTATTAGACCAAAAACCATGTCTGGGTGAGTTTCAGACATTTCGTTACTGCTTTTGTGAGATCTCGAAATGGGACCGTTTAGTGCAACTAATGCATCATTTTATGCGGCCGAACTTGCTGTCAATTTTTTCACAACGGATGACTCCAAACCACACTATTAGACTAAAAACCATGTCTGGGTGAGTTTCGGACCATTTCGTTACTGCTTTTGTAACGTAGCGAAACGGGCCCGTTTAGTGCAATTAATGCACCGTTTTATGCGGCCGAACTTGCTTTCAATTTTTCGCAACGGATGACTCCAAACCACTCCATTAGACCAAAAACCATGTATGGGTGAGTTTCGGACCATTTCGTTTGCGCTTTTATGACACCCCAAAACGGAACCGTTTAGTGCAATTAACACACCGTTTTATGCGGCCGAACTTGCTGTCAATTTTTTCTCAACGGATGACTCCAAACCACTCTATTAGACTAAAAACCATGTTTGGGTGAGTTTCGGACCATTTCCTTATTGCTTTTGAAACGTAGCGAAATGGGCCCGTTTAGTGCAATTAATGCACCATTTTATACGGCCGAACTTGCTGTCAATTTTGTCACACTGGATGACTCCAAACAACTCTATTAGACCAAAAACCATGTCTGGGTGAGTTTCGGACTATTTCGGTACTGCTTTTGTAACGTAGCGAAACGGGCCCGTTTAATGCAATTAATGCACCGTTTTATGCGGGCGAACTTGCTGTCAATTCTTTTCCATTGGATGACTCCAAACCACTCCATTAGACCAAAATCCATGTGTGGGTGATATTCGGACCATTTCGTTAGTGCTTTTGTGACACCCCGAAATGGGTCCGTTTAGTGCAATTAATGCACCGTTTTATAAGGCCGAACTTGCTGTCAATTTTTTCATAACGGATGACACCAAACCACTCTATTAGGCCAAAAACCATGTCTGGGTAAGTTTCGGACTATTTCGTTATTGCTTTTGTGACTCCCCGAAACGGTCCCGTTTAGTGCAATTAATGCACCGTTTTATGCGGCCGAACTTGCTGTCAATTTTTTCGCATTGGATGACTACAAACCACTCTATTAGACCAAAAACTATGTGTGGGTGAGTTTCGGACCATTTCTTTAGTGCTTTTGTGACACCCCGAAACAGGTCCGTTTAGTGCAATTAATGCACCATTTTATGCGGCCGAACTTGCTGTCAATTTTTTCGCAATGGATGACTCCAAACCACTCTATTAGACCAAAAACTATATCTGGGTGAGTTTCAGACCATTTCGTTACTGCTTTTGTGATACCCCGAAACAAGCCCTTTTAGTGCAACTAATGCACCGTTTTATGCGGCCGAAATTGCTGTCAATTTTTTCGCAACGGATGACTCCAAACCACTCTAGTAGACTAAAAACCATGTCTGGGTGAGTTTCAGACCATTTCGTTACTGCTTTTGTAACGTAGCGACCCGTTTAGTGCAATCAATGCACCGTTTTATATGGCCGAACTTGCTGTCAATTTTTTACACTGGATGACTCCAAACAAGTCTATCAGACCAAAAACCATGTATGGGTGAGTTTCGGACCATTTCGTTACTACTTTTGTAACATAGTGAAATGGGCCCGTTTATTGCAATTAATGCACCATTTTATGCGGCCGAACTTGCTGTCAATTTTTTCGCAACGGATGACTCCAAACCATTCTATTAGACCAAAAACCATGTGTGGCTGAGTTTCGAACCATTTCGTTAGTGCTTTTGTGACACTCCCAAAACGGGCCCGTTTAATGCAATTAATGCACCGTTTTATGCGGCCAAATTTGCTGTCAATTCTTTCGCAACGGATGACTCCAAACCACTCTATTAGACCAAAAACCATATCTGGGTGAGTTTCAGACGATTTCGTTACTGCTTTTATGACACCCCGAAACAGGCCCGTTTAGTGCAATTAATGCAATGTTTTATGCGGCCGAACTTGCTTTCAATTTTTTCGCAACGAATGACTCCAAACCACTGTAGTAGACTAAAAACCATGTTTGGGTAAGTTTCAGACCATTTCGTTACTGCTTTTGTAATGTAACGAAACGGGCCCGTTTAGTGCAATTAATGCACCGTTTTATGCGGCCGAACTCGCTGTCAATTTTTCAAACTGGATCACTCCAAACAACTCTATCAGACCAAAAACTATGTCTGGGTGAGTTTCGGAACATTTCGTTACTGCTTTTGTAAAATAGCGAAATGGGCCCGTTTAGTGCAATTAATGCACCATTTATGCGGCCGAACTTGCTGTCAATTTTTTAGCAACTGATGACTCCAAACCTCTCTATTAGACCAAAAGCTATGTGTGGGTGAGTTTCGAACCATTTCGTTAGTGCTTTTGTGACACTCCAAAACGGGCCCGTTTAGTGCAATTAATGCACCATTTTATGCGGCCGAACTTGCTGTCAATGTTTTTCACAACGGATGACTCCAAACCACTCTATTAGACCAAAAACCATGTCTGGGTGAGTTTCGGACTGTTGGGGGATTGGCCTGCCAAGGAAGCACCTTCTCCTGTCTACTTTGCTAACAAGCATTGAGCAGTTGCCTTCGCTAGTAGCAACCATGAAGCAAACATCTTCGCTCGGGGGTTAGGCATCATGAAGCGATCCGCTGCCTTCAACTATCTGAGAGCATTCAAACTGGGTGCGAAGGCAACTCATAACAATTACTTGCATGTACATGGTTTATCTTCTTCTCTAGGCTCGCGACAGGATCGGACCAATGACAAGTGGGCTTCTCTCCCAAGAAGGAGAAGGCATCTTGTGCCGAAGGCGTTCCTGAAGGTGAAGGTATTAGAGGTCATCAGAGGCGCAGTGAAGACATCATGGACCAGGTCCAAACTGAGTCAAAGACGGAGCTACTAGTCCACGCATTCACATTGAGAAGTGTAAATGTTCTACTATGCCCTTGCATAAACCGAGCTGTGTAATCTGGAAGGTGATGCCTGGTTTTCAGGGGTATAAGTGGAATGTAAAATGTGCCTCTTGACCTCCCTATAAAAGGGGACCTCTCACCATCATGTAAAGGGCTGATTCCCAAGAATACTGTTGATGAGTAATATACTGTTGCTTGTCTCTACTTCTCAGTCTTAGCTGTTGTTTGTGTATATTGCCTTCGGCTATATCCCAACAATTGGCGCCCACCGTGTGTGCTGTGCACGAAGAAAATCCACAAACACCACTATGCCACCAAGACGAGTAGTAACCAAACCACCTACCACCAAAGACACAACCTCAACTGGCGAAGCCGATGCCCGAGCCATAATCCCACCAAATATCACACAACCTATAACAAAGCCGTCACCGGGGAGCAGGAAGACAATGAAGACACAGTTACAACTGAAGACAAGTTGCGTAGAATGGAGGAAAGGCTCCGCCTTCAGCGCCTAGAGCAGCAGAAACAACTCGAAGCTGCTCAACTTGAGTTGCAACAATAAATGCAAGAAGAAGAAGAAGAACAACAGCACGAGTTGCTACAAATTAGGCAGCAGTTGGAAGAACTAAGGCAAGCGAAGCAGAGAAGATTGAACACCACAAATTCTAGAGCTGCTAAGCTCCGAGCAGAGCTTGAGAGGGCCAAGAAACAAGTTGCTGAGTTACAAGCCAAGCTTAATGAGCCAGTTGCCTTCACCAGTGCCCGAGAAAATCATGTTTCCACTTCAAGAACAGGATTACAAATGCTGCATACTCATCCCATTGATCATACTTGTCCTCTATCAGAAAGTCTGCAATTGGCAAGAGACTGGCAAGATGGCCGCCTTCGTATAAGCCCATCGCTCTACCAAGATACAATGGCTTCACCGATCCCAAGCAATTTCTCATGAGCTACGAAGCTGCAATAGCTTCAGCAGGAGGAGATGATGTCGTACTGGCAAAATCTTTCATCATCTTTTGCGATGGCACTGCAATGAACTGGTACACGAAATTGCCAGGATTATCAATCAACAGCTGGTATGATTTGAAAAGAGAGCTGATCAAGAACTTCAGCATCATGGGGGACCAAGCACTCTCATATGCAGAATTGACTCTACACCAATAGCCCAAGGAACCATTGGAAGATTACTTTCACAGGTTTGTAGGCTTAAGAGCTCAAGCTCCTCATATTCTCAATGAAGCCGCCAAGTTTGCAACTATTCAGGGCTTCGCCCAGGCCCATTCGCACAGCATATTGCAAGGAAAACACCAGCAACCCTTGGAGATCTCTATGAGGAGTTTAAGAAATATTGTCGATCAGACAATGACAATCGAAGGCGAATTGCTAGAGAAGCTATCATGAAGAAGGATCAATATGAGTCCCAAAACAGGCAACACCACCACAACCAACACCACTACCAAAATTATTCATCCCAAACCATCATAAGTGTTGAGAGTTCACCTTCGTCCCAAGAAAACAAGCCTTTCCACCAAGAAAACCAGTACTCAAACCCAAGGGGTGAGCCTACCTAGAGAGGAGGAAGAACCGGCAGAGGCCGAGGAAGAGGAAGGGATCCACCTTCGGGGCCAGAATTGTTCTGCCAATACCATGGCAAGAATCATACTCATGGCACTGATCAGTGCCGAGACATCAAGAAAACCATCGAGAAGATGAAGGCAGATAAAATCCAAGGTACCCAAGCGAAGCCATCTTCGGCTTCGTCCACCAATACCCAAACCATACAAACCCAAGCCATACAGCCATATTGTCCAGTTTACCCTTCCCTAAGCTCAAGTATTGTGCATCCCACAACAGCGATGGCGACTCAATCTTCGCCTTCACCTCAAACATTCCAACACTATTATCCACAAACCATGTATCCACACCTATACCCTCAAACTTCCCAACCTATCCCAAACAGAGATATCAAAGTGGAAGAACTGCCACCACCACCTCAAAAACCACAAGACCCAAACCCACCAACACCTCTCCCTAGTTATGGCCTCATTATGCCAATAACTGAAGGATCCTCACTCACCTTTGAAACGAAGATGCAAAGAAGGAGTTACTTTCGGCAAGTAAACAACATATCAGTGGATGGCCCATACAAGAAATCAGAATGGTCTCACATACCAATTACCTTCACCGAAGAAGACCTGAAGCTCCACAATTTCTCACACAATAACGCAATGTCGATCGAAGCCAACATTGCTGGCTGGACGATTGGGAAAGTGCTAGTGGACACAGGCAGCTCCACAGATATCATCCTGACAAAAACACTCAGATCGATGACCAACATCAACCCAGATAACCTGGAACCATCAGACACACCATTGGTTGGCTTCGGGGGGAAGCGTACACCAACATTAGGGAAAATTACACTGCCAGTATCCTTTGGTGACACCTCAAACGCAAGAACTGAGTACATTACCTTCAACGTCGTTGATATTTTCTTTGACTATAATGTTATCTTTGGCAGAGGAGGCATAAATGCCTTCGATATTATCATAAGGCAAGCTTTCTTATGCATGAAAATGCCAGCACTCAAAGGGGTTATCTCACCATCTTCGGTGATCAGACAGAAGCAAGAAAAATTGAATACGCCAGCAGCCTAGGCCAGCGCAATGTGCACTTGCTCGAAGAAAGAGAACCAATCTACCCAGAGGAGAAGCCAATTGCTGAGAAAGACAGCAAAAACATGCAAGGTGCAACATAAACAAAACAAGTACAACTGCAACCTGATGTCTTCGACAGGAAGGTGATCATTGGCTCAGATCTTGAACCAGACGAAGAGGAAAGACTCATCGAGTTTTTGAGAAACAACAAAGATGTCTTCGCATGGTCAAGCAAAGATTTGCCAGGCGTAGACAGAAGTATAATCGAACACAAACTTGCAATCAGCTCAGATATGAGGCCGAAGAAACAAAAACTGAGAAAAATGTCCGAAGAAAAAGTAAGCGCAGTCAAAGCCGAAGTGCAGAGACTGCTCGATGCCAACATCATACGCGAAGTAAAATACCCCAAGTGGTTAGCAAATACTGTGCCAGTAAAGAAGAAAAATGGCAAGTGGAGAATGTGCATCGACTTCACTGACCTCAACAAGGCATGCCCAAAGGATGATTTCCCACTCCCAAGAATTGACAAAATCATTGATCAGGCTGCTGCAAGTGAGATGATGTCTCTTCTAGATTGCTTTTCTGGTTACCATCAAATTTGGATGAAGAAAGATGACAAAGAAAAGACCAGATTCATCACTCCTGTTAGCACATTTTGCTTCATCAGGATTCCCGAGGGGCTTCGTAATGCTGGTACCACTTTCTGTTGCATGTCAAACACCGTATTCAAAGAAGAATTATTCAAAACAATACTTGCATATGTTGATGACATCTTGGTCAAGAGTGTCAAAAGGCAAGATCACATCTCAGATCTAGCAGTTGCCTTCGCAAAAATGAGAGAAGCTGGACTCAAACTCAACCCGGAGAAGTGTGTCTTCGGAGTAACCAAAGGAAAGATACTTGGCTGTCTAGTATCAGCAAATGAGATCGAAGCCAATCCCGACAAGATTAATGCAATACTTGACATGGAGGAGCCAAAATATATAAGAGATGTTCAGAAGCTCTCTGGCAGAATTGCAGCACTCAACAGGTTCATAGCAAAAGCAGCCGAGCGAAGCCTGCCCTTCTTCGCAACACTCAGAAATGCATCAAAATTTGAATGGGGAGAAGAGCAGTCTAAAGCATTTCAAGAACTAAGGCAATACTTGATGCAGCTCACGAAGCTGACAGTACCTGACCCGAAGGCACCCCTAATACTATACATTGCCGCTTCGTAATCAGCTGTGAGTGCAGCACTAATCGCGGAGAAGATGGTAGATGGCAGGAAAGTGCAGCAACCAGTGTATTATGTTTCTGAGGCATTGGCCGGATCGAAGCTGTTTTACATAGGAATGGAGAAGATGATCTATGCTATGGTAATGGCCTCCAGAAAGTTACGCCATTGTTTTGTGGGGCACAAAATCAAGGTGCTCACAGACCAACCAATAAAAGAATTGCTAAGTAACAAAGAAGCTTCGGTTAGATTGCGTAAATGGGCCGCTGAGCTGTCAGAATATGTGGTGGATTTCGAACAAAGAACAGCTATCAAATCTCAAGTCCTGGCTGACTCCATAGCAGAATGGACATCGCCTTCGGCAGAGAATCTGACCAGAGAAGAAAGCTGGCTAATACATTGTGATGGAGCTTGGGGGCACAAAGGAGCAGGCATTGCAGCAATCGTGAAATCAGCTTCGGGCGTGAAAATGAGATACGCAGCGAACTTAGAGTTCTGCAGAAACATCGACAGAAGTACGAACAATGTCACCGAATACAAAGTCGTGCTATTGGGGCTTAGGAAAGTGAAGGCATTGGGTGCTCAGCGTTTCATAGTGAAAACTGATTCGATGGTGGTAACAGATCACATTGAAAAAGAGAGTGCTGCAAAGCAACCTGAGCTCATCAAGTATTTAAGTACCGTTCGAGCAATGGAGAAAAATTCAAAGGCTTCACAGTCGAATACATTCCAAGGGCGAAAAGTGAAGAGGCAGATGCACTGGCAAAAGCAGCAGCAAAAGGGGATAACTTACCACCGGACGTTTTCTTCCAAACAATCACAACTCCTTCGATCAAAGATCCAGATGAGCAGCCAAAACTGATCAACACAATAAACTCAGAAGATTGGCATTCACCAATAATAGCTTACCATCGGGGATCCTATGAACCCAGTGACGAAGAAGACCTCAAATGCATGCAGCAAAGAGCAAGGTCTTATCAAATTATTGACGATGTCCTATACAAGAAAGGAGTGGTGGCTCCTTGGCTTCCCTGCATATCGTATGGCGAAGGCAAAGAGTTAATTCAGGAGATACATAGTGGCCTGTGCGAAGCTCACTTTGGAGCGAGAGCAGTTGTGGGGAAGGCGATGAGGCAAGGATTTTATTGGCCTTCAATCATCAATGATGCAACAAACATAGACAAGACTTGTGATGAATGTCAAAAATGTGTAGTAACTCAAAAATCGCCTTCGGAGTTATCACAGTTAATAACTCCAACTTGGCCATTGCAGAGATGGGGCATAGATCTAATGGGTCCACTTCCCACGGTTCAAGGAAATCTAAAATATGCAATAGTTGCAGTGGAGTATTTCACCAAGTGGATTGAGGCAAGACCATTGGCAAACATCACAGCGAAGACAGTCATCAAATTCTTCTGGCAGCAAGTAGTGTGCAGATTTGGAGTCCCAAGGGAAATCACAGTAGACAACGGGAAGCAGTTTGACTGCGACGAATTCAGGCAGTACTGTATGTCCACTGGGATGAAGGCAAGATTTGCATCAGTATACCACTCGCAATCCAATGTTGCAGATGAAAGAGCAAATGGCATCATATTCACTGCAATCAGAAAGTGCGTAGCAAATTGTAAGAAAAAAGGTAAATGGGTAGAAGAGATGCCGAAGGTAATCTGGGCCCACAATACGTCCACATCAAGAGCAACTCAATTCACACCTTTCAAGCTACTATATGGCGAAGAAGCAGTATGCCCAGAGGAAATCCTGCACAAGGGGCTTCGCACTCAACAAGAAACATCAAAAGATAGCGAAGCTATAGACAAAGACCTCACAGAAATTTACAGGCTGCAAGCAGGTAAAAACATCTCCAAGTACCAAGCAGAGACGAAGAAATGGCGTGACAAAAAAGTGGTAAGGAAAGATATAAAGATAGGCGACTGGGTGCTGAGAAAAAACCCAAGTATGCCTTCTGGAAAGTTGCAAAGTAAATGGGAAGGCCCATTCTTGGTTATTAAGAGTAACAGATCAGGATCATTTCACCTGGGGGATGAAGAAGGCAATGAGCTGCCGCATTCATGGAATGCGGATAGCTTGCAAAGGTACTACTTGTGAAAAGTGTGTAAAAATTGGCTTTGTAATCTATAAACGAAGTCAATTAGTAGAGTAGATTTCTATTTCTTTCAAAAGGTCCGTACTCTTTTTCTCATAGGGGAGCCCTTATCAAGGGGTGAGGTTTTTAACGAGGCGGTGCTAATTGTAACTCGTGTGAAATATATGAACGAGCTATTCCCCATGAAAAACTGCATCGAAAGCGATTGACTTCGACTAAATCGCTGGTATTCGATAACCCAAATAGAACTAAATTGACCCTACCAAAGGTAAGGCCAATTCAGATCTAAAAACGCTTACTCTAAGGAGTAAAAAGGCCTTCGGCTTTGACTGTTTTTACCAAGCAGAATGCATACTCCAAGGAGTAAAAGGGGCTTCGGCTCAAGGAATATTTTCTCAACCGCAAAAAGCTCTCTAAATAAAGAGCTACAGGAAAACTCATGTCGTCAAACACTAAAAAAGCGGAAAGCTTTTGATCGAACTAAATGTTTATTAAATAAAGTGTTCGCCAGTTGAACGTATTAACAAAAAAGGTAAACTCGTTTCGGGGGGAGGAGGCGTTTCCTCCAAAAACGAAGGCAAATCGAGTTCAACCCTTTTCGTTCAAACACATAAGATATATTCACATACTTAAGTGGCTTCGCATGAAAGCACAAAGACCAACAACTGCGTATGAAAAAATACAAAGTCGCTTTGGGGGGAGGAGGCGTTTCTCCTAAAAGCGAAGGCAAACCGAGTTCATATTCATTCATCCTCAAGTATAATTACAGCACATGCTTCGGACGATTACATTGACCATTTACAAACGAATAGACATCAAAACATCTCAAATACGTATCCATAGAACTCCTGGCCAGAAGATCTAAAATGAGGAGCATTGTAAACACAAGCGAAATCCTTGGCATCAGGACTAGCATCCAACAGCTCCATCTTCGGAATACCCAGAGAAACAGCTTCGGCGTTTCTCTTCGCAGCAAGCTCAACTCGATCCGAGCCTTGAGCAATAAACGCAGTAAAAAAATCAAAGACGTCGAACTCATTACGACGATAAAACTCATGACAAAACTCCAGAAAATCGCTAAGAGTAGAACTTGGATAGCACAGTTGGTACTCATTCCAGGCGAAGCCAGATACACAAATTGGACCATCGTGTATGGCCAATGGAGCAAGTTCAAGTACCCCATCCTCCTGAATATACACAAATTTACAAAAATTCAAAAGAGTGTTCATATAACACCTCCCAACTCCAAGTCGCAATCTAAAGGTCTCTAGACCTGAGGATCGACACCGGAAGCGCCTTGACTACTCTGCCCTTGGGAAGAGGAAGCAGCACAAGCTTCGGCAGTAGCCTCGGCAGAAGCTTTGGCAGCAGCTTTAGCAGCAGCTTCCTTCGTGGCGGTCTCAGCTTTAGCTTTCTTCTGACAGCTCAGCTCCTTCGACTGGGAATACATAAGCTATCAAACAAAACGATATGCAATTAAAAACTAAAAGATGAAGCTAATACCACGGGCAATTAACAAAATACCTTGGCCAGAAGATCAAAAGAGATACTCTGAGCCGCCCTGCACCCGCTGGCAAACCAAAAGTTCTTGCAAAAAAGCGCCTTCACGATCATTATCTCTTCTGGAAATGCACTCTTGTCAGCAGGATCCTTCACCTCTGGATAAGGATAGCCCTTTCTAAGTAGAGCCTTATAGTGCTCACAGCCATTATCAGAGAGGATTTTCAGCAAATTGCACGAGCAGATAGAAGCTGTGAAGTCACCAACAGACTGAATAACACCGGGGAGTGAAGCAAATTCCTTATCAATCCAATTAAACAATTTGTTGAGGCTATACTCTTTGTCAGGAAATGCAAAGGGCTCCACCCCAAATTGCCACAAAGCCTCTTTGTATAAGCGATACAGCTTCAGGCCACGCTCTCACGCAACATTAATAACATCTTCATTCTCCTTGCGAAGGGAGATAAGCGAAGAATGCAAAGATACGAGCTCACGCTCAGTGTTCTCGCTACGTGACCGATGCAATTCGGCATCGCGCGACAGCTTCTCCTTAACTCCAGTAAGAGTGTCAACCTCGCTCTCTAATACATAGATAATATCAACATCTTCAGCAACTTTCTTGCGAAGATTTTCAAGGTCATCGTTTTTATCTGCAACTTGAGCTTCCAAGGCAACAACTTTGTCTTTTAACTATTTACCTTCGCTGGCCTCATCCTCTAGAGCAGCAACTTTGTCCTTCAAAGACTTGTTCACTCTCATAATTGAATCTCGGTCCTGACGGTTCAAAGCCTTCTCATCGTCCAAATCTTGCTTAATCTTATCAATATTCGCTTGGATTTGGAGAAGGTCCGCATTCTCTTTTCGCAGCTTCTCTAACTCTTGACGCTCAGCAGCAACAGAGTTCAGATGAGGAATGCAAGCATGCAGCTCGTTGATCGCGATAACAGTCTGTGTACATTAAATGATAACCTCATAAGACGAGCAACACGAAAAAAAAACTGAAAAAACTGGACAACGTGCGAAGGCAAATAGAACAAACCTTTAAGCCTGCAGCAAGAATGCTGGAGCCAAGAGTTTCGGGATCTAGAGACTTCACAAGTTCTTCATATTCTGTCAATTCAAAAAGAGAATCACCTTCGCAATCAACAAAAAGCCAAAGGAGAATAAAAAGTTTAAACAAAATAAAATACCCTCGCAAACAAAATCTCGTGGAAGCCCACCTTCGCGCACCCGGGTCTGTGTTGCACCTTCACCACCTGTTCCATAAGTTTCTTCGTTACTAGCATCTGAAATCAAAGTAATTTTCATCTCTAAAAACGAGTAAGCAAAGAAGAGTCTCCATTATAAATACCTTCAGAAGAAGAGGGGTCACCGACCCTCGCATCAACATCCATATCCAAAACAGAGGCAGTAGCCCTCTTAGCATCACCAAAGGCTTTGGCCTCAACCACCTTAATTCCCTCGTCATGATAATCAACAGTAGCAGTTTTGGCAACATTGGCCAAAACCTGCTTGGAGTCTACAGCTCGAGGGGGCGAAGCCAAAGTCAATGATGGAGCATTAACTGGCGCATTTTCTTCAGGGGCTTCGGCGGCGATATCAGCAACGCAAGCAGTTTCGTCAAAAAGTGGTTCATTTGCAACAACATCGCGAGCCGGCGACTCCTCAAACTGACTCAAATCTATGCCATCGTCAAATGGATCTGAAATACGAGCACCTCCAGGTGTTTCAGGGACACCTTCACAAGCAATATCGATATCAACAATAGGATTCCTTGCCATATATCTCGCCAGCAAAGGAAGATGTACCCCGAAAATAATTTCCAAAGAGAGCTATCTCACCAGCAAAAACGCCGTCACTATCCCGTGGAAAAGAACTCATGAAACCAGTAAGCTGTGAAGCCGTCAACTGCGCCGAAGTCGGAACCGCCAGAGGCACCTGAGGAGGTCGAGGAGGATGACCACCACGCGAAGCCAAAGAAGCGGCACCAGCAGCAGGAGCCACAGCGGACACAGGAACATCGGCAATTAGTGCCTCTTGGCGGCGCTTCTTTTCCGCAGACTCAAAAGAGCTGCTGCTGCCCCGCTTGGCCGAAATAGATGAAGAGGTTGCCTTCGCAACAGCCTTCTTACCTTCCCCTGTCTGCTACCCTGGCCATGGCCTCCGGCTCACCCTTACCTTCCCCTGTCTGCTACCCTGGCCATGGCCTCCGGCTCACCCACCTCGCCTCCCTCCACGAGGCACGCGCGGAGACACTCCAGAAGCACCTTCATCTAAGACGTTTGTCTTCCCTTTCCCTGTCACTTTGCCCTTCCCCTTCTCCTTTGTGGGAACGGGAACCTCACGATCAGCATAAGGAATTTTTAATTCCTCAAAAACCCTGTTGAGCCTAGCTGCAACCATATTATCTTCGCGGCTGCGATGTTCCATCGGGTTGTACGGGCCAAGAATATCAACGGCCTGTTTCTCCACCGAAGCAACGAACTCTTCCGCAGACATACCTTCGGGAATCCTGGCCCCAAAATAAGGAAATGCGACCTTGGTATGATTGCCAAAAGTTTTCCATTCAACTTTATATGGCTCCCAGTCAGCCGACAAAAAATTAACTCCAGCAGCCAAACCCTCTTCAACAAGATCGCGGCTACAGATCGTCCGTGAAGCCGCCCAAAAGGCTTGCCAGTATTTTTTAAAGCCATCACTCTCAGGGTCAAATACCGGACAAGAAACAAAGTCAAGTGGCTTAATCTTGCCATGAAGGCACTTTCACGTAAAGCCAATACTTCTGCCAATCCTTGCTCCACTTGTTTCTCTGAGCAAAGGAAACCTCCACTTTCGCAAAATTCGAACCGTGACGACGGCCGATGAAAGTGACACAACCAAAATCAGGAGTGAATAATTCACCTTCGACCTCCATGGACTTGCTCTGATTGTGTCCCTCGTACAACCAAAGGAAGCCATCAACAGTTACGGGCGAATCATGAGTTTTAACAGCCCAAAAAAGCGAATAAGGTGATGGCATTAGGCGTCAGATGATGCAAGTGTAGACCGTAAGGCACAATAATCTTCGCAATAATTTTATCAATTGGCATCTTCAAGCCAGCAAGGAAGAAGTCCGAGAAAACAACAGCTTCGTCAGCTCAAGGAGCAGGGACAACATCATCTTCAGGAGCGCGACCATGGCCCTTAGGAAAATAGCTTTGGCTTTCAAAGAAGGCAATGTCATCTTTTCCAATTTTAGACTTGCCGAAAACTAGTGTCTTCGGCCTCTTGGTGGGATCAACAAGATCTTCAACACCAGCTTCGACAGTGTCTAAGTTCTCCTCTTCTTCACCTTCATTCCCATCATTGTCATGGCCCTCTTCTTCAGCATGCTCATCACCTTCACCAAGAATATCCTCCACATTCGGAGTTTCATCTTCAATCTGTTTCACAAATCGTTCAGCCTCGGCATTGGTCATCCCCTCTTGAAAAGGAGAAGAACCTCTCATTCCCTGGGCTTTAGGGCTACCTCCGCCAGCCATATCTATTAGCACAGTAGTCTGCCTAGTGCGAACCGCTGGCAAAGGAGAAACACAAGTTAAAAAGAAGCAAAAAATGTGGCGAAGAGAATCAAGCAAATCCAAAAATCAATTGCAGTAAAACTTACTTGTGACAGCAAAGAGATCACCATGAAAAGCTATTAGGCTCTGCGAAAGCGAGTGCTAGCAACCCAATGTGAAGAAGCTCACGGAAGTAGAAAGCAAGCAACTGCGAAGCAGAAAAAGGTAAAAGGGGTCACCCCCTTCGGTCCTTTATATAGGGGGGTAAAAAATATGACCGTTACCGTGTCTCGAAAAATGAAACAGCACCGTCGATTCAAAAATAAAAATAAAATAATTCAAGCGAAGCCAAACATGAAATGAAACTAACGACTCGGGTTTTGCTCCAATGGGAGGAGGCGTTTCTCTTAGCAGGTGAAGGCAATCCTGAGTTTTCGAGGACATCGGCCTGTTGGAGAAAGCCCTTGTCTGCGAGGGACTACTGTTGGGGGATTGGCCTGCCAAGGAAGCACCTTCTCCCATCTACCTTGCTAACAAGCATTGAGCATTTGCCTTCGCTAGTGGCAACCATGAAGCAAACGTCTTCGCTCGGGGATTAGGCATCATGAAGCGATCCGCTGCCTTTGACTATGTGAGAGCATTCAAACTAGGTGCGAAGGCAACTCACAACAATTACTTGCATGTACATGGTTTATCTTCTTCTCTAGGCTCGCGACAGGGCCAGACCAAGGACAAGTGGACTTCTCTCTCGAGAAGGAGAAGGCATCTTGTGCCGAAGGCGTTCCTGAAGGTGAAGGTATTAGAGGTCATCAGAGGCGCAGTGAAGACATCGTGGACCGGGTCCAAACGGAGTCAAAGACGGAGCTACTAGTCCACGCATTCACATTGAGAAGTGTAACTGTTCTACTATGCCCCTACATAACCCGAGCTGTGTAGTCTGGAGGGTGATGCCTGGTTTTCAGGGGTATAAGTGGAATGTAAAATATGCCTCTTGACCTCCCTATAAAATGGGACCTCTCACCAACATGTAAAGGGCTGACTCCCGAGAATACTGTTGATGAGTAATATACTATTGCTTGTCTCTACTTCTCAGTCTTAGCAATTGTTTGTGTATATTGCCTTCAGCTATATCTGAACACGGACCATTTCGTTACTACTTTTGTGACACCCCGAAACGGGCCCATTTAGTGCAATTAATGCATCGTTTTATGCGGCCGAACTTGCTGTCAATTTTTTCACATTGGATGACTCCAAACCACTCTATTAGACCAAAAACCATGTGTGGGTGAGTTTCGGACCATTTTGTTAGTGCTTTTGTGACACCCTGCAACCGGCCCGTTTAGTGCCATTAATGCACCATTTTATGCGGCCGAACTTGCTGTCAATTTTTCACACTGGTGACTCCAAACAAATCTATTAGACCAAAAACCATGTCTGGGTGAGTTTCGGACCATTTCGTTACTGCTTTTGTAACGTTGCGAAATGGGCCAATTTAGTGCAATTAATGCACCATTTTATGCGGCCGAACTTGCTGACACCCCGAAACGGGCCCGTTTAGTGCAATTAATGCACCATTTTATGCGGCCGAACTTGCTGTCATGTTTTTCGCAATGGATGACTCCAAACCACTCTATTAGACCAAAAACCATGTCTGGGTGAGTTTCGGACCATTTCGTTTCTGTTTCACCCCGAAACGGGCCCGTTTAGTGCAATTAATGCACCGTTTTATGTGGCCGAACTTGCTGTCAATTTTTTCGCATTGAATGACTCCAAACCACTCTATTAAACGAAAAACCATATGTGGGTGAGTTTCGGACCATTTCGTTAGTGCTTTTGTGACACCCGGAAACGGGTCCGTTTAGGGCAATTAATGCACCGTTTTATGTGGCCGAACTTGCTGTCAATTTTTTCGCGACGGATGACTCTAAACCACTCTATTAGAACAAAAACCATATCTGGGTGAGTTTCGGACCATTTCATTTCTGCTTTTGTGACACCCAGAAATGGACCCGTTTAGTGCAATTAGTGCACTGTTTTATGCGGCCGAACTTGCTGTAAATTTTTTCGCAATGGATGACTCCAAACCACTTTATTAGACCAAAAAACCATGTCTGGGTGAGTTTCGGACCATTTCATTACCTGTATTGTAACGTAGCGAAACGGGCCCGTTTAGTGCAATTAATGCCCCGTTTTATGCGGCCAAACTTGCTGTCAATTTTTCACACTGGATGACTCCAAACAACTCTATTAGACCAAAAACCATATCTGGGGCAGTTTCGGACCATTTCGTTACTTCTTTTGTAACGTAGCAAAATGGGCCCGTTTAGTGCAATTAATGCACCATTTTATGCGGCCGAACTTGCTGTCAATTTTTTCAAAACGGATGACTCCAAACCACTCTATTAGACCAAAAACCATGTGTGGGTGAGTTTCGAACCATTTCGTTAGTGCACTTGTGACACCCCGAAACGGGCCCGTTTAGTGCAATTAATGCACCGTTTTATGCGGCCGAACTTGCTGTCAATTTTTTCGCAATGGATGACTCTAAACCACTCTATTAGACCAAAAACCATGTCTGGGTGAGTTTCGGACCATTTCGTTACTAGCTTTTGTGACACCCCGAAACGGGCCCGTTTAGTGCAATTAATGCACCATTTTATGCGGCCGAACTTGCTGTCAAAATTTTCGCATTGGATGACTCCAAACCACTCCATTAGACCAAAAACCATATGTGGGTGAGTTTCGGACCATTTCGTTAGTGCTTTTGTGACACCCCGAAACGGGCCCGTTTGGAACAATTAATGCACCGTTTTTTGCGGCCGAACTTGCTGTCAATTTTTTCACAACGGATGACTCCAAACCACTCTATTAGATCAAAAACAATGTCTAGATGAGTTTCGAACCATTTCGTTACTGCTTTCGTAACGCAGCGAAACCGACCTGTTTCGTGCAATTAATGCCCTTTTTATGTGGCTAAAGTTGCTGTCAATTTTTCGCAAAGGATGACTCCAAACCACTCTATTAGACCAAAAATCATGTCTGGGTGAATTTCGGACCATTTTGTTACTAATTTTGTGACACCCCGAAACGGGCCTGTTTAGTGCAATTAATGCATCGTTTTATGTGGCCGAACTTGCTGTTAATTCTTTTCGCAACGGATGACTCCAAACCGCTCTATTAGACCAAAAAACAATGTCTGGGTGAGTTTCAGACCATTTCGTTACTACTTTTGTAACGTAGCGAAACGAGCCCGTTTAGTGCAATTAATGCCCCGTTTTATACGGCCGAAGTTGCTGTCAATTTTTTTGCAACGGATGACTCCAAACCATTCTATTAGACTAAAAACCATGTCTGGTTGAGTTTCGGACCATTTTGTTACTGCTTTTGTAACGTAGCGAAACGGACCCGTTTAGTGCAATTAATGCCTCGTTTTATGCGGCCGAAATTGCTGTCAATTTTTTCACAACAGATGACTCCAAACCACTCTATTAGACTAAAAACCATGTCTGGGTGAGTTTCGGACCATTTCATTACTGCTTTTGTGACACCTCGAAACGGGCCAGTTTAGTGCAATTAATGCACCATTTTATGCGGCCGAACTTGCTGTCAATGTTTTCGCACCTGATGACTCGAAACCACACTATTAGACTAAAAACCATGTCTGGGTGAGTTTCGGACCATTTCGTTACTGCTTTTGTCACACCCCGAAACAGGCCAGTTTAGTGCAATTAATGCACCGTTTTATGCGGCCGAACTTGCTGTCAATTTTTTTCACCAGATGACTCCAAACCACTCAATTAGACCAAAAAACAATGTCTTGGTGAGTTTCAGACCATTTCGATACTGCTTTCGTAACGTAGCGAAACGGGTCCATTTAGTGCAATTAATGCCCCGTTTTATGTGGCCGAAGTTGCTGTCAATTTTTTCGCAACGGATGACTTCAAACCACACTATTAGACAAAAAACCTTGTCTGGGTGAGTTTCGGACCATTTGGTTGTTGCTTTTGTGACACCCCGAAACAGGCCCGTTTTGTGCAATTAATGGACCAGTTTATGCGGCCGAACTTGCTGTCAATTTTTTCGCAACGGATGACACCAAACCGAGTTTCGGACCATTTCATTTCTGCTTTTGTGACACCCCGAAACAGGCCCGTTTAGTGCAATTAATGCACCGTTTTCTGCGACCGAACTTGCTGTCAATTTTTTTCGCAATGGATGACTCCAAACCACTCTATTAGACCATAAACCATGTGTGGGTGAGTTTCAGACCATTTCGTTACTGCTTTTGTAACGTAGCGAAACGGGCCCGTTTAGTGCAACTAATGCCCCGTTTTATGCGGCCGAAGTTGCTGTCAATTTTTCGCAACGGATGACTCCAAACCACTCTATTAGACTAAAAACCATGTCTGGGTGAGTTTCGGACCATTTCGTTACTGCTTTTGTAACGTAGCGAAACAGGCCTGTTTAGTGCAATTAATGCACCGTTTTATGCGGCCGAACTTGCTGTCAATTTTTTCACAATGGATGACTCCATACCACTCTATTAGACCAAAAACCATGTGTGGGTGAGTTTCGGACAATTTTGTTAGTACTTTTGTCGCACCCCGAAATGGGCCCGTTTAGTGCAATTAATGCACCATTTTATGTGGCCGAACTTGCTGTCAATTTTTTCGCAACGGATGACTGCAAACCTCTCTATTAGACAAAAAACAATGTCTGGGTAAGTTTCGGACCATTTCGTTACTGCTTTTGTAACGTAGCAAAACGGGCCCGTTTAGTGCAATTAATGGACTGTTTTATGTGGCCGAACTTGCTGTCAAATTTTTCGCACCAGATGACTCCAAACCACTCTATTAGACCAAAAAACAATGTCTGAGGTGAGTTTCGGACCATTTCGTTACTGGTTTTGCACTGTAGTGAAACGGGCCCATTTTGTGCAATTAATGCACCGTTTTATGCGGCCGAACTTGCTGTCAATTTTTTCGCAATGGATGACTCCAAACCACTATATTAGATTTAAAACCTGGGTGAGTTTCGGACCATTTCGTTACTGCTTTTATAACGTAGCAAAACGGGCCCGTTTAGTACAATTAATGCACCGTTTTATACGGCCGAACTTACTGTCAATTTTTCACACTGGATGACTCCAAACAAATCTATTAGACCAAAAACCATGTCTGGGTGAGTTTCGGACCATTTCGTTACTCCTTTTGTGATGAGAACCCGCTAGGGTTTGTGCCCAATCTTTCGATGAGAGATGGATAACTTCGATTTGGACTGGAGAGACGTTCACGGCCCGACTACAACCATCAAAGGATGTTGCGCCTTAGCAACCGATACACCAACTCCAGCGGTCGCCGCGATCTTGTGGAGCACGATCAACCAAACCACGAGGGTAATTCCTGCAAGCAATCGAAGAACAAGCAAGAACAAGTAGAACAAGCAACTCAATTGCAAATATGGAGATGATACTCAATCTGAAATCACAAAGGTGGGGTTCTGAATCGAGTAGAACGGATGGTCTCGCCGACACATGCGTCTACAAGGAAGTAGCAATGGCTAAACTTACATCTAAACAAAACCCAAACCCTAATTATGGCGGCGGCTACTGAATATATGAGTATTAGGTCGTGCAAAACCCCCTAGCCACGTCCCTATTGGACTCCCAAGCGGTACACAGGCCAACAGTCCAAAAGACGGTGGCATAGCACCTTGACAGATTCTGGACGTCCAATTTTTTTGACGATTCCGGTCGTTTCCTATCGAATTTAGATATGGGACTAGGCATTAGAAAGCTTATCTTCTTAACTTTCCAACCATATGTAGAACGCCCAAAACCGCCCCCGTATGCGACCTGGGCATCGTTTTTGGTGTAGGCTGCTCCTGGACTCCGAAACGGACTCGAACTTGACATAGACTGGGCCTCCAACTTGTCATGGACGCCCTTGCTGGCCTCCAAAGGTGGTGGCCAAGGAGGAGGACGTAGAAGGGCTTCATTGATGTGTTCCCCACATAGTGGAGGTGTGCTCCAACTTGGGCCAGGGTCCCAAGTGTGAATAAGAAGCCCACGATGAGATAGTAGCACCCGGCAGAAATAGGGACAACATATCTTGATGATCTGGAGGCCTTGCCGACATGATATTGAGGTGAGATCAGATCCATTTGAAAGCTTATAAAATAATCTTTCCATCAAGTGCTCATGGACCTCAAACACATTTCGGATGAAGGAACTATGGCCTTCCCAATGAAGTACTCCCGAACTGCCGGTGAATCGAGTGTTCAAGTTTGATGGACTTGCACTTCGAGATTGGTCCTTATAACCAATGGTTGTATCTAAAGGTTTCATGTCCTCATCATTTTGTACCATAGCGAAATGGGTCCGTTTAGTGCAATTAATGCCCCAATTTATGTGGCCGAAGTTGCTGTCAATTTTTTCGCAACGGATGACTTCAAACCACTCTATTAGACTAAAAACCTTGTCTGGGTGAGTTTTGGACCATTTCGTTGTTGCTTTTGTGACACCCTGAAACAGGCCTGTTTTGTGCAATTAATGCACCAGTTTGTGCGGCCGAACTTGCTGTCAATTTTTTCGCAACGGATGAATCCAAACCACTCTATTAGACCAAAAACCATGTCTGTGTGAGTTTCGGACCATTTCGTTTTTGCTTTTGCGACACCCCGAAACAGGCCCGTTTAGTGCAATTAATGCACTATTTTACGCGATCGAACTTGCTGTCAATTTTTTCGCAACGGATGACTCCAAACCACTCTATTAGACCAAAAACCATGTCTAGGTGAATTTCGGACCATTTTGTTACTGCTTTTGTGACATCCCGAAACGGGCATGTTTAGTGCAATTAATGCACCGTTTTATGTGACCGAACTTGCTGTCAATTTTTTTCGCAACGGATGACTCCAAACCACTCTATTAGACCAAAAAACAATGTCTGGGTGAGTTTCAGACCATTTCGTTACTACTTTTGTAACGTAGCGAAACGGGCCCGTTTAGTGCAATTAATGCCCCGTTTTATGCGGCCGAAGTTGCTGTCAATTTTTTTCACAATAGATGACTCCAAACCACTCTATTAGACTAAAAACCATGTCTGGGTGAGTAGCCCACACCTCTTGTTCAACCTTTTCCTTCTCAGAGCGAAGCCGATTCAAAGTCCCACGAAGCCGAGTATGACGAGCACATGACAACCATAGATATGGCCATAATTATTTGTTTTAGAGGAGTCCAACATGGATGTCCAAGTCAAGGAGAAGGCCTGAAACTAATTCAGTTCGAGTCCCCAAGATGGAGGCCCAAAGCAACTCAAGTTCGGGTTCACCTCGGAGTCCAGGAGCAGCCTGCACTAAACTCGACGCCCAGGTTAGATACGGAGTCTATTTTGGACATTCTTTATATGGATGGAAAGATAATTTCATAGAGCTTCCAATGGGACCTGTCCCACATCCAAATGCCTTCGAAGTCAACGGGAATCATCGAAACAAGTGGACGTCCAGAATCTGTTCCAGCGCTACGTTGCTGTATTTTGGCCTTTGGGCCATGTATCGTGTGACAGCCCATTAGGGGCGCGTCTAGGGGGTTGACCACGACCATAGACTCTATAACACAGTAGCCATCACCCAAGTTAGGGTTGGGGTTTTGCTTAGATTGAATCTGTCAAGAACAGTGTCGCCATTCATCAGTTTGTGAGACCCCAACTCGTGAGTTTAATCATACATCAGCAATTCGGTTGCATTCTTCTTGTTCTTGCTTGTGTTCTTCGATTTGCAGGCAAGGATTAGCCTCTTGGCGAGGTCGATTGTGCATTGCTGGTCGATAACCTGAGGAGACGTGGTGCTGCGATTGCGGAGTTCGAAACATGTTGTTCAAAAGCCGGATCGATTTGTGTTGCGACTCCACCAAATCGAGAGTTATCAGAACCTTTCGGAAGATCGGGAACCCTAGTTCACATCAAGTGGTAATCAGAGCTTCAGGTATACCGTCAGGTTCACCCTTACCCTAGTTAGATTTATTTTCGTCTTCATCCTAGAGTCCACAGAAAAGCCACAAAAAAATTTTCCTCGTCCCAAACTGTGTTTAGCCTTTTGCATAATTCTCTTTTAGAGTCCGTAGTATTGAGTTTGTGTCCTAGTTCGTGTCTTTGTTACTAGTTTAGTTTGTGTTTTTGTTCGGTTGTGTGATCCCATATTCCGCTACTATCATCCCACAATTTTTCCTCCACCCGATTCGCATCCGACTCCGATTCGACCATCACAAAACCTAATTCGGAGGGTCCTCCTTGAAACGGGCATAACTTTTCGCTCGGAACTCCGATTGAGGCATTCTTTTTTTCTCGGAAAGCTCTCTAAATTCTGCGCATAAGATTCACCAGCTTTGCTGGTCACGCCAATTTCAAAAAATTCAAAAAAAATCTGGAAGGGAGTCAATTCGAGCTCTAAAGTTCCAGCACCAGTTTTTGAGAAGGCTTGTGATTTTCTATAGATTACATCTTACATTGGATTGAGCCGATAGTTGGTGGTGTTCCTATTCTTGTGCTCCTGGCTGAGAAAAAAATATCAAAAAAATAAAAGGAAAAAGAAAAAAATTCAGATTTCTACTAGTGCTAAAAGACAAAATAGGAGGCACATAGAGAGGATACACTAGCTGTTTTGTGCGTGCTATTGGATACTTGCTCATATTGTCATTGTCGTTCATCATATTCATCCTTGTTCCTTGCTTGTTGATGCTGCTGCTCTTAGAACATGAGTAGACTAGCAATTAAGGACAAATAGCTTTGGACATTTATTCAGCATTACTATCTGTTATTGAATTGTGTTCCACTCACATATTTGGCCTACCTATAGCTCCACATACTACTTCTGGACAGCAGGTTTTTGACCCTTGCAATCGCAGAGCACGCCTTCCGGGTATCCTTTGCCTTGCTGGTAAGAACCTTGTAAGAGCTTGGTAAGGTGTTTCCTTTTGCTGTGTTGATTGAGAGGCACCACTGTCCCTAAATAGTCGATTATTAGGGATAACCTTCACTGTTTGCTCCTGTTTTTGTGTCTACAATGACAGGTCATTCATATCCACCGACTTATGATGGTGTAGGTGCTGATGAGTACATTAAGTGGGAAATAGCAATAGATAACATATTTGCTACTCGCTCTATGTGTGCACGGAGAAAGGTTCAGAATGCAGTCAGTGTCTTGTGAGGTACTACCTTAAATTGGTGGGAGTCTTTAGATCCTTTAGATAAAGCTCAAACTTAGATTGATATGAAACTTCTTATGAGAGAAACCTTTGTTAACCCACCTTCTATTTTGGATTCATATGATGAGGTGCATAATTTAGAGGAAGATTCCATTGTTATTTCTCTTGCTATGACTAAACTTTTGCAGGATGATGTACATAAGCAAGAGGACGACATGGACATAACTGAGAAGCTCACAACCTCATGTGCACATTCAGATCCATCACTTGACATTGCACCTATTGCTGCTGCAAACACAGTTCATGCACATGGTGCTACACTCACCGAAGGTGAGAATTGTATTAATGTGCTGAATTTTTTACAAACCATGCTATCATAGGGCACTTGTTAGTGGAACTGTCTCTGGATTTATCTCTGTCACGTGATGATTTGCTTGATGTTTCATGTGATAAAGATGAATTGTGTGATAATACTGCAATTTTACATGTTTTGCAACCACACACTTGTGCTGAACCTAAACATGTTAGGCATATTGCTAGTTCCAAAGATGAGCTAAAACTGTTGTCTTCTTTACACACTTTGGGTTACATTGAATTTGATGTTTTGTGCAATCTAGATTGTTTGGAAGCAATACTTTTTAGATATGCTAATTTTCCTTGGTTTGATAAACATACATATCATGTTGTTGGCAAATACTATAACAAAGGACAATATATGATACATAGAGTCTACATTTGTAGCAATATGAATTCTCCTTTTGTTGTGCAAGATTGTGATCAATTAGAGGACAGCTATAATAAAAGTATTTTCACATGTTCCCCTAGTAGTTTTGTCTCCAAAGAAGGGGAGCATTGTTAGTTGCAACCTATGCTCACTGATGCTGAATTTTCTGATATGCGACCATCTAGTCCTACTTTGTCTTTTGTTAGTACCAATCTTTTGCAGGATAGTTTTGACAAACATCGTGTGTATTTCGATCATGGAGCATACATGCTTGCTGACATTTTTATGCGAAATGACATAGTAGACAATTGGAAACATTGTAACGTCCCTCCTCAGAATAATTTTGGTTCCCTTTGTTTTCGCAACCTCATTCTCTTTTGTGTTGTACAGGATCGGTTTCGAGTACAATCGACGCTGAGGACGGCTTTTCGTCAAGAAGGGGAGGATGATGAGGACATAACAACCATGGATATGGCTATAATTATTTGTTTTAGAGGAGTCCAACATGGATGTCCAAGTCAAGAAGAAGGCCTAAAACTAATTGGGTTCGAGTCCCCAAGATGGAGGCCTAAAGCAACTCAAGTTTGAGTCCACCTCGGAGTCCAGGAGCAGCCCGCACTAAAATCGACGCCCAGGTCGCATACAGAGTCCGTTTTGGACATTCTTTATATGGATGGAAAGATAATTTCATAGAGCTTCCAATGGGACATCCAAATTCCTTCAGACTCAACAGGAATCGTCAAAACAACTGAACGTCCAGAATCTTTTCCGGCGCTGCGTTGCCGTATTTTGGCCTTTGGGCCGTGTATCATGTGAGAGCCAATTAGGGGCACGTCCAAGGGGTTGACCATGACCATAGACTCTATAATATAGTAGCCATCACCCAAGTTAGGGTTTGGTTTTTGCTTAGATTGAATCTGTCAAGAACAGTGTCTCCATTCATCGGTTTGTGAGACCCCAACTCGTGAGTTTAATCGTACATCAGCAATTTGGTTGCATTCTTCTTGTTCTTGCTTGTGTTCTTCGATTCGCAGGCAAGGATTAGCCTTCTTGGTGAGGTCGACCGTTGGTCGATAACCTGAGGAGACGTGGTGCTGCGATTGCGGGGTTCGGAACGTGTTGTTCAGAAGCCAGATCTATTTGTGTTGCGACTCCACCAAATCAAGAGTTATCAGAACCTTTCGGAAGATCAGGAACCCTAGTTCACATCAGAGTAGCTTCAACATGAAGAGAATTTTTTAGGTCCGTGGCCGTAAGGAGCTCTCACTTGTATTTATCAACTTCACCAAACAATGTTTCTTTTTGTCCCACCAAGCTTTTGACCTGATTATTCAAGGCATGAACACCTTCAGCATCTCCAATCAATTTGTTGCGTAGACCTTCAATTGTGTCTGCATTTCTGGTCCGCTCTGTCTCGAGCGTGGTCAATTGATTTTTGAGCGAAGAAACTTCAACGCAAGTCGACTCGCGCTCAACACGAAGCTGTTCCTCCTTAGCCTCAAGAGATTCTTTCAACTTAGCAATATCAGCCTGTTGAGAAACCCATTCCTCGCGCGCCTTTCGCAGAGACTCCAACTCTCCCCTCTCACTTTCAACATCCGAAAGTCGAAGTGGAAGCCGCTTGAAAAGCTCAAGCATAGAAATCATGGACTGCAAGGGAAAAAGATATATACTAAAAATCAATATGATCAAAACAGAGAAAATGAAGGAAAAAGATGAGTTACCTTTATATTGCCTGTAATGCATGTCCCAGCAAGCGCATCCAAATCAAAGGTCTTCACTCTATTCTCAAATTCTATAAAAATGAAAGCTAAAAAATCAGCAATGAAGCCAAAGAAATTCGGTAAGCAAGAAGCAAAAAGAAGCAAACATTACCATCTAGTGAAAAATCAGGCATATCGTCCATTGAACGAAGCCCATCCCGACGCAGGTGCTGAACAAAAGCCTCATGTGAAATACTACCTGCGCCTACGCCAAGGTCATATGATTTTGTATCACTTGTCTCATTCCCCGTGCCCCTACAGAAGGAGCCTAAACGCTCAGAGTCATTTCGGGGAGAGAAGGAGCCGAAACTACCTTCCGCAGGGACAGGCCTAGTTCCGGCACTAACAACCTGCACATCAGATGACTCTGCCTGAATAGTGCCAACCTATACAACAGGCGAAGCAACAGCTGTTTCAATATCTTTGCTTGCGCCTTCATCTCCAATGGCAACGGACTTGGTCTTCTCCACCTCTTCTAGTATAGATTCCAAAGGAGATTTAGCAGCAGCCCGAGCCAACAGCTCAAGAGAATTAGCTTCGGTTTGGGCGGATGGATTAACTGGATCTGTGGAAGCAGTATCCCTGGGCTCTTCCTCATCAGCAAGGCGAGTTAAGCTAATGCTATCATCGTCTTCAATACAATCCAAGATTCGACGCCGAAGAGAGGGGCCGGGGACAAACTTAACTGCAAAAGAAAAGGAATCAGAAAAATAACACAAAACCAAAACAAAGGAAAAACTTAAATACAAAAAGGAAAAAACAAACTGACCTCCAAAGTTTAGCTCATCAATAGTAGGGGCTGGCGCAGGAGCTGAAGGGGCTGGTGCAGAAGCTGAAGGGGTTGGTGCAGGAATACTCGATGGAACCGAAGCAGAGGGCACAGGAGGAGCGCTCGAAATAGGCATTATGGCCAAAGCTCCACCTCGCCGTTGCCGCTTAGCAGCCTCAAGCAAAGAAGTAGACGCCTGCTTGCCAGTCGGGGCCACCTTGGATGTTGGGGGATTGGCCAGCCGAGAAATACCTCTGATAAATATAAGGCATTGCTCCAGCCATATTACCTTCGTTTCATGAAAAGGCTGGTCGTTTTCGGCTTCGTCATACTAATGCATCATGAAAATGGCTTCGTTTCCTCGTTCCGACACAGGAGCGGCTTCATCCTTGTGTACGACAGAGAACACCCGAATATGGCTTTGTGAGCGCTATAAGCAACACCTTTAGCCGAACAAAGGTAACCCTGAGCTCCTAACACGACGATTATAACACTCATCTGCTTCGACTCTGGTTAAGTGACAGGGTTCGCAAGGAGAAAAAGGCTTCGGGTTCAATCAAGAATGGTCGTCATCGCTGCTGTTTGAACCGAAGCAGGCTACAGAGGTGGCTGCGCCCTCCTAATCGCCAACGAAGCCAAGGCGGACTGAGTCCAAGCCGAGTCAAACACGGTGTAACTAGTCTACGTATTCACACTAAAGATTGCGAATGTACAATTATGTCCCTGAAACACCTAAGTTGTATAGTCTAGAAGATGATGCTTGGTTTTCAGGGGCATATAAGGAATGTAAAAGTGCCCTTTGGCCTCCCTATAAAACGAGACCCCTGGCCAATGTGTAAAGGGCTGATTCCTGAGAACATTGTTGATAAGTAATATATTGTTGCTTGTCTCTGTTCCTCTATCTTAGCTATTGTCTGGGTTTATTGGCTTCAGTCAGTAACCCAACAACTGGTGCCCACCATTTGTGCTGTGCACGAAGACAACTCACAAATACCACCATGCCACCAAGAAGAGTAGCAACAAGACCACCAACCAACACCACCGAAGACACACCCCCAACCGGCGAAGCTGATGCCCAAGACATAGTTCCGCCAAGCACCCTACCAACCATAACTGAGGCTGTTATTGACGAAACAGAAGTCGATGAAGACACTCTCACCACCGCTGACAAGCTGCACAGGGTGGAGGAGAGGCTCCGCCTTCGCCGTCTAGAGTAGCAGAGAGAGCTCGAAGCTGCTCAGCTTGAGCTACAACACCAAATGCAGGAAGAAGAACAAGAACAACAACGCCAGCTGCTGCAGGTCAGGAAGCAGTTGGAGGAGTTGAGGCAAGCGAAGCAAAGAAGATTGAACAACACAAATTCCAGAGCTGCGAAGCTACGAGAAGAACTCGAAAAAGCCAAAAAATAAGTTGCTGAGCTCCAAGCAGAACTCAATGGGCCAAACCGTATTTTCACATCGGAAACCAGCTTCCAAGTGCTGCATACTCATCCCATTGATCATACATGCCCTCTATCAGAAAGCCTACAATTAGCAAGATGGCCGCCCTCGTACAAGCCTATCCCTCTGCCAAGGTAACCGACCCCAAACAATTTCTAATGAGCTACGAAGCCGCAATAGCTTCGGCAGGGGGAGATGATGTGGTGCTGGCAAAGTCTTTCATCATTGTTTGCGATGGCACATCAATGAACTGGTACACGAAGCTACCAGGCTTGTCCATCAATAGTTGGTATGATTTGAAGAGAGAGCTCATTAAAAATTTTGGCATCATGGGAGACCAGTTGATATGGCAGGGGCTGATCCTGATCTTTCGATGAGAGGAGGGGTAACTTCGATTTGGGGGTGGAATCGACGTTGGCTGTCCAACTACAACAATCACAGGATGCTGCGCCTTAGCAACAGGTACACCGATTCCGACGTTGGCTGTTCTTGCCGTGCCAAGAACACCCTTGAACCTGCTAGCAATCGAGAACAAGATGAACAAGTAAATAAACTCACGGATCTGAACCAAATGATATCAGAATCATGAGTTGGGGTCTTGAATCAAGCAAATCGGGTGGTCTAGTCGACACACGCGTTCACTAGGAAGTAGCAGTAGCTAAACTTGCATCTAAACAAAACCCAACCTTCCTCCTGGTGGCTGGAGCCTCTGTTTATAGATAGGAGACAGCCAAGAGGCGTGGGGGGTGGAAACCCTAACACAAGATGGGCCCCCTAGTGGGCCAAACAAGTTACAAGACTGTCAGTCCAAGACTGGAGGTCCGAACGTCTTCTGGTCGATTGAGAATGTCTCCGGTGGAATTTTGTAGTGGGGTTGGATCCATTTGAAAGTATACTTCAAGATCTTTCCAATGAGTACTCATATGCCTCAAACAACATCCGGAGTCGAGAAATATTGCCAAATCAATTTGATGTTGCCTGGCTGTACGAACTTGAAGTCTGAACTTGGTGTCCGATCTTGTGCTTCCTTGTTGTGTAATCTTGATGTCCAAACTGATTGGTTGACCCATTAGCTTCCTCTCCATCATTCCTAATAACAATAAAATCATCACAATGATTTAGTAGCATCCAATTCTGAGATGAAGGTTTATGGACAGCGAGGAACGAGTTTACCTGATAATTTAGCTCTCGTGCACGGGCTCTTGTCATTGGTCCTTGCTGCGTAGTAGGCATGGTTGTATCGTTGGAAGGGATGTCCTCATCATCCTCTCCTTCTTGCATTTGAGTCGTCCTCGACTCAAGTTCATCCTCCTCGCCCAAATATGGTTTCAAATCTGCAATGTTAAATGTGGGGCTGACCCCAAAATCTGCAGGCAACTCAAGTTTGTATGCATTATCATTGATCTTAGCTACAACTTTAAAAGGGCCATCAGCTCTTGGAAGCAACTTTGACTTCCTCGAATCAGGAAACCGATCCTTTCTCAAGTGCAGCCAAACCAAATGACCTGGTTCAAAAGTGACATGCTTCTTTCCTATGCTACCGGCAAGTTTATATTTAGCATTCATGTGCTCTATGTTCTCTTTTGTGGTCTCATGCATTTTTAACATCAACTCAGCACGTTGTTTAGCATCAAAATTCAATCTCTCAGAGGTTGGTAGAGGCAGCAAATCAATAGGGGCATGAGGCACAAAACCATAAACAATCTCAAAAGGGCTCTTTTTAGTAGTAGAGTGTTGTGAACGATTGTAAGCAAACTCAACATGAGGCAAACATTCTTCCCACATTTTTATGTTCTTTTTCAAAATAGCCCTAAGCATGGTAGATAAAGTTCTATTCACAACCTCAATTTGTCCATCAGTTTGGGGATGACAAGTAGTGGAAAATATCAACTTAGTACCCAATTTAGCCCACAAAATTCTCCAAAAATGACTAAGAAATTTTGCATCATGATCTGAAACAATTGTGTTTGGCACACCATGCAAACGAACAATTTCACGAAAGAACAAATCAGCAACATGAGTAGCATCATCGGTCTTATGACATGGTATGAAATGTGCCATCTTAGAAAATCTATCCACAACCACAAAGACACTATCTCTCCCCTTCTTTGTTCTAGGCAGTCCTAAAACAAAGTCCATTGAAATATCCTCCCATGGTGCATTAGGAACAGGTAAAGGCATGTACAAACCGTGAGGATTAAGGCGTGACTTAGCTTTTTGGCATGTTGTGCAGCGAGCAACGAATCTCTCCATGTCCCTCCGCATCTTGGGCCAAAAGAAATGATCAGCAAGGATGTCTTCTGTCTTCTTCACACCAAAGTGTCCCATCAGCCCTCCCCCATGCGCTTCCTGCAACAATAACATACGCACAGAGCTAGCTGGAATGCATAGCTTGTTAGCTCGAAAGACAAACCCGTCATTGAGGACGAATTTGTTCCATGTTTTTCCCTCTTTGCAATTCAGCAACACATCTTTAAAATCACCATCATGGGCATATTGCTCTTTTATTGTTTCCAAGCCAAAAATTTTGAAATCAAGTTGTGAAAGCATGGTATAACGTCTAGACAAAGCATCAGCAATTACATTTTCCCTCCCTTTCTTGTGTTTGATGACATAAGGGAAAGACTCAATAAATTCAACCCAGCGAGCATGCCTACGGTTCAATTTTGCTTGATTTCGAATATGTTTCAATGATTCATGATCAGAATGTATAACAAACTCTTTGGGCCATAAATAATGTTGCCATGTTTCAAAAGTCTGAACTAGAGCAAGCAATTCTTTATCATAAGTAGAATAGTTCAAACTAGGCCCACTCAACTTCTCGCTGAAGTATGCTATAGGTTTTCCCTCTTGTAACAAAACACCTCCCAAACCAATTCCATTGTTACTTGTCTCCATTTCTCAGTCTTAGCTATTGTTTGCGCATATTGGCTTCGGCAATATGGCTTAAGGGTAAATGTTTAAATAGTTGGGTGGGTTTTTGTTCTCCACATCTACCACCTTCATACTAGTGTCAAGAATCAGTTTATGTTATCTTGGATGGTTGAATAACAGTAATACTAATGTCTTCAACAGACGGCCAGTGGCAGAAGAGGTAACCAGGGGAACAACCAACCCACTGTTGGGCAACTTATGGCTCAACAGAACCAGATCATGCAGCAGTTGGCTCAAACTATGGCAATGATGCAACAAAACCAGCAGCACCAACCCCCACAGCAACCACATGCCGCTCCACCTAGAGACAAGCATGGAGAGTTTATGAAGGGTCGTCCACCAACCTTCTCCAGTGCAAGTAATCTTTTGCAAGCAGTGGACTGGCTCAAGGCAGTAGACCGACAACTGGACCGACAGCTGGACATTGCTCAATGTAATGACCGTGAGAAGGTTCTCTATGGGTCAGGCCAACTGCAGGGAGCAGCCCTGGATTGGTGGGATGCATATCAGTACGCTCATCCCCACCCTAATCAGATCACTTGGCTGGAATTCTGCGAGAGCTTCCATTCTCACCATGTGCTGGAGGGCTTGATGATACTGAAGCGTCAGGAGTTCTTGGCATTGAAGCAGAGATTTATGTCTGTCACGGCTTACCGTGATAAATTTATTGAACTATCAAGGTATGCCCCAGAGGAGGTCACCACTGATGACAAGAAACAGAGGCTCTTTCTGCTGGGACTGAATGACGGGCTACAGTACCAACTCATGACCCACAGTTTTGAGAACTTTCAAAAGTTGGTGGATAAGGCCTTAATGCTTGAGTTCAAGCGCAAGGAAATGGAGGACAAGAAAAGGAAGTTCATGGGCCAGCAACCCAGCAGTAGCATACGTCCCCGATATAATCCACAGATGGGGAATCAGCCTCGCTTTCAGGGATCTTCTTCTCAGACGGGCCGTCCCCAGTACCAGCAGCGCCCACAGAACCAACCACGACCTCCATACCAGCAGCAGTACAAGCCTCAAAACCCACAGCTGAAAGCTCAAGCTCCACCACTCACTTAGGCTAATACAACACTCGTGACCCCGAGGGTGTGTTACAGTTGTGGTGAACCGGGGCATTTTGCAAACAATTGCCCTAAGAAGATGGGACAGAACGCCGGTGGACAGCAAGGCCCACGTAATGGAGGACAGCAGAACTATGCCCGAGGCAAAGTTAATCATGTGAATACGGAGGCCGCGCAAGAAGCAACAGATGTGGTGATCGGTACGTTTTCAGTGAACTCAAACCCTGCATCAGTATTATTTGATTCTGGAGCATTGCATGCTTTTATATCTGCCCAGTTTGTGAAAAAGCACATGATGATTATGCAATCTATGCAAAAAGCAATGATAGTTAGTTCACCGGGAGGAGAACTAAAAGCTACCTTAATGTGTCCAAAGGTTAGCATAAACATAAGGAGGGTAGACTTTGTAGCCAATCCAATTATCTTGAACTCTACTGGCATTGATATCATCCTGGGGATGTCATGGCTAGCAAAGCATGATGGAGTAATTCAGTGTGCTAAAAGAGCAGTGCAACTGACAACAAGTTCTGTAGAAAAGGTAGAATATCAAGCAACAATGACTGCTTCAAATGTGTGTCATGCTAATCAAGTGAAGGAGATGGCTATTGAAGACATTAATGTGGTGAAGGAATTTCCTGATGTATTCCCTTCAGACTTGCCAGGTATGCCACTAGCACGAGAAGTTTAAGTTCTTATTGATCTTAAACCCGGCACTGCACCTATAGCTAAGCGACCATATAGAATGGGTGTGAAAGAATTAGAAGAGCTTAAGAAGCAATTAGATGAGCTACTTGAGAAGGGTTATATTCGACCTAGCTCTTCACCTTGGGGAGCACCGGTATTGTTTGTGGAGAAGAAAGATGGATCACAGAGGATGTGCATCGGTTATCGAGCACTCAATGATGTGACCATAAAGAACAAGTACCTATTGCCGAGTATAGATGACCTCTTTGATCAACTGAAGGGAGCATGTGTATTCTCCAATATTGATCTTCGTTCGGGATATCACCAGATGAGAATTCATGCTTCTGATATTCCCAAGACAGCATTCACTACCCGATATGGTTTGTATGAGTTTACAGTTATGTCATTTGGGTTGACCAATGCTCCTGCATACTTCATGTATTTGATGAATAAAGTCTTCATGGATTATTTGGACAAGTTTGTGGTAGTGTTCATTGATGACATTCTAATTTTCTCCAAGAATGAAGAAGAGCATGAGGAGCATCTACGGTTGGTATTACAGAGGCTCAGGGATCAACGGTTATATGCCAAGTTCAGTAAATATGAATTCTGGTTGAAAGAAGTAGCATTTTTGGGTCATGTTGTATCTAATGGAGGACTGGCAGTTGACCAAAGAAGGTTAAAGATGTGCTGAGTTGGAATCCACCAAAAGATGTGAGTGAGATTCGAAGTTTCCTTGGAATGGCTGGATATTATCGACGGTTTATTGAAGGGTTCTCCAAAATTGCTAAACCTATGACATCCTTGCTAGAGAAGAATGTGAAGTTCGTATGGTCAGAAAAGTGTCAAGCCAGTTTTGAGGAGCTGAAGAAAGATTAACCACTACCCCGATATTGGTATTGCCAGACATAACCAAGAGTTTCTCTATATATTGTGATGCATCTCGCCAAGGTTTGGGATGTGCACTTATGCAAGAGGGAAAAGTGGTAGCATATGCCTCCAGACAGTTAAGGAAGCATAAGTTGAATTATCCGACCCATGATCTTGAACTTGCAGCAGTGATGCACGCACTAAAGTTATGGAGACACTATTTGATTGGCTATAAGTGTGATATCTACACTGACCACAAGAGTCTGAAGTATGTGTTCACACAGTCAGGGGCTGCTTGGATTCCGGCCAAGGATTGCCACGGTACAGTACTTCACGCCACACCTTCTTTCGCCATGCTACAGTCAACGCAAGAAGAGGCTGTGGCTGTGGCGTTTAGAAAGGACGCCACAACCTGTGGCATGGACGTGCGTGGCATGGCCAGCTGTGGCTGGCCACCAAACACGCCCTCAGACTTGAATTTGAGGCAACACCGATGGTTAGAGCTAATCAAGGATTATGACCTGGAAATTCACTATCATCCAGGAAAGGCAAATGTGGTGGCAGATGCTTTAAGCAGAACAAGTCATGCAAATAGAATTGCCCAGTTACCAGAAGAACTCGGTAAAGAATTTGAATGGTTGAATCTGGGATTTGCAGCTAGCACTGTGAAAATGGAAGTTGAACCAACGCTAGAAAAAGAGATTAAAGAAGGGCAGCAAGAAGATAGGAAGATTTAGGAAATCATAGCTTTGATCATTCAGGGAAAAGCACCAGGATTTAGCATGGACAAGCAAAGAACTGTGTGGTTCAGTAAAAGAATATGTGTGCCTAATCTGAAGCATATAAGAGATGCTATACTAAGGGAAGCACATGATTCAGCTTACTCCATACACCCGGGAAGTACAAAGATGTATTTAGATATCAAAGAGAGATACTGGTGGTATGGACTCAAGCGAGACATAGCAACATATGTCGCTCTATGTGACACATATCAAAGGGTTAAAGCGGAACATCAGAGACCTGCCGGTTTACTCCAACCCTTGAAGATACCAGAATGGAAATGGGAAGAAGTCAGAATGGACTTTATATTTGGTTTACCCCGTACTCAGAGAGGTTTTGACTCTATATGGGTAATTGTGGATCGACTAACGAAGGTGGCTCATTTCGTTTCGGTGAAGACCACCTACTCTGGTGCAAAGTTAGCAGAGCTATACATGGAGAGAATAGTATGCTTACATGGGGTTCCAAAGAAGATTGTGTCAGATCGAGGATCACTGTTCACATCTCAGTTTTGGCATAAACTTCACGAGTCAATGGATACAAAACTGAACTTTAGTTCAGCTTATCATCCACAGACAGATGGGCAAACTGAAAGAACGAATCAAATATTGAAAGATATGTTGAGGGCTTGTGCTTTACAATATGGGACATGTTGGGATAAGAGTTTGCCATACGCAGAATTCTCTTATAACAATAGTTTCCAGAAGAGTCTACAAATGGCACCGTTTGAGGCACTATATGGAAGGAAATGCAAGACACCCTTATTTTGGAATCAAATGGGACAAAGCCAAGTGTTTGGACCTGAAATTCTTAAAGAGCCTGAAAGACAGGTGCAGACCATTAGGCAAAATTTGAAAGTAGCACAATCCAGACAAAAGAGTTATGCGGATGTCAGACGAAGAGATCTTAGTTTTGAAATTGGCTACTACGTATATCTCAAGGTGTCACCTATGAGAGGAGTTCGTAGATTTAATGTCAAGGGCAAACTAGCACCAAGGTACATTGGACCGTTCAAAGTGTTGGACAGAAAGGGAGAAGTAGCTTATCAGTTGGAACTGCCAACTAGACTGTCTGGCATACATGATGTGTTTCACGTGTCACAATTAAAGAAATGTTTACGAGTGCCCGAAGAACAGTTACCTCTGGAGGATCTCGATGTGCAAGAGGACCTTACTTATAAAGAATATCCCGTTAAAATATTAGAAGTGGCAGAAAGAGTCACAAGGAGTAAGGTAATACGGATGTGCAAGGTGCAGTGGAGCCGACACTCAGTGGACGAGGCAACTTGGGAAAGAGAAGAAGATTTAAAGGCAAAATATCCATAGCTGTTTGAAGGCACAACCGAATCTCGAGGACGAGATTCATTTTAAGAGGGGTAGGTTTGTAATACCCTAAAAATTTCTTTTCCAATATAGTTATTAATTTGCTAGCTCATGTGTGTGCATTCACAAATTTAGGTAAATATAAAACCTTTTTGTAATTAAAATCAACTGTAGGAATAGAAACATGTTTTGTGCATTTCATGCCGATGCATTGTTTTATTGAATGTGTGTTCTTCTGTGCTAAGCCCTAGAGTCCTAAACCCGAAAACCAACCCGAGTCCAACCAAGGTCCAGACCCTTCAAACCCTAACTTGGCCCGGTTTTCATTTCTCTTGTCCTCCTTGGCCCAAAATACCAAAGACCCAAATCCAACTTAGGCCCAAACCAGGTCCACCCCCATCCCCTCCCTGTCCACGCACGCACGCACAGAAGGCCGTCGCCCTTCTCTTCCCCTCACGCAGAAGACTCAGGAGCCGCGCCCCCCTTCCTCCCTTCGCCCTTTCTCTTTCTGCGACGCCAAGTGCAGAAGGAAACCGTCGCCCCTCCTCTGAACTGCCCCTCGCCCTTTTCTCTACCAACCCCGCTCCTTTCTCTCCTCTTCCCTCTCGCGCCCAGAAACCGCACGCCCCATATTCCCTTTGGCGCACGCAGGACGGACCCACGCAGCAGAACACCGTCGCCCAATTCCCGTCGCCCTTCCCCTTCTCTTCTCCCCGAACAACAGCACCCCCATCCATGGCCTCCTTCATAGCCATCAGAACCTGCTCGGGTAAGAACTGCAGCCGCCATCGTTTCTCTGTGTCCAATCCCTTCTGACCTTCCCCTCTCGGCCTCCTCCATTCGTGTCTCATGTGCAGGAACGCCAGGAGCACGACACCGACGCCCAGAACCAAAGACAGAGGCTGCAACTCGTCTTCCTCGTGTGTCCGAAGAGCAGAACCACCCCTCCCCAAGGTAGGTCATCTCTGTCGCTTCGCTGCCCAAATCGTTTGTCAAGACGAGTTCGCGGCGATCTACTTTCTCTCTAGGGCCAAACAGCAAAGATTTCTGAGCAGCATAGCCCTGGCCCTCCTCGATGCCGGCGTGCAGAACCGCCGTCGGGCGTCTCCCAGGGTGACGTCGTTCTCCTCGCGTGAGGAAGAACGGTTCGGCGCCCCCCTGAACCGATCAGAATAGGCAGAAGTACTAGCAGCCATCCATCATCCAACCAACGGCCTAGATTAGATCAAACTTACCCCTTCGGCCTTTATCCTAAAGAGACCCTGCAATTTTCCCTAATAAACCCGCCATCCTTCCCACTGCCTTGCAAATCTTCCTTGCTACCCCCTAAAATCTAGGGTTAAATACGTTTAGGTCCTCGGTTCTCGCAGATTAGCCCCTACACCTTGTTTTTAGCGTAGTTTAATCACCGTAGATCCGATTAGAGTGATTCTAACGTTCATGTGTTCGTAGAAATGCGTAGATTAGTTTTATAACCTTTTTGCTTCTGTTTTCCTTGTATGGTGTACGGTTCTAATAGAACTATATTTGTTTGCATGTACTGGCTTGTGATGGATGTATGTGTGGTGATTGGAATGCATGTATAGATTGCGAGCAGTTCGAGGCTGGTTGTGATCAAGAATTTGAAGACCCGGATCAGCAGCAGTATTTTGAGGAAGGCAAGTATAACATGATGAATTCCTTGCAACCCAATAATTATTAAACATTTTATTCATTCATGCATGTGTCTAATTTGTTACACCCTAAGGATGACTAGTCTTGTTTATTCCATATTCCTTGTTTACCTGGGTTTTGCATTGGGTAGCCAGGTTATGTCACTATGTGATAGAACCCGCTAGGGTTTGTTCCCGACCTTCAATGAGAGTTGGGGGTAAACTCGATTTGGGGGTGGAATCGACGTTGACTGTCCTACTACAACACCATCCGGGGCTGCGCCTTAGCAACAGGTACACCGTTTCCGTTTGAGGTACTCTTGCCGTGCCAAGAACACCAATGCTCCTGCTAGAAATCGAGAACAAGCAAGAACAAGATGACAAGCAAATAACTCACGGATTGGAAACAATATGAATCTGGAACACAAGTTGGGGTCTTGAATCAGCAAATCGGGTGGTCAGATTGACACACGCGTTCACTAGGAAGTAGCAGTAGCTAACTTGCATCTAAACAAAACCCAAGTTCTCAATGGTGGCTGCTACTTCTATTTATAGGACGGCTGCTACCAGGAGGTCCTGGAGAAGCTCTTCTAACCCTAGGACGCCCTCTTTATGGGCCAGACTGAATACAAGGCCCAAATACCAAAAGGTGAGGTTGTGTGCAGCCTGGAGGTCGAAACGTTGCCTGGTCGATTTCTCCCTGCTCCGACCGAATCTGGGCATGAGGTTAGATTCATTTGAAAGAAGACTTCAAGAGCTTTCCAACAAGTACTCATACGCCTCTAACAACATCTGGAGCTAAGAGTTATGGGCGAAACAATCTTGTGCTGTTCGGCTGCCCACTCGACTCAAAACGGGAGGAATCACTCCGTTTGCGTGGGAGTGCCCCTCATCTTCAAACGTGGAGCTTGCTGACATTCTGGGTTGTTGTGGCTGCTTCTCCCCTCTTCTTTATGTCCCATGTTCCTAAGAATAAGACATTCATCACCATAGTTTAGTAGCATCCAATTCTGAGATGGATTTGTATGAACAGCGAGGAACGACTTTACCTGATAGTTGAGTTGTCGTGCACGGGCTCGAGTCATTGGTCGTTGCTGAACATTAGGCATGGTTGTATCAATGGAATGGATGTCCTCATCATCCTCCCCTTCTTGCATTTGAGTCGTCCTCGACTCAAGCTCATCCTCCTCTCCCAAATAAGGCTTTAAATCTGCAATGTTAAATGTGGGACTAACCTCAAAGTCTGCAGGCAATTCGAGTTTGTATGCATTATCATTAACCCTTTCTAACACCTTAAAAGGACCATTAGCTCTAGGCAGCAATTTTGACTTTCTTAAATCAGGAAACCTATCCTTTCTCAAGTGTAGCCAAACTAGATCACCGGGTTCAAAGGTGACATGTTTCCTTCTTTTGTCAGCAGCAAGTTTATACTTGGCATTCATGCATTCTATGTTTTCTTTAGTAGTTTCATGCTGCTTTAGGATCAGTTCTGCACGTTGTGTAGCATCAAGGTTTGCTCGTTCTGAAGTTGAAAGTGGCAGCAAATCAATAGGAGCATGTGGCACAAAACCATAAACAATTTCAAAAGGGCACTTCTTAGTGGTAGAGTGTTGTGAACGATTATAAGCGAATTCAATATGAGGTAAACAGTCTTCCCACATTTTGATGTTCTGTTTCAAAACAGCCCTAAGCATAGTTGACAAGGTTCTATTCACAACTTCCGTTTGCCCATCAGTTTGGGGATGACAAGTAGTGGAAAACAAAAGCTTAGTCCCCAGCTTCGCCCACAATGTTCTCCAAAAATGACTAAGAAATTTTGCATCACGATCAGAAACTATGGTATTTGGGACACCATGCAAACGAACAATCTCACGAAAGAACAAATCAGCAACATGTGTAGCATCATCACTCTTGTGGCAGGGTATGAAATGAGCCATTTTAGAGAATCTATCCACAACAACAAACACACTATCCCTCCCCTTCTTTGTTCTAGGCAGTCCTAAAACAAAGTCCATTGAAATATCTTCCCAAGGTGCATTTGGGACAGGAAGAGGCATGTATAAACCGTGAGGGTTTAGGCGTGACTTAGCTTTTTGGCATGTTGTGCAGCGAGCAACGAACCTCTCCACATCTCTCCTCATCTTGGGCCAAAAGAAATGTCCAGCAAGGATATCCTCCGTCTTCTTTACTCCGAAATGTCCCATCAGCCCACCTCCATGCGCTTCCTGCAATAATAACAAACGCACGGAGCTAGCTGGAATGCATAGCTTATTAGCTCTAAAAATAAACCCATCAGCCATGACAAATTTGTTCCATGTTTTTCCCTCCTTGCAATTCAGCAACACATCTTTGAAATCATCATCATGGGCATATTGCGCTTTAATTGTTTCCAAACCAAAGATTTTAAAATCAAGTTGTGACAGCATGGTATAACGCCTAGATAATGCATCAGCAATGACATTCTCTTTACCCTTCTTGTGTTTGATGACATAAGGAAAAGACTCAATGAATTCAACCCATCTAGCATGCCTACGATTCAGTTTTGCTTGACTTCGAATGTGTTTCAAAGACTCATGATCAGAATGAATTACAAACTCTTTTGGCCATAAATAATGCTGCCAAGTTTCTAGAGTCCGAACTAAAGCAAGTAATTCCTTATCATAGGTTGAATAATTCAGACTAGGTCCACTTAGTTTCTCACTGAAATAGGCTACAGGTTTGCCATCTTGTAGCAGCACACCTCCCAAACCAATCCCACTAGCATCACATTCAAGTTCAAAGGTTTTGCTGAAATTTGGAAGTTGTAGCAAAGGTGCATGAGTGAGCTTATCTTTGAGAGTGGCGAAAGCTTCCTGTTGAGCTGCAGCCCAAGTAAAGGTCACACCCTTCTTGGTGAGTTCATGCAATGGGGCTGCAATGGTGCTAAAGTCTTTCACAAATCGTCGGTAGAAACCAGCAAGTCCTAGAAAGCTTCGCACTTGTGTGACAGTGGAGGGGATAGGCCAGCTGTGTATGGCCTCCACCTTGGCTTGATCAACTTCAATTCCCTGCGGTGTCACAACATATCCAAGAAAAGAAACGCGGTCTGTGCAAAAGGTGCACTTCTCAATGTTCCCAAACAAGCGTGCATCCCGTAAAGCATTAAAAACAGCACGCAAATGATCAAGATGTTCCTCTAATGATCTACTATATATCAAGATGTCATCAAAGTACACCACAACAAATCTGCCAATGAAAGCGCGTAAAACTTCATTCATTAATCTCATGAAAGTGCTGGGTGCATTAGTGAGACCAAAAGGCATGACTAACCACTCATATAGACCGAATTTAGTTTTAAACGTTGTTTTCCATTCATCTCCTAACTTCATGCGAATCTGGTGGTAACCACTACGTAAATCAATTTTCGAGAACACAATTGAACCACTCAGTTCATCAAGCATATCATCTAGCCTAGGGATAGGATGACGATATCTGATTGTAATGTTATTAATCGCTCGGCAATCTACACACATGCGCCAAGATCCATCTTTCTTGGGAACCAAAAGGACAGGAACAGCGCAAGGGCTCAGGGACTCACGCACATAACCTTTGTCGAGCAATTCTTGCACCTGGCACTGAATTTCCTTAGTTTCTTCGGGGTTGGTTCTATATGGCGCACGGTTGGGTAAGGAGGCTCCAGGAATAAGGTCAATCTAGTGCTCAATCCCACGCATGGGTGGCAGCCCCGGTGGCACTTCCTTTGGGAAAATGTCCGCATATTCCTGCAAAAGGTTAGTGACTGCCGGAGGCAAAGAAGAAGGCATGTCCTCGAGTGAAAACAAAGCTTGCTTGCAAATGAAAGCATAGTAAACAGCAGCACTAGCATCAACCTCATTCAAATCAGATTTGGTTGCAATGAAACATGACCCTTTCAACTTAATCTCATTTTTGTGATTGGGACCAGATTTGGCATTCTCCTTTTTGTGCTTCTCAAGTTCACTTGCCACAATCTGATTTTTACTCATAGAATGCTCATGGTTCTTTATTTTACAAGCTCTAGCAAGTTCATCGTTCAAAATATCTTCAGGGGACATTGGATGCAGCACAATCCTTTTATCATGGTATAGAAAGGAATATTGGTTTGACCTACCATGATGTAGTGAATCTTTATCAAATTGCCATGGCCTTCCTAGCAGAATACTACATGCTTGCATTGGGACAACATCACATTCAACAACATCTTTATAGGAGCCGATGGCAAGGCTGATTCGCACAAGTTTAGTTACCTTTGCCTTACCACTGTTGTTAAGCCATTGAATGTAATATGGATGAGGGTGAGGTTTGGTGGTGAGCGAAAGCTTCTCCACCATGTCGCTGCTAGCCAAGTTGTTGCAGCTACCTCCATCGATGATCATTCTGCACGACCGCTCTTTGATGACACACTTTGTTTGGAACAATGTGTGTCGCTGATTCTGCTCCGCCTTCTCCATTTGTGCGCTCAGCACGCGCTGCACAATGAGGCTCTCATAGCGGTCCGCTGCAGCTGCATTAATATGTTCTTCTGGGCAGCCCTCACTTCCTGCAATGTCAGTCGCAAGCAATGCAAGTGTATCTTCATCAAGTTCACTAGCAGATGAGTACTCACCATCATTTTTGACCACCAAAACACGCTTGCTTGGGTAGTCACGTATGACATGTCCGAACCCCTTGCAGCGGTGGCATTGAATGTCTCTTGTTCTGCCTGTGGATGCCACCGATGAAGTGGTTACAGCAGGTTTTTGCACGGTCTTTGCTGCTGAATTCGCGGGGCTGTCACGAGGCTTGTCGCTAGACGATGGGGCTGCTGCTCTATTTGATGATGAATACGGCGCAGCAACACGTCCAGTTGAGGGAAAACTCGTGCGGGGCTGCGTGGACAAATTCCTCCCTGCAGAAATGTTATTCTTGGTACTAGCACGTCGTCCCTGCACTTCCCTTTCAGCTTTACAAGCAAGATGGAACAAACGGGTTATGTTAGTGTATTCTTTATAAGCAAGGATGTCCTGAATTTCCCGATTTAATCCTCTCAAAAATCTAGCCATCGTAGGTTCCACATCCTCCTCTAAATTGCAGCGTAGCATACCCATTTGCAGCTCTTGATAGTATTCCTCTACACTTTTAGTTCCTTATTTTAATTGTTGCAGCTGGTTTAATAGATCACGTGCATAGTAAGATGGAACAAATCTAGCCCTCATGACCCGCTTCAAAGCATCCCAAGTTTGTGGCATGTTATTAGGGTTTTTCTTGCCATATTCTATCCACCAAACAGAAGCAAAATCAGTGAACTCACTAGTTGCTGCCCTAACACAAGCATTCTCAGGAAAATCATGACAAATAAACTTTTGTTCAACAGCCATCTCCCAAGTAAGATAAGCATCCGGATCATATCTACCATCAAAAGGGCATGCATCCATCTCAACAGCCATCTCCCAAGTAAGATAAGCATCCGGATCATATCTACCATCAAAAGGGGGTATCTTAAATTTTATCTTGCTGAAAGCATTGTCATTGTGATGTACCACACGTGGGCGATGCCCACCTATACCTCGACAGTTCTGGCGTAGACGTCGCCGATCTCTGTCCTCAACTTCGGTGTCAGCACCATAATCAGCTTCTGAATTTTCTGCGCTGTCCTCATCTCCTTGGTCACGATCTTTATGCTTATCGTTCGTCTTCGCGTGGAGGTCATCAAAGCGCTTCAGAAGAGCAGTGAGGCTCTTGTCCACACGACCAACCGTTGCCTCCAACCCTACAAGCTTGGTGTTGTTGGTGGTCTGCGCGGTCTCCATTTGCCCAATCCTCTCATTTATCACCTGCAAATCATTATCAATCCCTTCGGTGTACTCTCTCACTTGCTTCTGCAAATGCTGCATGATGCCCTTGGTACGAGGTGTAAGCGGTCCTACATCATCCTCATCCCCATCCCCTGTTCCTGCCATGGTAAAGATACAAGAGCAAACAGGAAACAAGTGAAGTAGAAAAGTCCCTACAACTACTAGATGTAAATGTTGTGTGGTGTTCTCTAACTCTCAACCTGTTATATAAGCTCTTACATGTTCTCACCACACAAAGCACTTGGTGTTGGCAGCAGCAAGATCAACACAAACAGTGGTACAATCACAGCCATGTGGAGTAGTAGATGATTTGCGGAGCTATAGGTGGCTGCAAGTAAAATCAAGGAATAGCTAGAACCACATTAGCCAAAGCAAGTTGAATAAATGTTCACAATGGTACCGTGCTGGTCCTAGGCTAAACCTTGTTAGAGACGTGAGCCTAGACACAAACGTAGTCACCAAACAGCGGCAAACAAGGCATACAAACAGGGTACTGCAGCAACAAGAACTCTTTTTTCTTCTTCCTTTCTTATTTTCCTTCTTCTTTTTTTTCACTTTTTTTTCTTCTTTCTTCTTTTTCAGGGCCTAAAACTTTTGTTGGTACTATGACAACCAACACAAAAAGTATTGCACACAGCCCCTTTGGATTCAGTTCAACATCTCTTTTTAACACAGCAGATTCGCAAATCTCCAAGACGATTCTGGAGCGCTCCGAAGGAATTTGGGAGTAAGGTTAGATCCCTTAGAAAGGGGACAAGTTCAGCTTTCCAGATTGTATCTAAACACTTAAATCGGAGATTGGATGCAAGAATTAGACCAGATTTCTTCCAGTGCAGATCTGGGAGTGAGGATGGCGAAAAATAGTGGGTGAATGCAGTGGCGTGAAAGGGAAAAAAAAGTGGTGGCGAATCTAATGGTGACAAAAACGTGACAAGAACTCAAAACTCTAATGGATTAGATCCTAAGAACCAGCACATGACACCATGATGCAACCACAAACTCAACAAGCCAAGAACTAGGTAGAACAGCAAAGGCTCAAACTTGTTGTTGGGATTTCAGATCTAACCTATTTTTTGGGGGATTTTTTTGGACTGTAGGTAAAGTATGGATAGAAACTCTCACCGAAAACCTTGCTCTGATTACCACATGATAGAACCCGCTAGGGTTTGTTCCTGACCTTCAATGAGAGTTGGGGGTAAACTCGATTTGGGGGTGGAATCGACGTTGACTGTCCGACTACAACACCATCCGGGGCTGCGCCTTAGCAACAGGTACACCGTTTCCGTTTGAGGTACTCTTGCCGTGCCAAGAACACCAATGCTCCTGCTAGAAATCGAGAACAAGCAAGAACAAGATGACAAGCAAATAACTCACGGATTGGAAACAATATGAATCTGGAACACAAGTTGGGGTCTTGAATCAGCAAATCGGGTGGTCAGATTGACACACGCGTTCACTAGGAAGTAGCAGTAGCTAACTTGCATCTAAACAAAACCCAAGTTCTCAATGGTGGCTGCTACTTCTATTTATAGGACGGCTGCTACCAGGAGGTCCTGGAGAAGCTCTTCTAACCCTAGGACGCCCTCTTTATGGGCCAGACTGAATACAAGGCCCAAATACCAAAAGGTGAGGTTGTGTGCAGCCTGGAGGTCGAAATGTTGCCTGGTCGATTTCTCCCTGCTCCGACCGAATCCGGGCATGAGGTTAGATTCATTTGAAAGAAGACTTCAAGAGCTTTTCAACAAGTACTCATATGCCTCTAACAACATCTGGAGCTAAGAGTTATGGGCGAAACAATCTTGTGCTGTTCGGCTGCCCACTCGACTCAAAACGGGAGGAATCACTCCGTTTGCGTGGGAGCGCCCCTCATCTCCAAACGTGGAGCTTGCTGACGTTCTGGGTTGTTGTGGCTGCTTCTCTCCTCTTCTTTATGTCCCATGTTCCTAAGAATAAGACATTCATCACCATAGTTTAGTAGCATCCAATTCTGAGATGGATTTGTATGAACAGCGAGGAACGACTTTACCTGATAGTGGAGTTGTCGTGCACGGGCTCGAGTCATTGGTCGTTGCTGAACATTAGGCATGGTTGTATCAATGGAATGGATGTCCTCATCACTATGCTTGCAACCGCTAATGTTCGTTATAAAATGTTAATCCTGACTAATGGTGTACTTGGAACCTTATTAATATGTGCTTTTTAGCAACTTGGTTCAGAGAGCTTGAGCATGTGTTTGGATTGTTCTAGTGTCTCTCCTTATGGTCCCATTCTTAAAGCGGCTACCCAGGAAAATCATACAACCACAGGAATCACATGGCTCTGGTCTTGACTAAGTAAACTGTACGGCTCTAACTTGTCTAGTGGTTACCGAAAGGCGCAAGTGGGGCTGCCAGGTTTAAGTGTGGACCTCGGTCAGTCTCGTTGGGGTTTGTGTGATGGATTTGTGTGATGTTTTGGCTGGAGTCTGGAGGGGTCCATGCGCCTGTCAGGAAACCATAGCGGCCACTAGCTTGTTAGGGTGTCTTTTGAAAGGTCTCATAGTGATACCCTGTGCTCGTTTTGAGAGTGCATTGCCTATGGCAAAGGGGTGTCGTGACTGGTGGTGAAAGTGTACAACCTCTGCAGAGTGTAAAACTGTTATAACAGCCGTGCTCACAGTCAAGAGCGGCCTAGATCCTTTTTGAGCGGTTCCTTGTTTTCCGGATAAATGGTTTAATATATGTTGTTCATTTGTAATACTTCACATGCTTACATAATGTGGGTTATAACCGGGTTGTCATATAATTGTAGTAATTTAGTTAATTCTAAAATCAACTATCTAAAAGTGCTAACCGCAATACAGCCTTGTCTAGCCTTTTTAGCCTCATTCAATGATGTTATACTTGCTAAGTATAATGGAATACTTACACTTGCTTCATATCAACAAAATCCCAGATGGGTACACAGATGAACCACCTGTGGATGCTTTTGTCTTCCCCGAGGAGTTCCCGGACTTCTAGGCAGTGCATTCCCCCAGTCAGAGTCCCTATGGAGGCTTATTTGATTTAGACACTTACTCTTCCGCTACTTTGATGAACTAAATAATAAATGTAATGCCTGTGATGTAAGACTTGTGATGTTTTATGTATCGAGCACTGTTTCCTTTCTTTGGTAATCATTTCTGGAGCTATATGTGTGTAAAGACTTCCTGGATACACATATAGTAGCATTCAGATTTACTTCATAAATCCGGGTGCGACACTAGCTGAGCTAACTAGGTTTCTAGCATTTTATTAAAGCTCAGCTGGCTCTGGAAGGTGGAGGACAAACTTTCTATCTTAGAATTTATGCCCTCCAGAGCCTTATCATTTGCAGCAAGCCTCTTAGAAATTGATTCATTGATCTTGGCCTGACCAAGGACCAGATCTTTCAGAGAGGGTTGGTTGGAGAAAGAGTTATTATTGTTACCTCCCTAGTAGAATGGGCGTTGCTAGTTCCGGTTCCTTGAGGCCGGTACCCATTGTTGTCGTTTACGAACTGTACCTCCTCTTGAGTCTTGGGGCAGTTATTCCCTGAGTGGCCGGTTTCTCCACAGACTTCACACGTCATGTGTGAATCTAGTGGCCCTTCCTTGTCGGTGCCCCCATCCTTGGTGTGGTCGTCAAGGCACTTCATGATGAGGTCCATCTTGGTGGCCAGCATGTCCACCTCCTTTATGGTGTGCATACAGCGTTTGCGCCCCTGAAGACGGTCATCATTCCAGGCTTGGTTTGACACCATCTTTTCGATGAGCAGCTTAGTGGCGGCCACAGTCAAGGAGAGGAATGCTCCTCCAGCAGCAACGTCCATATGTTCATGGGCTGTCTGGGATAGCCCATGATAGAAATTTTGGAGCAGAAGCCACTCTTGCATATCGTGGTGTGGGCATGCCAGGATGTAGTCCTGGAAATGATCCCACGCCTCCGGTACAGTCTCCCCAGACTCTTGCTGGAAGCTAGAGATTCTCCCCCGAAGGGCATTGGTTTTCCCAATGGGGAAGAACTTTGCCAAGAATGCGTTGGAGCACTTTGTCCATGTGTTCACCGCATCACGGTTGGAATAGAACCATTGTTTGGCTCTCCCCAACAGTGAGAATGAGAACAAGCGGAGCCTGATGGCCTCTTGTTGGACTCCCCGGATGGTGATGGTGCTACACACCTCCAGGAAGTGCTGCAAGTGAGCACTAGTCCTCATTGGCTTTCCCACAGAAGGGACTAGCCTGCACCATATTGATTAACGGGACCTTGAGCTCAAAAGCATTGTCCCCCACGGCCACTTCCGGACCCGTAGGGATTTGGGCAGCGGACGGGGCGGAGTAGTCGCGGATTATCCTGTCGGCCATGGCTTCTTTCGGTTGGGGTGCTACGGGAACGAGTTGTTCTCCTTGGATGGATGACTCTCCGATGACTGGCTCGGTCTCCGACAAGAACACCTGAGGGATTACGACACGAGAACGTACCCTCCTTCCTATAGTATTCGGGATCTCGACGTAGTTGGATGGTAATTGGAAACCAGTCATACACTACCCTGTTTCACGTCACAGAGAAACAGAGCAAAGGGTAAACCTGCTAGATTAATGGTAATTAATCATGCTGCATTAAATACATGGATGATCAAGACTCTTTAACCATTGCTTTCCCTGGCAACGGTGCCAGAAATGCTTGTTGGCATTTCTTAGCATCACCACTAGATTAGTGGTGGCACTAGAGATGCCTCAACGTAAATCTAAACATTACAGGGATTCTACAAGCGCACAGAAGTACGTTGTAGCATTTCACCTGGGAGTATTCCAGAGTATCGTTATTTGTTTATCCGCAGGGAAAGCGTTTAGTTAAAGAGAGATGTCATCTGATGTATTTACTTACAACATTATTAATATACCATAGTCTAGACAGGGATAAATAATATGGGAGTGTTGGGGTAATGTGACACACAGAAGTTTATTGCTCATCATTAAGTAGTCTTAGTTAGTAATAGGACATTAGTCAAGATCACTAAGGGTTCATTAGCTTCATACAAATGGGACTTGGATATACTACAATACCCTATACAAACTCATACAATGGACATATGCGAGAGGACATATTGAGGTATCCAGTGGTTCCCTCATCAAGGGACGACAGTAGGATGTCTTATCATAAAGGCCTAATATCCACTCCCGAACGTGGAGGATTACAAAGGACGGACAGGGCTGTCACCACCTGCCGCCTACCTCTACTAAACCGTGGGGCAGCGATACCCTCAACAGTATTCCGTATTCCAGACACCATACTTGCAATATGAGATACAACTCTATCTATCACGTTAATAAATAGAGCAACCATAAGGCACATGGAGCCAATGTCATTGCATACATTCACTTGAATAAGGTGCAAGACATAAGTAGTGTATACGAAGTAAGTAAAGTACAATTGAAGCATACAACATAATTATGAAGGTATTTCCATTAAGCTCAGAGTATTACAAGTAAGTGAAGAGATACAAGAATTGAACTCTAGAACTTACCAAGACTCGTCTGGAAGCCCTTCAGAAGATCTAATACTAGAACTATTACTACTAAGACTAAGACTAAGCTTGTAGCAAAAGAGAGCTCTTCTTCTGGTGTGTGTTGAGTACGGCGCCCCTTGCAGGTATTTATAGCATCACATAGGCGGTTGGAGCCGGCCAGAGTCGGTTGAGGCCGTTTGGCCGTGGGGCCAGGTTGGCCGAAGTGACCAGGTCGGCCGACCCTTGGATCCACCGTCTTCAGCATTGCTCGGCTCAGATGTCATCTCCAAGGCGGTTTACAGTTGAAGGTCAAAGGAGGGCCGAGTCAGGCGCACGGAGAGGTCGGCCGACCTAGGGGGGTCGACCGACCCTCCACAACTGCCTCTCGGGCCCACCTTTCTCTAGGAGACTGTCATGTGGGTCCTGAGGTCGGTTCCAGGTGGGTACTGTCGGTTTGGGTGCACTTGGCTCTGGTTGTGGGCCCTTCAATCCATGGGGTTGACACGTGGCTCATCTTTCACCATTGACTTCTACCGACCATGATTCAGTGTCCACGATCACCTCTGATTGTGCTTCTTGTCCTTTGTGGAGGATGAGGTCCAGGCTAGGTCGCCCGACCTAGCCAGGTCGGCCGACCTAGGCCTGTGCCCATTTTTGTCCATATTTTGCACCGTGGTCCCTGTACTCAAATATATTCTGATATACATGCTACAACATTATTTGAATATAAATGTCTAAGTTATGCGTGATCTTTATTGATTTTCTGAGCCTATTGACGGTCGGATTTTCGTTATAAGGACCGAAACACCGACAAGGTGGTCAACATCATCTTTGGAGGAATTGCTCAGACAAACTCGAAGCGCAAGCAAAAGCTGATCCAGCGCGAGATCGGATGTATCGAGCCTGCCATCCCCACCTTCTTGAAGTGGTCAGAGGTCCCGATTAGCTTCTCCCGCGATGACCAATGGACCAACATCAAGAACCCGAGGAGGTACCCGCTAGTGTTAGACCAGGTGGTGGCAGGTGCTCGGCTCTCCAGGGCGTTGATCGACAGCGGAAGCAGACTCAACATCTTGTTTGCCAAGACACTGAAGAAGATGGGCTTGGACATCACCAACCTACTCAAGCCCACTGATTCACCCTTCTACGGTATCGTCCCAGGCAACGCTGCTGTACCCCTGGGCCAGGTATCACTTCCAGTTACATTTGGTACCGAGGCCAATTACAGGACCGAGTACATCACATTCGAGGTCGCCGACTTCGAATCATCGTACCACGCGATCCTGGGAAGACCCGCTCTGGCGAAATTCATGGCGATCCCACATGTCGCCGACTTCGAATCATCGTACCACGCCATCCTGGGGAGACCAGCTCTGGCAAAATTCATGGTGATACGACACTACATCTATCGTCCGGAAGATGCCAGCCCTAAAGGGATTCTATCTCTGAAGGGCGACCTGAATGATTGCGACATCGAGGCAGTGACGATTGCTGCAAGTATCCTGCAACCGAGCCAGGCAGCAATTGTAGCAGCCATGGCAAAACAACTCAACGAGGCTGAGTTGGACATCCCAACGAAAAAGCCAGCCGTGTTGACCATGAAGCCCTCCTAGGAAGTACCAATCAAGACAATCGATCTAGGAACGGGCGACCCCTCCAAGACGGCGCTGATCGGCGCTGACCTGCCTACCAAATAGGAAGGCGCGCTCACCAGCTACTTGCGGGACAACCGCGACATCTTTGCATGGAAGCCATCTGACATGTCGGGATTCCCAAGAGAGCTGGCTGAGCACAAACTCAATGTTGATCCAGCTGCCAAACACAAGAAACAACGTCTGCGACGCTTCGCCCAGGACAAGAAAGAAGCCATCCGATCGGAGCTGGTGAAATTACTAGCAGCCAGGTTCATCAAAGAGGTGTTTCACCCCGACTGGCTTACTAATCCTGTCTTGGTGCGGAAGAACAACAACAACGAGTGGAGGATGTGTGTCGACTACACCGACTTGAACAAGCATTGCCCAAAAGATCCTTTCGGGCTGCCACGCATTGATCAAGTGGTGGACTCCACAGCCGGCTGCTCTCTACTCTGCTTCCTCGACTGCTACTCGGGCTATCATCAGATAAGCCTGCATGAAGACGACCAAATCAAGACGACGTTCATCACACCGTTTGGTGCCTACTGCTATACAACAATGTCCTTTGGACTCAAGAACGCAGGGGCAACATACCAGAGCGCAATTCAGAGTTGTTTGAAGGCTCAGATTGGCCGCAATATCGAAGCCTACGTTGATGATGTCATCGTAAAGACAAAGAACCCGGACAGCCTCATCGTCGACTTGTCCGAGACCTTTGCACACCTCAGGGAATTCCAATGGAAGCTCAATCCCACCAAGTGCGTGTTTGGTGTGCCCACAGGAAACTGCTGGGCTTCATAGTCAACCACCGTGGAATTGAAGCCAATCCCAAGAAGATCACCGCTATTACATCCATGGCCTCCCAAGTCCCTCAAGGATGTCTAGAAGCTGGCCGGGTGCATGGCGGCCCTCAACAGATTCACCTCAAGACTTGGTGACAGAGGACTACCCTTCTTGAAACTCCTCAAGAAGCAAGACAAGTTTGTATGGACTGCAGAAGCCGATACGGTGTTTGAAGACCTCAAGAAATTCCTCCAGACACCACCAGTACTTACTGCACCAGCTGATCAGGAACCACTGCTTCTCTACATTGCAGCCACAACCCACGTGGTGAGCACTGCGATCGTAGTTGAGTGGGAGGAACCCGACCATGTATTCAAAGTACAGTGGCCAGTTTATTTCATCAGCGAGGTACTCAGAGAATCAAAAGTACGCTACCCCCAGGTCGAGAAGCTATTATACGCTATCTTGATCATGTCTCGCAAACTGCGCCACTACTTCGACGCTCACCGGGTTGTTGTAGTTACCTCCTTCCCAATCGGCGACATCCTCAAAAACCGAGACGCAACAGGGCGAATCTCCAAATGGGCAGTCGAGTTGCTTGCTCTAGTACTTGTGAAGATGACGAGACCTCAGTCCTCGCTGTTTGGGGCTGCGGCTGTGGCGCAACCCGGTGGCTTGGCTCCTGCTCTACCTCCGCCTCCTTGGTTTGAGTATCAATGGATGGGTTGTCCTCTGGGATCTCTAGCAATTGGGCAGGCTGGGGAGTAGGCAGATGGCTATGCAAGATGCAAGAGCAGATGTTCAGTACGATGGACATAATAAGATGATCAAGTGCTATGACCAAAAAGACAGACTACTTACCTGGCGAAGTCCATGTCAAACTCAGGTTCGTCCAAGTCGAAGGAGATCCCTCCAGATGGGATGTCTTGAAGCTCGGGAGTTCTCTCCTTTGGTGAGGGCACTCTCTCTTGTGTTTGCTGCACAAAAAAGAACTCGGATCAGTTCAAGATGCAAGATTTTGAGTACTACTAAAATACAAGATAGACATACCTTGGGAGGGGACGTGTGGAGAGGGATACCCATCGGTATTTCTACGTCCTTCTCGGGTTCTGTGCTGACCTCTTGCGCCTCAGGCAAGCTGGTATCAGCAGGTTTTTCAACAGACGACCGGGTTCTTTTCTTCACCGTCCGTCTCTTCTTGGGGAGTTGGGGATTCGGAATATCTTCAACAGTGGGCCTCTTCAGGTTTGATCCACCCTGACCAAGATCACCAAGACGGCGCGGCGGCAGATCTTCATCTGATGAGTCATCTCCGATGATTACCTCCTCTTCAGCAGCTGGTTCTGCAAGCTTCTTCCCTTTTCTGGAGCCACCAGCGGCTTGCTTGGGCGGCGAGGAGAGGGGTGGCTCGGGTAGTCCAGTTTGCGTCTCCTCCACGGCTGGAGGAGCGGAGGCGAACCTTGTGCGCAACTCCTACAGATGGGTGCAAGAAGAATTGTTAGTAACATGTTCAAAAAGAAGCCGGATAACAAGTAAAAGTATTCGGAATGACTTCCTACTTACCGCTGGTGGAGAGCGATTAGCCGAGTACTCAGGTACCCGGCATGGCAGCTCATGCGCGTCCATGAACAGAGCTTGGACGCGGACCGCAACTTCTTCAGAAGAAAACTCGACGGAGGAGACTTTGGTCGGGTCATTGAGTCCAGTATAATCTTAGTCAGCATGCACCCGCTTCTGGCAGGGTTGCACGCGATGGCGAAAGAATGAGCTGGCTATCCCGATTCTGGTCAGGCCCTTCTTCTTTAGTTTGTCTATCATTTTCAACAACCCGGCGAGCCCGTTGACCTCGTCCCCGCCGAGTGCTTCATTCCAATTGGCCTGAGGCTGGGGCACATGGCCTGAGTGCTTGTTCAGCCTTGGGGGCTGGTTCTCTACATAGAACCACTTGTCCGCCCAGTCCTTGATGGAATCGTTCAACTTAAAATCAAAGTATATGCTCTTCATTCCTTGTCGAAGTTGGATTCCAGTCCCTCCAATCACTTTGTCCTGTCTTGATTTGACTCGGAACAGCGGGTGGAATAGATTGAAGTGGGGGTTGATTCCCAAGAACACTTCACAGAGATGGATGAAAAGAGATATTTGAAGGATGGAGTTTGGATTGAAGTGCACTAGCTCTAACTTGTAGAAAGCAAGTAGGACACGGAGGAAATCATGAGCGGGAGTGGCAAATCCCCGCTCATAGAAAGGCGCAAACACTACAATCTCATGAACTTCATCAAAAGGGCATGGCTAACCGACATCCGTGCGCCAACAGGAGATGGATTTGTCGAGTAGGTAGCCTTGATCGACAAGTTCTTGCACCATCTGGTCTGTCGCCTTAGATGGTTTCTAGACTAGAGCAGGGGCAGGGGCTGTCTTGAGACGGGCATGCCGGTGATTGGAATCTTGGAGGCTTTCTCACTCGCCGTAGGCTTGCTCGCTGCGGATTTGCTCACTGCGGGTTTGCTTGGCGCTGGTTTCTTTCCCGTCTTGTCAGCTGGGGTCTTCTAGCGGATGAAGATCTTAGGTGAGGCTTGGGTGGATTGAAGTGCGCGCGTGAATACAGAAGATTTTGGATTTGGGTGTGGCGGCCAAGAACAGATGTGAATACGAAGCGGTTCCCCACTGTTTTTATTACTAAAGCGGTAACCCTAAGCGTATTCCACAGAAGCCATTTTCACTAAATATGCCAATAGATGTGTATTCGCGGTGTTTTACCAGATGCATATCTGTGCAGTGGTTTTCTAAAGGATTAAGTCATTTATCAAGACGTTATCACGCTCGGGGGCTGATGCTTATTGGGATGAGATTTTTTCGAACCAAAGAATATACATATTTCTTTAAAAGTCTTCAAGCTTACTGTCATTAGCTTTAAGCTTGGGGGCTGGGGGGGGAAGAGTATATTTCTTTGGAAAAGTTTTTTCATTAAAGACCCTGGAATTGTTTTTAATCCTTGAAAACATTTCTAGGCTCGGGGGCTGACCCATAATGGGTCCATCTTTTTTCAAAAGCTGGACACCATTATATTAAATGGGGAAGTTTTTGCATCATCTTTGATTTAAAAATCAAAGCCCAGGGGCTGATTGAAAATGTAGTCGGCAAAGAGCACATCATGTTCACCTCTGAAGGTTTTCAACAAAGGTGCAAGGTGACGAGGAAACAACTCGGCTAATGCTCAATTCTGTTGAGAAACAACTCGGCAAGCGTGAAGACATAAGACGCTCGGTGATGAGGACATCAACACCAATCATACGTCCACGCCGTCCACGCCGACACCTGCTGGTCCTATTACTCGTGCTCATGCTCGAAAACTTAATCATCAAGTGAGGTCCTTCTTGAGCTCTTGTCCATCCTGTTTAGATCTTGGAGACACGTGCACTCTTGTTTTGATTAGGAATCAAGGAGAAGACCAAAAGGGAAAAGGAATCGCGTAGGCTGGATTCGGACTGCAGCACACCTCCAACTCGTGACGGTCGCCACGGTTACATACGGAGTCGGATTGGGATGGTTCTGGACTTGTTGGAAAGCTGATCAAGTCTACGTTCATATGGTTCTGGTGTCATACACATATCTGTCCAGAAGCGACGTCAATGGCCCAAAAGATACCGAGAGGTCGTTCTGTCAAGAGTCAATGGCCCAAAAGATACCGAGAGGTCGTTCTGTCAAGGGTGCTGCGCCACCTTAAGTTAGCCCAATGGGCTTGTATTGTTTAGAGTCCAGTAGGGACACGTCCTAGGGTTGGAGCACGACCCAAACTCTCCTTTGGTCGTCCTCCTCACGTCATATATCCCGTAGCCGTCACCAGGAACACTTGGGTTTTGTTTAGATCAAGTTTAGCCATCGCTACTTGCTTGTAGGCGCGCGTGCTGATCCAGTCGCCCGTCTCCTTGTCTTCGGAACCCCACTCTTATTAAGATTCAGTTTGAAACCTTCAATTTTATCTTGCAATTTCAGTGCTTGTTTCCTCGTTCTTGCTAGTTCTTCGATTGCTTGCAGGACGGGAGCCCTAGTGGCTGGTTGTCGCGCTCCACAAGATCGTGATAGCTTTTGGAAGTGGTGTATCGGTCGCTAAGGCGCGGTCTTGGAAGGCTGTAGTCGGGCCGTGAACGTCATCTCCATCTACCAATCGAGTTATCTCACACCTCTCATCGAAAGATCGGCCACAAACCCTAGCGGTTTCATATCAATTGGTAATCAGAGCAAGGTTTATCGGTGAGAGACTTCCAATCCTTCGCTGTTTTTATTTTCCTATAGTACAGAAAAGCCAAAAAAAATAGTAGATTCGTTTCCTGCAATCCTAAAACCTTTGAGCCGTGGCTAGCACATGTTGGTTAGGGCTTGTTGAGTTTTCGGTTGCATCGGTTTGGTTGAGCTGCTGGTTCTAGTTTTATTCCCGTAGAGTGTCGAGTTCTGGTCACGACTTCATCACAACACATGCTGCCATAGATTGTCCCTCTCTTTTGGCCAAGTCCGAGTAGAATTGGAAGTCCTAATCAGATTCCGTGATCCCTCTCTGGCCGAATCTGAGTAGGAATAGAAGTTCTAATCGGATCCCGTGATCCATCCCTTTTGGCCAAAACTGAGTAGAAATTAGGAGTCCCAGTCGGACTACGAATCAGTTCATCCTGTGTTTCAAATATCAGAGAAACCACGCAGCAAGTATTCATATCTAAACGTGTGGCTTACTTCAGAGAGAGAGAGAGAGAGTATCTTTTTTTTACCGGAATACCCCTACATTTTCTGGAAAAGTGTGTGTGCTGAATTGCTCTCTGGCAATCTTCTTGTTCATATAATCAGTTTTGAGTGTCCCCTGAAAAAAAAAAGAAAAAAAAAAGAGAAGGAAAAAAAAAGCAAAAAAAAAGAGAAGAAAAAAAAAAGCAAAAAAAAACAGAGAAAGAGAAAGGGGCTGATCTGTGTTATTTTCATTCACTTTGGGTGGTGTGTTGTGCTCTTCTTTGTGTCCAGGCTCGCTTCTCTAGCACGGTCTAGGCTAGGACCAGCACAGTACCGCCGGTTGAACGATTATTCAGCTTGCTTTTTGTAACTAACGTGGTGCTAGTTCGTTCCTTGTTTCAGCCCACCTATAGCTCCACAAATTCTACAGCTTGTCAGGTCTTGTGCTGCGGCACCGATACACTTCATCCATTGCTGCAGACTTGTTGGAAGACGACCCCTCCTGTCAGGCAAGGTAAGAATTGATAAGAACGTGTGTAACAAGTGGAGAGCGAGCGACTTGCTGTAGCTACATCCTAGTAGTTGTAGGGCTTTTATTTCTTCACTTGGCTTCTTGTTGTCTTTGTCTTTGAACCATGCCAGGGTCCGACGAAGATAACGGAATGGCACATTCACCTCGCACAAAGGGCATCATTCAACATTTTGAAAGGCAAGTGAAGCTGCACACGGAGGGACTGGATAACGACGTGCAGGTGACAAATGAAAAGCTTGGGCAGTTGGAGTGAAGAAGACGGAGGACATTCTTGCTGGTCATTTCTTTTGGCCAAAGATGCGACGAGATGTGGAGAGATTTGTTGCCCGCTGCACAACATGTCAAAAGGCGAAGTCACGGTTAAATCCAAACGGTTTGTATTTGCCTCTCCCTGTCCCTAGTGCTCCTTGGGAGGATATTTCTATGGATTTTTGTGTTGGGATTGCCACGGACTAGGAAAGGGCGAGATAGTGTTTTCGTGGTTGTGGATAGATTCTCTAAAATGGCACATTTCATACCATGTCATAAAACTGATGATGCTACACATATTGCTGATTTGTTCTTTCGAGAAGTTGTTCGCTTGCATGGTGTGCCAAATACAATTGTTTCTGATCGTGATGCTAAATTTCTAAGCCATTTTTGGAGAACTTTATGGGCTAAATTGGGAACTAAGCTTTTATTTTCCACCACTTGTCACCCCCAAACTGATGGACAAACTGAGGTTGTCAATAGAACTTTGTCTACTATGTTAAGGGCTGTTTTAAAGAAGAATATTAAGATGTGGGAAGATTGTTTGCCTCATATTGAATTTGCTTATAACCGTTCGCTGCATTCTACTACAAAGATGTGCCCATTCGAGATTGTTTATGGGTTGTTACCACGTGCTCCCATTGATTTAATGCCATTGCCTAGTTCTGAAAAGTTGAATTTTGATGCTAAGCAACGTGCTGAATTGATGCTGAAACTGCATGAAACCACTAAAGCAAACATAGAGCGCATGAATGCTAAGTACAAATTTGCTGGGGATAAAGGTAGAAGGGAATTGATTCTTGAACCTGGAGATTTGGTTTGGTTGCATTTGCGAAAGGATAGGTTTCCTGAATTAAGAAAATCGAAACTGATGCCTAGAGCTGATGGCCCGTTTAAAGTGCTGGAACGTGTTAATGAGAATGCATATAAGCTTGATCTTCCTGCAGATTTTGGGGTTAGTCCCACATTTAATATTGCAGATTTGAAGCCTTATTTGGGTGAGGAAGATGAGCTTGAGTCGAGGACGACTCAAATTCAAGAAAGGGAGGATGATGAGGACATCAACACCAATCATACGTCCACGCCGTCCACGCCGACACCTGCTGGTCCTATTACTCGTGCTCATGCTCGAAAACTTAATCATCAAGTGAGGTCCTTCTTGAGCTCTTGTCCATCCTGTTTAGATCTTGGAGACACGTGCACTCTTGTTTTGATTAGGAATCAAGGAGAAGACCAAAAGGGAAAAGGAATCGCGTAGGCTGGATTCGGACTGCAGCACACCTCCAACTCGTGACGGTCGCCACGGTTACATACGGAGTCGGATTGGGATGGTTCTGGACTTGTTGGAAAGCTGATCAAGTCTACGTTCATATGGTTCTGGTGTCATACACATATCTGTCCAGAAGCGACGTCAATGGCCCAAAAGATACCGAGAGGTCGTTCTGTCAAGGGTGCTGCGCCACCTTAAGTTAGCCCAATGGGCTTGTATTGTTTAGAGTCCAGTAGGGACACGTCCTAGGGTTGGAGCACGACCCAAACTCTCCTTTGGTCGTCCTCCTCACGTCATATATCCCGTAGCCGTCACCAGGAACACTTGGGTTTTGTTTAGATCAAGTTTAGCCATCGCTACTTGCTTGTAGGCGCGCGTGCTGATCCAGTCGCCCGTCTCCTTGTCTTCGGAACCCCACTCTTATTAAGATTCAGTTTGAAACCTTCAATTTTATCTTGCAATTTCAGTGCTTGTTTCCTCGTTCTTGCTAGTTCTTCGATTGCTTGCAGGACGGGAGCCCTAGTGGCTGGTTGTCGCGCTCCACAAGATCGTGATAGCTTTTGGAAGTGGTGTATCGGTCGCTAAGGCGCGGTCTTGGAAGGCTGTAGTCGGGCCGTGAACGTCATCTCCATCTACCAATCGAGTTATCTCACACCTCTCATCGAAAGATCGGCCACAAACCCTAGCGGTTTGATATCACTCGGGGGCTTGACGGACCAAGATCCATGGGAGTTCTTATGCGCTGCAGGCCCATTAGGAGATTGGGCCGCCAACTCTAATAGATACAAGGAAGAGACGTACAGATTAAGGGAACTAGTCGGCTACTAGGAAACAACCCGGTCTACTCATGTTAGGACTCTATGTATAGTATTCGACTAGGAATCTGTGTTACTTGCCTTGTAAGACCCTGTCTCCTAAGTATATAAGGTGAGGCAGGGACCCCTTGTAAAATAATAACCATCAATACGAAGCGATCCACCATACAGGACTAGGGTATTATGCTCTCTCTCAAGGCAACTTGAACCTGTCTAAATCGTCTCATGTTCACCATCGTGCTTCTGGTTCCGGCGAGGCCCTTGCGAACAGCTCGACTACACAGGGACCCCTATAGTAGGCTAGCCAGTATAAAAAATCAACAGTAATTCTTGTGCCATGTACTTCAAGACCCTTTTCCAACAAGTCTGCATGCTAAAATAGAGCCCGAGGGCTACTACGATACCATTACCTCACAAGAATCGGGCTTTTTGGACTAAAAGTTGAACTACGCTGAAAATACCGAACACTGTGACTACAAGAAATTACACAGTTCAGAGGACCGCTCGCGTTTCAACAACTAAACAATTCCAGAAAAGCTCATAGTAACGGAATAATTAGCTATGTTAAGGCTGTCGTCTAAAAACTAGCATAAACGCCCAAACAGCTCTATTTCCTAATCGAAACATGCACGCATATGTTCAGCAAAAGGATTAAAAGTTCGCAAACTAAAACTACCAAGTTCTTGCCCTATTACAGGAATCCATCATAAGTTCAGGACGAGTTTCAGAATCAGACAAGTGAAGGCCAAGTTTCTGGACGAATGGTTCAACCAGTGGAGCATGAGCATCGAATAAAACATGTGCCTCCTCAGCCGAGCACTTGAAGCCTTGAGCGAGCAGCGTAGCGTCAACCTCTGGAATGTGGCTTTTCATGGCTCCCAGGGTGTGCGTCACAGCAACGACAGCACCCTCCATGAATTTGATCTCTAGGGCCTGGTCGTGCCCCTCGGAACCTTTGAGTTGACTGTTGAGGTCGGCGATCTCCTTGTCCCGAGCTGCAAGCTGACCTTCTGGATCCGAGCTTTTCTTCTTGAGCATCTCAATGCTCTCGAAGTTAACTACAGGGTTAGAGGCACTATATTAGTAACAGTTTGCAGAGTAAGGAACAAATGTAAAAAATAAATCAAGTACCTTCTTTCTCGGATTGCAAGAGAGCAACTTGGCCCTCCAGCCTAGATATCGACGTTTCCGCAGCCAAAGCACGAGCGTCTAACGAGCGCCATTGCTTTTCTGCTACGGAAAGCGAAGCAATGATCAGGCCCAAGGGCGTCTGGATGGGTTCTGGAACCTCAGCAGACTTCTCTTCTTGGTCGGGCACAATCGTCGTAGCTTGATCGGGAGATTTCTTCTTGTCAGACGGCTTGACTGGAGGGGAAGCTGTGGGCTTGGAGGGCCTGCATTCCTGAACACAATAATTAAAGAGTCCCCCTGGGAAAACGATCAAGTAGAAATCAAACAAGTCAAAGTAGTTACTCGGCTCTTGGAAGAGTAACCTTGAACTTCTTTTGCGAGATAGAAGAAGGCTTTGATGACGTCTGGGCGGAACGAGTTTCCTGGCGAGAAACCTCCCGAACACGATTAAGTTTGGTTATGCGTGCAAAAGTTGCAAACAAACGCTCGAATACGATCATGAGTGGTACTTGATCTCCAAGCTGAGTAGGGTTGCGCATGGTCGGCAGTTTAGCAACACCCGGAGCCCCAAGGGAGCCCGATCTAGTCATCATCCTCTCTGCACTTGCGCCCCTCGAGCGTTTATGAGAATGCGATAGAGAGGTGACCCTGGTGCTAGTCGGGGCTCTCTTCTCTTCAGCATGAGGTTGTTCAGGCATCTCGACCGAAGGTGTCTTGTCACCCTGAGCTGATGCAGGCTCTGCCTCGTCCTCTAGGTTGATGGCTCCACTATGGATGGAGGCATCAACAACTAGAGGGGCCTGATGGGGAGAAGAAATAAGATCATCGGTAACAAACAAAGAGGGATAGTTCTAGAAGCAAAGTTACCTCTAAAGCAGGGTTGTCGCGGCTCCCCTCGGGCGTTTATGAGAATGCGACAGAGAGGTGACCGTGGTGCTAGTCGGGGCTCTCTTCTCTTAAGCAGGAGGTTGTTCAGGCATCTCGGCCGGAGGTGTCTTGTCACCCTGAGCTGATGCAGGCTCTGCCTCGTCCTCTAGGTTGATGGCTCCACTATGGATGGGGGCATCAACAACTGGAGGGGCCTGATGGGGAGAAGAAATAAGATCATCGGTAACAAACAAAGAGGGATAGTTCTAGAAGCAAAGTTACCTCTAGAGCAAGGTTGTCGCGGCTGAAAGGTGCAGGGACACCGGCCCAATCGGGAAGTTCGGCGTTCAGCATTTTCTTCAGGCGACTAGTCACCTCCGATTCAGGAACACTGCTGGTTAAAGAGTCATTGGTTACAAATGATCGAACACCGCCAGAAATTATACCCAAAAAATAAAGTCGTGACTTACCTTCGGGTTTCGTCCTGTTCGGGTTAGTATCTTCGGTGAAAAGGCTGGCCAGGCGGTCGTGCGCCACGAGCGGAATAAACCTCCATCGGATAAAGGTCTCCGCCACATGAACTGCAGTCAGCCCCTTCTCATGGAGGAATTGGATCCGATCAATGTGCTTGTGCATCTCTGGAGTAATCTTCGGCAGGGCCTTGGTCTCTTCTTTGAGATACGGCATCAGATACCTCCCTTTTACCGATGAGGCTTGGGGAAGGGTGATGTAAAACCAGTGACGCTGATGCCCTTTCCAGGAATCTTTGACTGCAATAGGGATATAAAGCTCTCGATCTCTCAAGGAAAAGCCAATCGACCCGATCATGAGGTTGTCCTTATAATATGCAGGGGTGTAAAAATATCTCCACAAGGCCAATGAAGGTTTAATCCCTAACCAAGCATCACACAGAAAGGCAAAGACACTAAGCATTGCCATGGCGCCCAGCTTTATGTGCACAAGCTCGATCTGGTAGAACTCACAGACCTTATGGAGGAAATCTAACGGATAGACCCTGAACCCATAGTAGAAGAACTCGATGAACACCACAAGCTCCAGAGTGTTGGGCGTCGGGTGAAGCTGACCCTTAGCCGGCCGGCGAGGGAATGTGGTGGTGTCGGGGAGAAGACCAAGATCCTCCAGCTTTTGCAGCTGCTTCGCCGTCGTGGTAGAACTTGCCTAGCATTTGTCAGCGGTGTAGATGCCGGTTCTGCTTCGCAGTTCCATCCTGGGGGCGACGGCGCTGCTCTGCTCGCTGAACGACTCGTCCCCAGACGCAGACTGGCGAGAGGAGGCCATGGAGGCGAAGGATTGGCTGGGGCTTGGAGGATGCGATAAATTAATCTAAGATGGCGGTTACTGCCTGTGTGAGCGGGGAAGACGAAGGCTCAAATGGTGACTATTTGGATATAGCCGAAGGTAATATGCACAAAGAATAGCTAAGACTGAGAAATGGAGACAAGCAACAATATATTACTCATCAATCATATTCTCGGGAATCAGCACTTTACACGTTGGTGAGAGGTCCCCATTTATAGGGAGGTCAAGAGGCACATTTTACATCCCACTTATACCCCTAAAAACCAGGTATCATCCTCTAGACTATACAACTTGGATCATGCAGGGGTATAATAGTACAATTACACTTCTCAATGTGAATGCATGGACTGGTAACTCCGTCTTTGACTCGGGTTGGACTTAGTCCACGCTGCCTTCACACCGCCTCTGATGACCTTCGATGCCTTCACCCTTAAGAGCGCCTTCGGCATAAGATGCCTTCTCCTTCTCGGAAGAGAAGCCAACTTGTCCTTGATCCGACCATGTCATGAGCCTGTAGGAGAAGATGAACCATATACATATAGGTAGTAGTTGTAGGTCGCCTTCGCAGCCCACTGTAAGTGATTCCGTATAGCAAAGACAGCAAACTGCGCTCCGACGCTGAAGCCCATGGCGAAGGCGTTTGCCTTGCTGTTACTCACAACGAAGGCAAAGTCTTAAAGTTAGAAAACAGAGTGAACAGGAGAAGGTGTTTCCCTCTCAGGCCAATCCCCCAACAGTAGCCCCTCGCGGACGAGGGCTTTCTCCAACAGGCCGATGTCCTCGAAATTTTTTGGATTGCGTTCGCCTGCCGAGGGAAACGACTCCTCTCGTTGGAGCAAAATTCGAGTCCTTGTTTTCGTTTGATGTTTGGCTTCACTCCAATTATTTTATTCTTATTTTTGAATCGACGGTGCCGTTTTGTTTTTCGAGACGTGGTAACGGTCATATTTTTTACCCCCCTATATAAAGGACCGAAGGGGGGTGACCCTTTTTACCTTTTTCTGCTTCGCGACTGCTTGCTTTCTGCTTTCGCGAGCTTCTTCATTGGGTTGCTAGTACTTGCTTTCGCGGATCCTAAAAGCTTTTCGTGGTGATCTCTTTGCTGTCACAAGTGAGTTTTACTGCACTTGTTTTGGTTTGCTTGATTCTCTTCGCCACGTTTATTGCTTCTTTTTAACTTTTGTTTATTCTTCATCAGTGGCTCGCACTAGGTAGACTGCTGTATTGATAGATATGGCTGGTGAAGGTAGCCCTGAGGTGCAAGGAGTAAGAGGATCTTCTCCTCGTCAGGAGGGGATGACCGATGTTGAAGCTGAGCGTTTTGCCAGGCAGTTAGAAGATGAAACTCCAAATGTGGAGGATATACTTTATGAAGGTGATGAGCATGCTGAAGGAGATGGCCATGATAATGATGGGAATGAGGGGGAAGAAGGGGAGAATTTAGATACTGTCGAAGTTGGTATTGAAGATCTTGTTGATCGTACCAAGTGACCGAAGACACTTGTTTTCGGCAAGTTTAAGATTGGAAAAGATGACATTGCCCACTTTGATAGTGAGGGTTATTTTCCTAAGGGTCACGGTCGCACTCCTGAGGATGATGTTGTCCCTGCTCCTCGTGATGACGAAGCTGTAGTTTTCTGTAATTTCTTCATTGCTGGCTTGAGGATGCTGATTGATAACATTATTGCGAAGATGATTGCGCCTTACTGTTTACACTTGCATCATCTTACGCCTAATGCAATCAGCCACCTTATTCGCTTCTTCTGGGCCATGAAAACTCATGATTCTCCCATGACTGTTGACGGCTTCCTTCGGTTGTACGAGGGACACAATCAGAGCAAGTCCACGGAGGTCGAAGGTGAATTATTCACTCTTGATTTTGGTTGTGTCACTTTCATCGGTCGTCGACGTGGTTTGAATTTTGTGAAGGTGGAAGTTTCCTTTGCTCAGAGAAACAAGTGGAGCAAGGATTGGCAGAAGCATTGGCTTTACGTGAAAGTGCCTTCGGAAGAAATTATCTCCGTTGATGGTACTAAAACTTTAACATTTCCTCTGCATGGCAAAATTAAGCCACTTGACTTTGTTTCTTGTCCGGTGTTTGATCCCGAGAGTGATGGATTCAAAAAATGTTGACAAGCCTTTCGGGCGGCTTCGCGGACGATCTGCTGCCGCGATCTTGTTGAAGA
>CM014275.1:32127108-32174166 GCA_004135705.1 Alloteropsis semialata
CTCCACGTTGCGGCCGATTTGGCTCTGCAGGCAACCTTGGATGGCCTTCTGGTACGTGGCGCCGGCGTTCTTCAACCCGAACGTCATCGTCTTGTAACAATAGATGCCGTGCGGGGTGATGAACACTGTCTTGTCTTGGTCGGATGTCTTCAAGGCTATCTGGTGATAACCCGAGTAGCAGTCAAGAAAACAGAGGAGTACGCAGCCGGACGTAGAGTCGACGACTTTGTCAATTCGCAGAAGAGGGAAGGGGTCCTTAGGGCAGTAGCAGTTGAGGTCTGTGTAATCAATGCACATTCTCCATTCACCGGATTGCTTCTTTACAAGTACAGGATTTGCAAGCCACTCAGGGTGTTTGCATTCTCTAATGAAACCGACAGCTAGGAGCTTATTCAGTTCTACCCTAATGGCCTCCTTGCGCTCTTGGGCGAATCGGCGCAGCTTCTGTTTAGCAGGCTTCGCGGTCTTGCTCAAGTCCAAGGAGTGCTCAGCCTTCTCCCTCGGAACACCCGGCATGTCTGATGGCTTCCATGCGAAGATGTCCCAGTTGTCCCGGAGGAAGGAGGTGAGCGCGTCTTCCTATTTGGTGGTGAGCCCTGGCCCTATGAGGGCCGTCTTGGCGGGGTCGTCGATTCCCAAGCTTATAGCTTTGGGGGCGTCTGCAGGTGCCAGCGCCGTGGGCTGCTGTTTCTGCTCCGGGAGGACAGGCTCACCGGTTGCCGCCTTGGGGGCTTCCTCCGCCAACAGAGTGGCGTTGCCGAGTTGATGGGACAGCTCGGCTATCTTGACGGCCTCGCCGTCGCACTCGAACGAGGTCTTGATATCTCCACGGATGGAGAGGACGCCATTGGGCGCCGGCATCTTCAGAACCAGGTAAGTGTGGTTCGGAATCGCCATGAATCGGGCCAGCATGGGCCTGCCAAAGATGGCGTGGTAGGAGCTCTTGAAGTCGGCTACCTCGAAGTACAGGAACTCCGTGCGGTAGTTGTCAGCCGTGCCGAACGTGACTGGTAAGGCGACTCTTCCTATCGGGTAGGAAGCTTTTCCTGGCACAATGCCAAAAAACGGATCTTCGGTGCTCAGGAGCTTGCTGTAGTCGAACCCCATGCTGTTGAGGGTGCTTGTAAAGATAATGTTGAGGGCGCTCCCGCCATCGATCAGGACCTTGGAGAGGAGGACCCTGTCCACGACGGGGGCGACGACGAGTGGGTAGGACCCTGGCTCGGGGAGGTGGACCCAGTGGTCGGCGTGGCTGAAGGCAATAGGCATCTCCGACCACTGGAGGTATTCCACCAGCTTGGTGGAGACCATCTTCACTTCGCGCTTGTGGAGTTTATCCTTTGCGGCGATCTGGGAAGGCGCCGGGCCCCCCGATGATGACGTTGACCTGGCGGTCAGCACGCTGGAAGTCGCCGTTGGCATCGCGCCTGGGCGCCTCCGGCGGTGGTAGTGGTCGGCGTTCATCGTCATGACGACGTTGATCATCCTGGCGAGCCGGAGCATCGCGGTCGCGCTCGCCACGGCGATAGTCGTCGCGGCGGTCGCGGTCTTCTCTGCGGCGGTAGTCGTCCCGCCGGTCGCCGTTGTAGCCGTCACGACGGTAGTTGTTGTAGCGTCCGCCGTTGTTGTTGTAGCGCTGCTTCTTGGTCGGCGGCAGGGCGCCGAGTTCTTTGAGCAACGCGTGACAATCACGGAGATTGTGCTTCGCGTCCTTGTGGAAAGGGCACTGATCGTTCAGTGTGTCGTAAAACTCCTCGGGCAGGAACCTGGGTTCTGGCCGGCCTTCTGCTTCTGCTAGGGCTACGAGGGGCTCAGGGCCTTCCTTGCGCCCACGTGACGGCTCATGGCGCTTCGAGTTGTCAACCCGGTCGTCTTCCTCCAGGCGCTTCTGCTTGTTCTTGAATTGGGCCTGTTCAGCCTGATCTGCCCGAACCTCCAAGTTGACCACCTCCATCAGGTCGGAGACCGTGACAAGGTTGGTTTTGAAGAGCGTACGGAACAGCTGGGTGTCGATAAGGCCGCGCCGGAAAGCGTCGATGACATCCCGATCCTGGACATCGGCGATCTTGTTCCGGTTATCAAAAAACCGGTCGGTGTAGTCTCGGAGACTTTCACCCTTCTTCTGCTTGACATTATCCAGATCGAATCTGGTCCCTGGCCGGGTGTAGCTTGCCTGGTAGTTCTTGGTGAAGGCATGGCAAAGGTCTGCCCAACCGTCGATGGTGTCCCGGGGGACGCCCTCAAGCCACAGGAGTGCTTCCTTGCCTAACATCACAGGGAAGTAGGCGGCAGCTTGGTCGTTGGAGCCGTGGGCAGCCTTGACTGCTGTGTGGTACGTCTTGAGCCAGAGCTTGGGGTCGGAGCGACCGTCAAACTTCTCCACGAGGGCTGGCTTGAAGGACTCGGGCCAACGGATGGCGCGGAGTCGGGCGGTGAAGGCGGCGAAACCATCGTAGATCTCCTCGTTGCGGTGGTCGCGGCGGGGAGGTTGAACTGGGTCGGCTCGGGGCCGAACATCGTCGCGCCACTGGCGGCGGTCGTCCCGCGGGGGCCGTACCGTGCGTCGTACTGCTCGCGCTCCATGAGCTCATGAACAACGCGGCGCTCGTCGTCTTCTGCTCCAGCGTCACCAGCCTCTCCCACCGGCTGGCGGTCGGGTCGGCCGTACTCCCGGTCGTACCGTTCGCGGCGCTCGAGCTCGGCGGCGTCACGCTCCTGGTGCCGGGCATCGAGGTCGGCACGGAGGTCCCGGGCGTACTCCCTGATGCGATCACGGAGATCCTCAGGTGGTGGATGTCGTTGGCGCCTGTCGCGCCGCTCCTGGTGGCGTTCACAGCGATGATCCGCATTGCGCGGGTTACGCCGCTCATGTTCTTCGTCTTCATGGTGGTTCTGGGCCACCTCTTCCTCCACGACGGGTAGCGGGGGATTCCTCTGGAGAGGGTGACCCCGATCCGATCTGCTATAGGCAGAGCGGTGGCTTGAAGAGCGGGTCGAGTTTGATCGCCCAGGTCGGGATCTGGCATGATACGATCGCTCGATCTGCTCCTGGGCTGCTTCCAGTTGAGCTCGGACCCGTTGCACCTCAGGGGTGTCGGGCATGTGTCCCAGCTCGGCGAAAGCGGCGGCGACGTTAGCCTGGGGCGTGCGGAACGGCACCTTGGCAAAGGCTCCATCGAGGTTCTGGGGTCGGACACCACAAGGACCCCGAGGAGGAGGAGGAGGCTGTCTTGCTGGGGCCCCTGGGGGGACCACTCCGGCAGCTGCGGCAGCTGCGGGGTCTTCGGCCGCTGCCGGGGGCAGGGCTGCTTCTTCGACACGGCGGCGGGCTCGAGCAGCGTTTCGCTCCCGTTTGCGATCCCTGGTCAGATCTGTATCTCCATCCTGAGTAACTGAATCCTCAGAGACGAAGACTTCACGCCCTGGGGGCGTGGTGTAGCTGGGGTCATTGCTCGAGTCGGCCGGGGCCGGCAAGAGCACGCTTGTGGTGACCTAGAACTCGCCGCAGTCCAGAGACTAGGTGGGCTGGGGTGGCATCTCAGATTGGATCTGAGACATATCTTCTCGGAGCCGAGCCGAGTAGGTTGATGAGGCGTTGCGGAGCCCTAGCGGGAGCGCTTTGCGGGGTCGGCGCAGGGCCTCCTCCGACATGGTGATGCACTCGGCAAGGGTGTCTTGGACACGATTCAACCCGGCGAGGAGCTCAGTCGGGGGCGGAAGTCTCCGGCAAGTGCTCAGGCCCGGAGCCTGGTCGCTGATGGAGATTGCATCGAGCCGCTGCTGGAGCGGGGCGATGACTGACGAGGAAGTCGGCGACGAGGTCAGCGCGGAGCTGGTCGGCGCGGAAGCGTCGGGCGTCGTGGTGGAGTCGGAGGCGGTGGTGGTGGCGGTGTGGATTTCAGCAAAGAAGCTGATACCCTCAAGATGCATAGCGCAGTCCTTGATGGAGTCGGGGAAGATGACGGAGCGACGATCTGCCATCGAGCTAGCTGTAATGCCTCACGATTACCCCTACCTGGCGCGCCAACTGTTGGATCTAATGTCTAGCAGCCCACCCGGGGGTACCCAGATGGTTGATTTGTAGGCAAAGGGCAATCGCAGACTAGAGAACTCGAGGTAACACAGGGACACAGGGATTATACAGGTTTGGGCTACCCAGAGGTATAATACCCTACGTCCTGTGCTCGGGGGTCTTGTATTAATCTGCTCGGCAAGTTCCGGAGAACAGCGTCAAGCTCTCGGTTACAACGGATGGGTGACGTAGATGGCGAAAAGGATTCAATGACCTAAAGGGGTCGACCTAGGCCGCCTTATATAGGCCGACGGCCTAGGGTTTACAAGTCAGTTATTTCTAATTACTGTCCGGCTCAAATCAGGAAACTAATCCAAGTCGGTTACAACATAATTACCGTGATCTCCGGGCGGGATCTGAGGATATCGCTAAATGCCTTGCTGGTTAAGTCTTCTCCAATCTTGTCCATCAAGCCAGGAATCCTCGTGGGCCGGTCTGGGGTCGGCCCACATCCTTGTCAGACGTGGGACCAGGCCGACTGGCTATCCGGTCGATAGTGGGCCCAGGGGTACCCATATCCCACACTAAGGCAATACTTGATGCAGCTAACGAAGCTGACTGTACCTGACCCAAGGGCACCCTTATTGTTATACATTGCAGCTTCGCAATCCGCCTTTAGTGCTGCACTTATTACGAAGAAGATGACAAATGGGAGGAAGGTACAACAGCCTGTGTATTATGTTTCAGAGGAATTGGCCGGGTCGAAGCTATTCTACGCAGAAATCGAGAAAATGATTTATGCCGTGGTGATGGCATTCAGAAAACTAAGGCATTACTTTGAAGGACATAACATCAGGGTACTCACAGATCAACCAATCAAAGAACTGCTAAGCAACAAAGAAGCTTCCGTAAGATTGCGTAAATGGGCAGCAGAGCTGTCGGAATATGTGGTGGATTTCGAACGAAGAACATCTACCAAACCACAAGTCCTGGCTGATTTCATAGCAGAATGGACATCGCCTTCGGCAGAGAATCTGACCAGAGAAGAAAGCTGGCTAATACATTGTAATGGAGCCTGGGGGGACAAAGGAGCTGGCATTGCAGCAATTGTGCAATCGCCTTCGGGCGTGAAAATGAGATATGCAGCGAACCTAGAGTTCTGCAGAAACAGCGACAGAAGCACTAATAACGTCACTAAATATGAAGCCGTGTTATTGGGGCTCAGAAAAGCGAAGGCATTAGGCGCTCAGCGATTCATAGTGAAAACTGATTTGAAGGTGGTAGCCGACCACATCGAAAAAGAGAGTGTTGCAAAACAACCTGAACTAATCAAGTATCTGAGCACAGTCAGATCAATGGAGAAAAAGTTCAAAGGTTTTACGGTTGAATACATTCCAAGAGCAAAAATGAAGAAGGGGATGCATTGGCTAAGGCAGCAGCAAAAAGGGGACAAGCTACCACTTGATGTCTTCTTCCAGACGCAAACAACACCTTCGATCAAAGACCTTGATGATCAGCCAAAATTGATCAATGCAATAAACTCAGAAGATTGGCGTTCACCAATAATGGCTTACCTCTGAGGATACTATGAACCCAATGACGAAGAAGACCTCAAATACATGCAGCAAAGGGCAAGGTCTTATCAAATCATTGATGATGTCTTGTACAAGAAAGGAGTGGTAGCTCCTTGGCTTCACTGCATATCTTATGGTGAAGGCAAAGAGTTAATTCAGGAGATACATAGTGGCCTATGCGGAGCTCACTTTGGGGCAAGAGCAATTGTGGGAAAGGCGATGAGGCAAGGATTTTATTGGCCTTCAATCATCAATGATGCAACAAACACAGTCAAGACTTGTGATGAATGTCAAAAATGCGCAGCAAATCGAAAATCGCCTTCGGAGTTATCACAGTTAATAACTCCAACTTGGCCACTGCAGAGATGGAGCATAGATCTGGTGGGTCCACTTCCCACAGCTCAAGGAAATCTAAACTATGCAATAGTTGCAGTGGAGTATTTCACCAAGTGGATTGAGGCAAGACCATTGGCAAACATCACAGCGAAGACAGTCATCAAGTTCTTCTGGCAGCAAATCGTATGCAGATTTGGAGTCCCAAGGGAAATCACAGTAGACAACGGGAAGCAGTTTGACTGCGACGAATTCAGGCAGTACTGCATGTCCATCAGGACGAAGGCAAGATTCGCATCAGTATACCACCTGCAATCCAATGGTGCAGTTGAAAGAGCAAATGGCATTATATTCACTGCAATCAGAAAATATCTAGCAAATTGTAAGAAAAAAGGCAAATGGGTAGAAGATATGCCGAAGGTAATCTGGGCTCACAATACCTCCACATCAAGAGCAACTCAATTCACACCATTCAAGCTACTATACAGCGAAGAAGCAGTATGTCCAGAAGAAATCCTGCACAAGGGCCTTCGCACCCAACAAGAAGCACCAAAAGATAGCGAAGCTATAGACAAAGACCTCACAGAAAGCTATAGGCTACAAGCAGCTAAGAACATCTCCAAGTGATAAAAAAGTCATAAGGAAAGATATAAAGATAGGTGACTGGGTGCTGAGAAAAAACCCAAGCATGCCTTCGGGAAAATTGCAAAGTAAATGGGAAGGCCCATTCTTGGTTATCAAGAGTAACAGACCAGGATCATTTCACCTGGGGGACGAAGAAGGAAATGAGCTGCCGCATTCATGGAATGCGGATAGCTTGCAAAGGTACTACCTGTGAAAAGCATGTAAAAATTGGCTTCGTAATCTATACATGAAGTCAATTAATAGAGTAGATTTTTATTTTCTTTCAAAAGGCCCGTAATCTTTTCCTCACAGGGGAGCCCTTACTAAGGGATGAGGTTTTTAATGAGGCGGTGCTAAATGTAACTCGTGTGAAATATATGAACGAGCCATTCCCCAAAACAAAGTTGCATCGAAAGTGATTGGCTTCGACCAAATTGCTGCTATTCGATAACTCAAATAGAACTAAATTGACACCCTACCAAAGGTAAGGCCAATCTAGATCTAAAAATGCTTACTCTAAGGAGTAAAAGGGGCTTCGGCTCAAACTGTTCTTATTAAGCTAAACGCTTACTCTAAGGAGTAAAAGGGGCTTCGGCTCAAATTGTTCTTATTAAACTAAACGCTTACTCTAAGGAGTAAAAGGGGCTTTGGCTCAGACTATTTCTACTAAGCAGAAAAATTACTCTAAGGAGTAAAAGGAGCTTCAGCTCAAACTATTTCCACTAAGCAAAACGCTTACTCTAAGGAGTAAAAGGAGCTCGGCTCAAACTATTCCTACTAAGCAGAAAGCTTACTCCAAGGAGTAAAAGGGGCTTCGGCTCAACAAATATTTTCTCAACCACCAAAAGCCCTTTGAGTAAAAGGAGCGGCACGAAAACCCGTGTTGTCTAAAATAGAAAAAGCAGAAAACTTTTGATCAAACTCAACAATTATTAAACGAAGTGTTCGCCAGTCAAACGTATTAACGAAAAAGGAAAACTCGCTTCGGGGGAAGGAGGCGTTTCCTCCAAAAATGAAGACAAATCGAGTTCAACCCTTTTTCATTCAAACGCAAAAGATGTATTCACTTACACAAGTGGCTTCGCATAAAGTCCGAAAGATTATCGCCTTCGAACGAATAAACATAAACTCGCTTCAGGGGGAGGAGTCGTTTCTCCCAAAAGCAAAGGCAAATCGAGCTCATATTCATTCGTTCACAAATATAATTACAGCACATGTTTCAAATGTTTACATCAATCGCTTACAACCAAATAACTATCAAAACATCTCAAACACGTATCCGTAGAACTCCTCGCCAGAAGATCTAAAACGAGGAGTATTGTAAACACAAGCAAATCCTTGGCATCAGAGCTTGCATCCAATGGCTCCATCTTCGGAATACCCAGAGAAACAGCTTCGGCGTTTCTCTTCGTAACAAGCTCAACTTGATCCGAGCCGTGAGCAATAAACATAGTAAAGAAATCAAAGACGTCAAACTCATTATGACGATAAAACTCATAGCAAAAATCCAAAAAGTCGCTATGACTAGAGTTCGAATAGTGCCGTCGATATTCCTTCCAGGCGAAGCCGGAAATACAAAGGGGCCCATTATGCATGGCCAGTGGAGTAAGTTCAAGCACCTCATCACCCTGAATATACACAAAGGTACAAGTTCAAAAGATCTGCTCACTTAACAAGTCCTAAATCTAATTACAATCTAAAGGTCCTTAGACCTGAGGATCAACTCTGGAAGCCCCTTGGCTACTTTGCCCCTGGGAAGTGGAAGCAGAAACAGCTTCGGCAGTAGCAGTGGCAGCAACTTCCACAGCAGCCTTCATAGCAGCTTCCTTTGCAGCAGCCTCGGCATCAGCTTTCAAATTTCGGCTCAACTCCTTGACTGGGAATACATAAGCTATCAAATAAAGCAATATGAAATCAAAAACTAAAAGACAGAGCTAACAACATGATGAGGACATCACCAGCTCAGATACAACCACAATAGCAACTTTTGATTCAAAGGTGAAACAATTCTTTATAATGATTGTATGTGATACATTTGATGAATTGATGCTATGCCATGATGTATGTTCATTGTCATTTTCAGAAATACATTCGTGGATCAAAAAGGGTGTTAAACACACATGGAAGGCATGGAGGACCAAAGAAGTTGATTGGGTCCAAGTCCAAGTATTCCCCACGTCCTCCACCAGGCCACCACGTCACTTTTGGCCCAAGGAAAGAAAGAGATCAAATCCAACACGTTTTGGAGTTGGATTCGGACTGCAGCATTGGGCCAACTTGTGGAGGCCACCACGACTTCATCCGAATTCCGTTTTGGGCGTTCAAGTACTTCATGGAAGTGTCTTGAAGTCAGTTTTCATATGGATCCAGACTCAAGTCCACATCTATTTCGAGGTGGCCGGAATCGTCGATTTACTCCCCATAGGTTTTTCTATCCAGGGTGCTGCGTCGCCCGATGGCCCGTGTATCATGTGGGGCCCAATAGGGGCGCATCCTAGGGTTGTGGGACGACCTCCACCACGTCCTGGTCGTCCCCTACCCTCTAATATATCTCCATAGCCGCCACAAACAGATTGGGTTTTGTTTAGATGTAAGTTTAGCCATTGCTACTTCATTGTAGACGCATGTGTCGACGAGACCATCCATTCTACTTGATTCAGAACCCCACCTTTGTGATTTCAGATTGAGTATCATCTCTATATTTGCAATTGAGTTGCTTGTTCTACTTGTTCTTGCTTGTTCTTCGATTGCTTGCTCTAATTACCCTCGTGGTTTGGTTGATCGTGCTCCACAAGATCGCGGCGACCGCTGGAGTTGGTGTATCGGTTGCCAAGGCGCAACATCCTTTGATGGTTGTAGTCGGGCCGTGAACGTCTCTCCAGTCCAAATCGAAGTTATCCATCTGTCATCGAAAGATTGGGCACAAACCCTAGCCGGTTCTCATCAGTTGGTAATCAGAGCAAGGTTTATCGGTGAGAGACTATCTTTTGTTTGCTGTTTTAATTTTCCTATAGTCCACAAAAAGCCAAAAAAAGTAGATTAGTATCCCTGCAATCCTACAAATCTTTTGAGCCTTTACTAGTACTACTTGGTCTCTCCTTGTTGAATTAACGGTTGCATCGTCGTGTCAAGTTGCTGGTCTTAGCGTCTAGTCGTTTAGAGTTTCGAGTTCTTGCCACGTTTGTGTCACCGTTGCAGATTAGGGTTTCATTGTTTTCCCCACAAATCAAAATTGATTTCGATAATCCATTGTTTCACTTGCCACCATAGCCCTAACCACGTCCTTTGAAGTTCCATCCATGTCCATCCTTCCATCTACAAACAGAAACCACACAAGTTCAAAACAGAATTCGATTCGGAGTCCAGTTTCAGCCTGAAAAGAAAAACGCCATATTTCCTTTGTCCGAACTCCGAATTGGGTGTTTAAATACAATCTGGAAACCTTGACTTGTGCTTGTTCCAATGGATCTGACCTTGGTCCAAAATTCTTTCTGAGCGCTTCGCAATCATCCCAGAGATTTGCATATCTGCTGGGTTTGTAAAAACCAGCCAGCCAGTTGTTTGATCTTGCTGCTGCATTTGTGCTACTTGAAAAAAAAAGAAAGAAAGTAAAGAAAGAAAATAAAGAAAGAAAGAAAGAATAGAAAGAAAGAAAGCAAGAAAAGATAGAGAAAGAAGAAAAGGGGTTTCTTTTGCTGCTATTCCGCTCCTTATGATCCTTCCTTGTTGCAGTTTGGTGACTTCGTTTGTGTCCAAGCTCGCGTCTCTAGCACGTTCTAGCCTAGGACCAGCACAGTACCACCGTTAAACGTTTATTCAACTTGCTTTTGTGACTTACGTGGTGCTAGTACTTCCTTGCTTCAACCCACCTATAGCTCCACATATTTCGACTACAGCTTGATAGGTCTTGTTGCTGCGGCACCGATACACTTCCTTCCACAGGTGCTGACTTGTTGGTTGCCATCACCTCCTGTTTTGCTTGGTAAGAACTTGTAAGAGCTTGTTTCAATAGCTTGAGATTGAGAGATTTACAACAGCCACATCCTAGTAGTTGACAGGAGGATACGAATTGTTTTTGTGTTTCTTGTTTTCTACTAATCATGGCAGGTGATACAGAGATTTTTGAGCCAACAAAACTACACCTTTAGATTGAAGACATCATTTATTTCTTGCCTTCATATGCTGGTATGTATGATCCTGAAGCATACATTGATTGGGAGGTAAAAGTAGATAAAGAATTCAGAAAATATGATTTGTCTGAAGAGCAAAAAGTTATAGCTGCTTCTTCTATTTTAACTGATTATGCTTTGACTTCGTGGAAGCACTTGTTGAGACATGATAAAGTTCCTAAAACATGGAAGGATATGAAAATAATTTTTAGAGAAAATCATGTTCCTGAATATTATGCTAATCATATGCTTGATAAATTAAATAATTTAAAACAAGGTAAAAACTCAATTGATGTTTACTATCATGATCTGAAATTCCGTATGCTGCGTTGTGCTTTGGAAGAATGTGAAGAAGCTACTGAAATTAGATTTTTAAAGGGGCTTAACATTGAAATTCAGGCTAGACTATTGCATGAAATGTATGATTCTCTCTTGTTTGATTGACCATGCTTCAAGAATTGAGATTCAACTTGCAAATGATTTGAGTGCAAAGAAATTGGCTGAATTGCTACCTACTTGTGAAACAAAAAATTCAGTGGGTGCGGATATTGTTATGTGTTCTACTGTGACTAACTTTGGACAGAATACAAAGGAATTATTTGCACACCCATCAAAGGAAGGGAGTGAAGGTATGTTTGTTTATGTTGAACGAAGCGATGCGAGTGAAGAGTTATGTGATACTTCTTCTCAGGTTGCAGCACCACAACTAGAGTTAGAGCACTTTTTTCCCCTTGCTGTCCATAACATTTTGCAGGAGGATGAGAACACTACCATTGAGTGCATTGAGCAATTTGAGCAACTACACCCGCTGCTAAAGTGTCAAAAGAAAGATTGTGCAGCACCTACGACGTCAGAGGATCAGCCCGAAGAAGGGGAGCATTGCTGGTTGTGGCTGTGCTGCATGGCCATCGCTCCACATTCCAACATCAAACCAATAACCATTGAATGCCACTGGAGCAAGTCGAGGACGACTTGCAGCCAAGAAGGGGAGAATGATGAGGACATCACCAGCTCAGATACAACCACAATAGCAACTTTTGATTCAAAGGTGAAACAATTCTTTATAATGATTGTATGTGATACATTTGATGAATTGATGCTACGCCATGATGTATGTTCATTGTCATTTTCAGAAATACATTCGTGGATCAAAAAGGGTGTTAAACACACATGGAAGGCATGGAGGACCAAAGAATTTGATTGGGGGCCAAGTCCAAGTATTCCCCACGTCCTCCACCAGGCCACCACGTCACTTTTGGCCCAAGGAAAGAAAGAGATCAAATCCAACACGTTTTGGAGTTCGATTCGGACCGCAGCATTGGGCCAACTTGTGGAGGCCACCACGACTTCATCCGAACTCTGTTTTGGGCGTTCAAGTACTTCATGGAAGCATCTTGAAGTCAGTTTTCATATGGATCTAGACTCAAGTCCATATCTATTTCGAGGTGGCTGGAATCATCGATTTACTCCCCATAGGTTTTTCTGTCCAGGGTGCTGCGTCGCCTGATTTTGGCCCGATGGCCCGTGTATCATGTGAGGCCCAATAGGGGCGCATCCTAGGATTGTGGGACGACCTCCTCCACATCCTGGTCGTCCCCTACCCTCTAATATACCTCCATAGCCACCACAAACAGATTGGGTTTTGTTTAGATGTAAGTTTAGCCATTGCTGCTTCCTTGTAAACGCATGTGTCAGCGAGACCATCCGTTCTACTCGATTCAGAACCCACCTTTGTGATCTCAGATTGAGTATCATCTCCATATTTGCAATTGAGTTGCTTGTTCTACTTGTTCTTGCTTGTTTTTCGATTGCTTTCAGGAATTACCCTCGTGGTTTGGTTAATCGTGCTCCACAAGATCGCGACGACCGCTGGAGTTGGTGTATCGGTTGCTAAGGCGCAACATCCTTTGATGGTTGTAGTCGGGCCGTGAACGTCTCTCCAGTCCAAATCGAAGTTATCCATCTCTCATCGAAAGATTGGGCACAAACCCTAGTGGGTTGTCATCACAACAAGGGTGATTAACAAAAATACCTTGGCCAGCTGATCGAAGGCAATACCCTGAGCAGCTTTACGCCCGTTGGCAACTCAAAAATTCTTGCAGAAGAGTGCCTTCGCAATCATTATCTCCTCCGGAAATACATTTTTGTCAGCAAGGTCCTTCGCTTTCGGATAAGGATAACCCTTTCTTAACAAAGCCTTATAGTGATCACAGCCATTATCAGAAAGAATCTTCATAAGATTGCACGAGCAGATAGAGGCTGCGAAGTCACCAACAGACTGAATAACTCCAGGAACCGAAGGGAATTCCTTGTCAATCCAGTTAAACAATTTGTCGAGGCTATACTCTTTGTCAGGAAATGCAAGGGACTTCGCCCCAAATTGTCGCAAAGCCTCCTAGTATAAGCGATACAGCTTCAGGCCACGCTCCCACGCAACATTAATAACATCCTTGTTTTCCTTGCGAAGGGAGATAAGCAAAGAACACAAGGATATGAGCTCACGCTCAGCGTTTTCACTACGCGATCGATACAAATCGGCATCACGGGACAATTTCTCTTTAACCCCTATAAGAGTATCAACTTCGCTCTTCAAAACAGAAATCAGGTCAACATCATCGGCAACTTTCTTGCGAAGATTATCAAGGATACCATCCTTATCTAAAACTTGAGCTTCCAAGGCAACAATTTTATCTTTCAATTGGTTACCTTTGGTAACCTGACTCTCTAAGAGGGCAACCTTGTCTTTCAAAGACTGATTCTCCTTCATAATGGACTCAAGATCCTGTCAGTACAAGGCCTTCTCATCTTCAAGAGCTTGCTTAATTCTATCAATATTGCTCTGGATTTAGAGAAGCTTAGCTTTCTCCCACCAACTCTTGGCGCTCAGCAGCAACAAAGTTAAGATGAGGAATACGAGCATGGAGCTCATTGATTGCAATAACAGTCTGCAGGTATTCACAAAACAAAAAGAAAATCAACACGAAGCTAAAATCAACTAGATAGAGCGAAGACAAATAAAACAAACCTTCAAACCCACAGCAAGAATGCTAGAACCGATAGTTTCGGGGTCCAAGGACTTCACAAGTTCTTCATATTCTGTCAAAACAAAAAGAGAATCACATTCGCAAATCAACAAAAAGCCGAAGGAGAATAAAAAGTTTGAATAAAATTAAATACCCTCGCAAACAAAATCCCGGGGAAGCCCACATTCGCGCACTCGAGTTTGCGTCTCATCTTCACCACCTATTCAACCAATCTCTTCAGCATTAACACCAAATAGCACAATAGTTATTGCCTCTAAGAACAGTAAGCAAAAAGAGTCAATAGTATAAACACCTTCAGAAGAAGAAGGGATATCGACCCGTGCATCAACCTCCATATCCACAGCAGAGGTAGTAGCCCTCTCAGTGGCACCAGAAGTTTCAGCCTCGGCTACCTTCTTCCCCTTATCCTGAGCATCAACATTGATAGTTTCGGCAATATTGGCCAAAACTTGCAAAGAGTCCACAGCTCGGGGAGGCGAAGACAAAGTCAATGATGGAGCATCAACTGGCGCAATTTCTTCAGGGGCTTTGATGGCAATGTCAGCATCTCTATGAACTTCCTCAAAAACAGCCTTATTCTACAGGAGTGTCGCGAACAGGCGAATGTTCAAACTGACTCAGATCTATGACATCATCAAATGGATCCGAAATACAAGCACCTCCAGGTGTTTCAGGGACACCTTCACAAGCAATATTGATATCAATTATAGGATTCCTCGCCATGTATCTCACTAGCAAAGGAACACTCGTGCCCCGAAAATAATTTCCAAAGAGAGCAATCTCACCAGCAAAAACGGCGTCACCATCCCGTGGAGCAGAACTCATGAAACCAGTAAATGGCGAAGCTGGTAACTGCACCAAAGTTGAAGCCGTCGGAGGAAGTCGAGGAGGACTACCAATGTTGGTATTTTTAACGATCACAGATAAATCTGCAAGCGTACGGATACCGATGTAGCTTTCACCCAAGAGTATTCCAGGGTATCGACTCCACAGGGAACGTGTGTGTACTAGTGACGAGTTAAGAACAACCAAGGACAAAAGAAGTGATAAATGTGTAGAAGGTAGAGAGGGTTATTTCTAGGTAATTCTGGAGAATCAAAGGATAGCTCAAGTCATTTACTGTATTACTTGCTTCGGGACGCCCAACTGTCCTAGTCCGGAAAGGGATGAGAAGGGGACTAGGCAAGCCAAGCAATGGTCCTACTACTCTCTAGTGCTTCTCACATGGTGTACTACGTAGGCCGTCAGGGCTGTCACCACCTGGGGCTACCACTATAAATTTATGGCACTAGGCGCACTCCAAGGTATTCAACATGATTAGACATCCATCTATTCTATTGAATACTATCTTATCTTTGCAAGTACTAAGACACCTATCACAGCGAGGAGCCCACAAGTAAATAAAGTAAAGCTTGAACTTAATTAAATATTAATCCAAAAATACAGAGAAAATACCTGGATGATACTCGAACCTGAGCCACATCCGTCGAGGTACAAGAAGAGGAGAGGAGCCGACATCCCCGGCTTCTCCTGGACTCTCGCCTCACCTCTCACCTATTCTAACACTATATTGTATCTTTGCCTTGAGTTTTGCTTCACTTTCTTGTGTGTTGAGAGTGAGGGGAGAGGCTCTATTTATAGTGTAGAAGGTGCCTTGGAAGAGTGGAGATCCTCCATAAGTCCTAGGGAATATTCCCCTTCCTATTCTCCCCTTGCGACACTTGCCCCTTAGAACCGACGTCCAGAGTCGGTCACGCACGGAAATAGGCCGTGAAAACCTTTCCTGAGACTGTGCTTCCTTCGTAAAATCCTGCGTGTTCCTGTACTTCTCGATCCACGTGAGTGCCATCTAGACCAACCAGCAGCTGCCACGTCAGCTGTCCTGTGGGCGCCGGCGGGAGGGTGATCCCTGTGCTGCGGCTCTCGACCAACTAGGAGGCGCCGCGTCGCCCTGGTCTCCTCTCGGGCGTGGACGCTCGCATCGCGTGGACTGGGACTGGGCCCTGCGTGCATGCGCCGCACTGATGCGCGTAACGGCGGCTCGGCCAACGGCCGCAAGCCATGTCGCCTGGCCCGGTCAACTCCCCCGCGTGGAGGACTCCAAGCGCCCGCGTGAGAAGCACATCTCCTGCTGGCCCAGTGGCCTGTATGTGCCTGGGCGCACATGGTGGTGGGCTCCGTGGGCCCTGCACATGCATGCGTATGTGCTACCTGGCTGGTGGCCAAAGCGAGTGCACCTGAGGCCAGGCCCAACGCGGTAGCTTGAGTAGTGGTTCCACATGCCACCTCGGTTCGGACTCCAGCGTGGAAGTGATTCTGTAGCCCCGCAGAGCGTCAGAACGTCTTGCAGAAGGTGTACTGCTTGAGGAGAGAGACAGACCAAAGCACGGTCGAAGAGAGGGAAAAGCTAATGCATGCTGAACCCCTAAAGCCACTGCTGCATTGGGTGAAGAGAGACTTCATTAGTACCCTAGTAACTTTTTGCTTCGATGGACAGTGAAACCACTGGTCCATAGTACCTGCGTTGGGCTTGCCCTGATGCATGCTGATCTCGTGGGCTCTTCTAGGCCTGCTACGTTGACTTTGAGGCGCTGATGTCATGCTGATGTTAGGGTCTCTTTATCCTTCTCCTTCTTAATATATCTTTTATATCTCAGCTCCAAATATATATATATATATATATTCTCTATTTAACAGCCCCGGGTGTAGAATAACTATTTAACGCGCCAGCCTCCCTTCCGTTCGACCGAGCCCACGAGCAAGCCACGGGCCCAACCCATGCCCCTGCCTCGTAACCGAAAAATTGTGTATTTTGACCGGAAATTTACGGTTTTAACCGGAACATCAGCTGTGATAAAAAATTTCTCAGGATTAAACAGAGTTTTGCATTGTGACCGGAAAATACCATGACCGCCTAATTGAAATTCCGGGAACCGCGCCCAAGCGAGGGTTTTTGTGGCCCCACGATGCGCAGCAGTTCTGCGTCTGCAGTCACCGCAACAAGGCCTTTCCTCTTCTTGGGGGCGACGCCGCGACGGCGGTTGCCGCCATCACGCCGGCGTCAATCCTATCCATTGTTGCCAGTGAGTCTTCTAACCTGTGGCTGCTCCTGCAAACGGTGGTGCGGCAGCATGGTCCCCTTCTGGAGCCGTGCCCGTGAGGCAGGTATGCATTACCGTGATGCGGATGGCGTGTGTGCTTCTAGAAATTTTGATTTTTTCTATGCAAAATTCTCATCCGAGTAATTTTTGTTGCTTTCAATGAAAACAGATCCACTCTCTCTGATGCGAGCATCCAGTACAGAAGGGATGATGTCACGGCCGCCAGTTGGTTGGAGCTCTCTCGTCGGCCGTCGCAAGTTTTCCCTGACGAAGGAGAGAGGCAGCTAGGCTGCTAGGTGCTAGTGCTTCTGCTGCCCCCATCTTGGATGCAGTTCTCTGGGTGTCAACGGTGCCTCAGCAGCAACAGGCCAGGCAGCAGTCATCAGGTGCCAAACTCACAGCCTAGTAAATTATCCAGTTACACTTTTGGTTACAAACTTACAATGCTGGGTAGACCAATTAAGCATGTGTAAATCAATTTCTTATCTTGCTTCCATATTCGTGCTTTTCTCATGGTGAATTGGTGATCATAGTGCATTGAGCACACAGATTGATTTTCACACATTGAAGGTGCTATTGTACTATACAGAGATGATTTAGATTTGTGTGCTGCAGTGCTGAAATTTATGCTTGTTTACCGTGTGATATTTAAATATGAGGATCCAATGTTTCTTTTCCATGGAAAATATGCCAAGAAATGAAATGATGGTGCTTAATCTTTTATTACTTCTTGATCCTGTAATCCTCACTTGGAATGACCAAGATACTGTCACCTAAATTTCTAATTGAATATTGCCCCAACTTTGACACAAATTTCAGTTCACTGTACTATGGCAAAACAATCACCTCTAAGACTGACTCCAACAGCAGAGGGAAAAGCAAATATGGCTCACGAGTCGGCACTGTGCAGCACCAAAACCGTTCCCAACAGAGAATGCAAAAGGCGGAGGCAGTTTGCATCGAAGGAGAGAGAAGATGCAAAAATAGAACGCCTCTCTCCTCAAACGCAAATCTTCCGAGGCCAACGACCAGAAGCCGAAAGGCGGGTAGATTCACGGGCGGGGCGGCCGGCGCGCAGGGCGACGGCCTTGCAGGGTGAGCAGCGGGCGCGTCGATCCAGCGGGCGCGGCGGCGCGCGGGGTGCGGCGGGGCGTCAAGGCCGGCGCGCCCACATCAACGCACGAAGGGACGAGGCCGCGGCGGAGCCGGCGTTCACGAGGTGGGCGGCGTACGGGGCGAGCAGCGGCGCGAGCGACGCAACCACAAGAAACACCCGCGACGGTGAGTGTCAACTGCAGGTAGTTCGTATTCCCCTTTTTCTTGGTGGATTCCATGCAGCTCCCTTTCTTCTTGGTGGATTCGATGCAGTTCGCATTCCATGCTTCTGTAGGTTTTGGGTAGGGTAGATCTGTGGATTTGTGAAGTCTTTGTTGTCGATTCTTGTTTTCCCCTATTCATCACTCATTAGGTTTTTATTTCTACAAGTAGAATGGCAGTGTATGCAGAGATTGCAAAATTGCGAATCCTGTCTATATCAAATTTGGCATTACATATTATTTTCAGATTAGTATATTCAAGGTTGGATAGCTCTTGATGTCTACGATTCATATTGTCATTCACTCCTTCAATCTTTATTTCAGAATGGATAATCACATCCCCATATTTGGAGGGCAGGGCTCTCAGGACCAGCCGTATTATGCTCCTGATCAATGGGCCTATCAGCTACAATCCTCGATAGACCCTCTTGAGTGCCCACAGTCCAAACAGGTAAGCTGCTACATCCTAAAGTTATTTATCATCATGAAATTGTTCATATGCATTAGTGGTTGTCGGATAGGTGAATTATGTCATGGGTGCACAAGTTTATCGCGAAGATGTGGAGATTGTGCAACCTCCTACAACATGGAAAGTCAAGGAGAAGAAGGTGTCGCGGAGGGGTGGTGGTTTCACAAAAGAAGAAGATGGAGTCCTTTGTTCTGCCTTCCTCAACGTAAGCAAGGATCCAATAGCAGGTTAGTCAAGCAACAATTCCTTAGTCAAGCCTTGTTATTATATAGGTATAAACTTTCTTTTTGGATCATATGTAGGTGTCAATCAAACTCAAGGAGGTTATTACAAACGGTTGCATGATTATTTTAATAATTTTAAGCCAGAGGGAAGTAACCGCAGCCAAGTAGCTGTCCAGTATAGGTGGGGCACCATTCAAAGATCAGTGAACAAGTTCTGTGGGTTTAAGTCTGCCGTTGATCGTCTAAATGAGAGTGGGAAGAATGAACAAGACAGAGTATGCTCTTGTACTTTAAACTGATCTAAAGTGTATTCTTTACAAGTCATTTTCCAAAACTAAGCTTAGTGCTAGTCTGAATTTTTTCACATGCCATTGATGAGAGGTCTGAATTTTGCAGATTGATGATGCAGTCCGCATGTATGAGGCTGTGGAACCTTTCCAATTCATGCACTGCTGGAAAATCCTCCGAAACGAATCAAAATGGAATGACAAGGTTTTGGAGCTCAACAGCAACTCTGCAGGGACAGGGGGGAAGGTTCTTCACAAGCAAACACAGCTCCTGCTGCAGTGCCAGAGGGAGGTAATGAGAATGGCATGCGTGCTAGACCTGAAGGAAGAGATGGTGCTAAAAGAAAGAGAGTCGCAGATGCTTCCTCATGTAGCTCAGCAGTTGATGTTCTTCAACGCATTCACGACAACAGGGAGAAGTGCCAACAGAAAGAAGATGAACAAATGGTTCAGATCCTTACTAGGAAAGATGAGAAACTCAGCCTTCAAAGGGAGTATCTAGATCTCAAGAAGCAGCAGCGTGAGGAGAATTTTATTCTCAGAAAACAAGAGGCTGATAATGTAGCAAAGCAAGCTGAGGCACAACTGCTGACAGCTGAAGCTGCAATCATGGCAGTAGACATTGACAAGGTAGCTCCGCATCTAAAGAATTATTACATTGGCATGCAACGCCAGATCATGGAACGCCGTGGATTTGCTAGCTCGGACCCGAAAGATGCATGAGTTTAATTACTGTGTGTGTATGTTTCAGAGTTATTTGTGTCATTTGAACAACTACATTTCAGTTCGAGAGTATTTATGTTTCAGGGTTATTTGTGTCATTTGAACAACTACATTTCAGTTCGAGAGAATGTATGTTTCAGAGTTGATGTTTGAGAGTCTGTGTAATGATCGTTTCGCAACAGTTGGTCCTTGTAGGGCCGCCAGGGCCAGAAGGGGCAGAAGCCACCGACTGTTGCGGTGGTGGTACTCAGGTACCACCGCAACAGTTGGTCAAGCTAGGGCCAGGAGAGCCCAGGGTCAGAAGACCACCGATTATTGCGGTGGTGGTACTTGTGTACCACCGCAACAGTCGGTCCGCCAGGGCCAGAGACTCTAACGTCTCTGGTTTGACGGACTGTTGCGGTGGGAACGGGGTTTATCAAACCACCGCAACAGTCGGTCATGTGTCCGTAACCGTTGGAATATGTTTTAAAAACACCACAGGAAGTTGCGGTGGTAGCATCCAAATGCCACCGCAATAGTCGGTCGTGTCGTCTTCAGCAGCTGCTGAGCCCCAACGGCTAGTTTCTTTGCTTGGGCTATATATACTCCATGGAATGGTTCATTTCAGCTCTCTTGCGACCTGAGGAAGTTCATAGTCATATTTGGGAGCTCCAACGAGGACTAGGGGAGAGTGCCGACTCTTCGATACCTCGGGAAAAAAATCCGGCTTCCTAACTCCCTCTTTACATTTGGCAATTTACATTCCGCATTTACATTCCCGCCTTTACTTTCTTAGAATTGCCATGCTAGACTAGGATTGGAACTTGGTTGCAAAACTTCTTTTACCGTCTAGATAGTCACACTATCTTTGCAAAGGAATGGTATCATGCAAGAAGAAGTCAGGTCTCCAGGCCATACTCCTTGCCATATCACCAACTGCAGAATACTGAGCCACCACCTTAATCTGGTTAACAACAGAAATGTCAGGTTTTCTTGAGTGCTTGGCACAGCTGCTGAACCATCTCAAACCACCAGAAGACACATATGGCCCAACATATGTCTCCATTAGACACTGACTAGCAGATGATTGACATGAGCGACGCCAAATTGCTGCAATCCCTGACATTTTGAACTACTTTAATATCAGCTTGACATCCACAGAAAGGTCTCTGGAAAAACAAAGTCCACATTAGTTCTGCCATAACAACCGATACAAGTCCATAACATGCAACATCACACGACATACTAAAACCCTCTTCACCAACACACTACTGCCACTACCAAGACCAAACTACTGAGTGCAGCGAAACTCCTCTTGAAACTTCTTGCGCTTCTCCTCCTCTTCTTTCTCGTGCTGCACCTGCCTCCTCCTTTGCTCCCTCCATTCAAATTGTTTCAGAAATAGTTTTGCCAGGGGTCTATTTGTAAAAATAGTTTCCACGAAGGGCCATTTTGAAAAAATTTTACATTTGTTATATGTGTTAGAGCATAATGAAAAGTGGAACTTATGCTTCCAGACGTGCTACTTAATTACATATATGACTAACAAGGTCGCATGTTCTGGGACACATGCTACTTCATTACAAGGTGGCAAGTTCTGGGACACGTGCTAATTCATTACAAGGTAGCAAGTTCTGGGACACATGCTAATTCATTACATACATTGCTGTCTCCACTTGACATGAACACCATTCAAAAGCTTGACTTCAAAAGGTAGCTGATCTGCTTGAACATTCATATGCTTCCCTTTCGAGCAAAAGGTCCAGTACCTGAACCATATAATCCCCATATATGATCGACAAGGTCAGTACGAAGATGGTGGCAAGTTTCTTTGTTCCTGATATAAGTTTGAGCATCTATAAAATCAGCAATATTACAAACAGGAGGGTTCTCCCGACCAGGCCACTCTGATAAATGAATCGTAGGAAGATCCACACCTTTCTCATCCATGATGATCATGTTATGTAAGATGATGCAAGCCCTCATAATATAATTTAGATCTTCTTGGTGCCACAACCTAGCAGGGGAGTGTAGAATCTTCCACGTAGCCTGAAGAACACCGAAACCACGCTCCACATCCTTCCTACATGCCTCCTGCCGCTCTGCATATACCTTGTGCTTGTTACTTATGGGTGCACTAATTGTCTTGACTAAGGTAGCCCAATCTGGATATATCCCATCAGCTAGGTAATAACAAATATTGTAAATGTTGCCATTCACATTGAACTCAACCGAAGGTGCTCTGCCATTAGCTAAATCATCAAAGACCGGTGATCGGTGCAGCACATTAATATCATTATGGGATCCAGGTAATCCAAAGTATGCATGCCAAAACCTGAGGTCCTCAGTCACCACAGCCTCTAGAATCATAGTTGGCTTCCCTTTGTGGCCCTTGTACATCCCGTGCAAAGCAGTGGGGCAACCAGACCACTCCCAATGCATACAGTCAATGCTGCCAGCCATTCCAGGAAACCCTCTTGCCTCATTAACCTTTAGTATCTGCTGTAACTCATGTTCTGATGGTGGCCTGATCCATTCTTCCCCGAAAACATTTACTATTGTTCTGACAAAACGCTTCAATGTCTCCAATACAGTGCTCTCACCCATCTGAAGATCAGCATCCAATGAATCGGCAATGCTACCATAAGCTAGCATTTTAATTGCAACCGTGCATTTGTGGATGGGGGAAAATCCTAGCTGACCGGCACAATTTCGTTTTTGTTTGAAGTAGAAGCCCGCTTCAGTAACCTTATCGACAATCCAAAGGAACAGACTCTCCCGCATTCGATACCTACCACACAATTTGTATTATTTACTGCATATTTGGATGACAATACAATAAAAATTATGTTTCAGCTCGTGTACACACCTCCTGCGGAAATGTTCTGGGTTGTAAATGGGGTGTTCAACAAAATATTGAGCATTCAATATTTTGTTAGCACCTTCACGGTCGTGCTTGTATGTCTTGTGACCCGGTGTTGAACCTCCCCATCGACGTTTTGTCCCAGCAACCAAAACTGTTGCAGCTATCTCAACATCATCAGTATCTCTCCCCTGACTGGCAGCCGTTCCACAGTTTGAAAGCTTAATATACCTCATCGCCATCCCTAAAATCACAGCCACATATCCAATGACAAAAACGATATAAATGAGGAAAATTATCTGCAGACCGGATCCTAAGAACAAGTGTTACCTGGCGCCGGGAAGGACCACGAGCCTGTGCCGAGAAATCTACGATTTGGCCATCGCCATGAGCTCTGGTCAAGCGCCTCTTCAGTTCTGGGTGTTGGCGGGAAATCGCCAGGGTCGTGCCTCTTCAGTTCTGGGTGTTGGCGGGAAATAAAACTGGCATGAGCAGGAGAGCGGGAAATGCTATTGCTGTTGGAGACGTCACGGAATGCATGTCTGTTGCATCACTGTACACGCGAGGCAAATCTGGTTTTGCCTCTCAAAATTGCATTTCATTGTTGGAGTCAGTCTAAGGCTCTAACCGTAATGCATTCTTGTGTTTGTTCAGAAGAAAGACACTTCCAGGTTCTGGGCAGTCTTCTTTGCTGAAAAGGTTGTACAAAGAAGGAAGTGTATTTGCTCATCGCCGTAGAAGTGAAGACCGGGAGCCCAAGAATAACAGGATATACATTAACTAGTGGTGGAAGTGAATAATTTCTTTTAATATGAAATGACATGCAACAGATTACTGAGACATTTATCCTTTTAACATAATCAGTCAGGTCCCTCTGTTTTTAGAATAACGACAGGCATATGTGTGAATTGTAATTGGCCAACTATTATGTTTACAAAGTTCATTTTTGCTGTTGTGACATTACATGTTCCTGCACACAAAAAGACAGTTTGCTGCTACATGACATTACATTTTCCGCACAAAAAGGAGGCGCACCGCGCACATAAGTTTCTTTCTTGTCCAGAGTGTAGATTTCTTGTCAAGGGCAAAACCCAAAGCAAGGATTCTGGTTTATTGCCCAGAGTACAGTTTTCCAGTCACGTGTATACAACCACTGAGGACTTCTAGTTATGAAAAATTGCTTTCCGGTTGAACTACCACGTACGCAAACGTTCTGCTAGAATAAACAAATTTCGAGGCCAAGATAATAATCTGGTTTTATCATGTCACATCAAGTAACCTCTATTTTTCCTGTCATATATAGTTCAGATTAAGATCTTTTCCGATGAAACAACGTCAACTTTTCAGTCACAAATCATTTTTTTTCCGGTTGCATTCTGCATGCATCCCAATCAGCAATTTCCGGTCACAGCATTAATTTTCCGGTCACGAAGCAATTTTTTTCCGGTTGCGGGATTTTCAATCCCTCGCTCGAGGGGGCCTCCGGCGCGCTTAGTACTTATTCTACACGCAGGGTGTTAAATAGCGTCACCCTATATATATATATATATATATACATATATATATATATAGATATATACACATATATATATATATACATATATACATATATAGATATATACATATATACATATATATATATACATATATACATATATATATATATACATATATATACATATATATATATATATATATACATACACCCCACTATTAGGAACCCAAGGCTTCCAATAGCTATTGGAAGCCTGGACACAAATCTGCAGCTGGGCCACCGGAGCAGATGCTAGCGGGGACCGCGCGCCGCTCGCGGTCCCCGCGCCCGCGTCGGCGCAGGCGACGCGCTGGCACGTGGGCCTACTGACGCACTGGCACGTGGGCATGCTGACGCGCTGGTGCTGACGGAAAACGGCAGGTGTCAGGTGCTGACAGAAAAAACCACGAAAAAAGCACGAATCGGAGAATGCTGGCGAAGGAAGCGTAAAAACTACATAGCAAACATATATAGCGTAACGTGTAGAAATTAAGTATTCAACGTGTACATAAAAACCTCGCGCAACAAAACAAATAAACTAGTAAAATCTACCAGCTAATACATTCACATGTCACCTGACACATCTGACCCATTAACCTGTCACACCTGACACATCTGACCCATGCATGCATGCAAGAAAATCCACCCTAGTTCATTCCAACGCCATGAGGGGGAGCGCCTGTGCGCATGGGGATGGAAAATGCTGCCGAAGGTAGCGTAAAAACTACATAGCAAACGTGAATGGCGTAGAAACTTATTTTTGAATGTGTAGCATACAAGAAAAGGTTACTATGGTGGCATAACAGCGTCATAACAGCGTATAATATCTCCCAAATAAGCGTAAACTATGAATCAACGCTAAGAACATTTGGCATAAGAGAAGAATCTATGACGAACCATTGTAGACGGACAGAAAAATGGCCGCATGTATTACCGCGCAGGAGGAACCATGCTATTACCATGGATCAATAACATAGAAACCAAAGGTACATCTACTGAAAACAAAAAAAAGTGATCTATGGAAGATTTTTATGCGCATCTGTCCTATGGTTTTATGGCTATGTGTTGATGAAGTACATCTCTGTTTCAATAAGGTCTGGCGAAAAGGTTGGATTCGTTGGTGAACTAACCAACAGGCCGACAAAAAGCGCAGCTTCTTTTCCTGGGGCAGGACCCTCGGCTGCTGATATGGAACCCACGGTGGAACAGACAATCCAGATTTAGGGGGGAAAACCCCACTTCCATGGGGTCTCCGGTTCGGCGAGGAAAATACGTCGCTGATTACGACGGCGACCGTGGTGGAGGTGCTTCTATCATGGAGACTCCACGGTCGTCGTCGTACGGGACTACACCACCGCCTGCTCCAGCGCGAGGAGGATCAGGCATGGCAAGATCAACAACGCCGACGTCAACAACACCACCGACCGGACCTCTCCATCGCGATTTTGACGTCGTGCTGGTGGAGCCTTCAGCGCCGAGTCTGTCTCCTTCTCAGGGCCAAGCCTACTGCACTCCAAGTCCACAGCTTCGCGCTCCAGGAATCGCCCACGGCTACACGACCATGCCCAGGAACCATGCCCAGGAGGGATTGGTTCATCACACGGAACCAACAGTTCCTGACGAGTCCTTGGATACTCCACCCACTCTTGTCCTGCACACCCATGTGAGTAATTCTTCATCTTGTAACCCATTAGATCCACTGCAAAATGTGTTTGTTGTACCCCTACGCACGAGGAATAAATCACGTAGTTTCAGTTTTGGAGTGTTTCTACGCCTGTTCGAAGCCTTTTTTTTATTCTATGTGGTTGACAACTAATTGACTACCTTAGATCGAGTAGTAATCAAGTTTGTACGCTAGTAACATGTAGTTTGTATGTTACATGCTGATGCGTTTATATTGAACAAGTGGCAGTTCAATATGTGGCAGTAGCATAGAAACTCATAAACTGGATCATCCTTGTTTGTTTCCTTTTGATTGCCATACATATAAAAAACTATGATTAGTTCATTCTGAGAGCTTTGACAAATGTTTCTGTCTTTGTTATGAGATTCTATGCTAGTAACTAGTGGAATTTATTGTACTTTCACGTTTGTGCAATCCAATCACATATTTCAGATTATAGTTGTTGCTCAGTTTGTTATATGTTTCTATGCTGGAATAAGTTTCTGCAGTTCACTAAGACATTTTTTTCAAATTGCATGCAGAAGGCAGATATACCCCAGGATCTTGTGCCAAGACAAGGCATGACATTCAAAACACCAGAAGATGCCAAGAAGTTTTTCTCTACATATGCCACTGCCATTGGATTTGGTTGCAAGCTTTACCGCTCCGATGGTGGAATCAAGTGGATAAACTGCACCAGAGAAGGTGTTGGGAGATTCTACAAGGCAGGGGGGACACGGATGAGGAAGAAAACTACAAAGAGAGTGGGTTGCAAGGCCGGGATGAAATTGAAGAGATGCTTAGACAGCAATGACAATGTTGAAATTTACACTGTGGTGTATCTCCATCTATACCACAATCATCCTCTACTACCTTCAGCCACAACAGCCAAGCAGTTCCAGTCTAACAAACAGAGGGATACACCAATTGTCGAGCTCATTGGAGCGATGCAAGATAGTCGTTGCCCACAACATTGCATCATGGATATGATGGCCAACATGCATGGGGGTCCAGAGAATGTTCCTATGATAGTGAAGGACATCGAGAACATGTAAGTACATTTATCAGTTTCATATATTGTTAGTAATGTGCACTTGTTTCTATGGTCTCTATGCAATGATGTTTATTCAAATGACCTCGGTTTCTACTCTGCAATGATTATGTTCTGTACAATTGTTGCTGCACAGTTCTATGCTCTCAGTCAGGGGTTTCTGCGATTAACTTAAGCTATTTCTACTCTCTGTTATGCATGTGCACGAACAGCAAGGCTGCTAGGATGCGTGAGAATCAGGCGGACGATGTGGGGAAGCTTCTCAAGTTTTTCAGCTATTGCAAGAGCCAGAACGCTCAGTTTTTTTGCGACTTCCAAGTTGACAATGAAGGTAAAATTCTGAGTTTGTTCTGGTCGCACGCTAGTCAGCAAGGAGAATATGCAGATTTCGGGGATGCAATAACTTTCGACACTACGCACAAAACAAACATATACAAAAAACCCCTCGGCATGTTTGTTGGTGCAAACCATCATCTCCAATGCACTGTTTTTGGTTTTGCATTGCTGGCTGATGAAACTACTGAAACCTTTGAGTGGGTCTTTGATACATTCAAGAGATGCATGGGTGGGGTTTCACCAAGGTGCATTCTAACAGGTATGTATTCATGAGTAGGCATAAATATTCGGTACATTTCTATGCCTGGTTCTGTTGCACTACAACAAATGAATCTGCTCACCTTAAGTACATATCTAATTCAGATCAAGACCCTGCAATGCCAGCAGCGATTCGGAGAGTTTTCCCGGGGACAGTGCATCGGTTGTGCAAGTGGCATATATTGAACAAGTTCCAACCATTGCTCAACGAGCTGTACACCAGGTTTGCGAACAAGGACTTCAAATCAAAATTCTACTCTGTCATCAACCACCCTCTCACAGTTTATGAGTTCGAAGCTGCATGGACCAGCCTAATCAAAGAATTTGACCTCGCTGAGCATCCAACCCTCAACACCCTATATCACATCCGGAAAGATTGGGTACCAGCTTTCTTCAAGAAGGATTATTGTGGTACAATGGTCTCAACACAGAGGGGTGAAAGCGTCAACAACATTGTGAAGAAATGCCATGTTGACGCAAACACACCCCTCCATGAATTTGCTAAACAAATGTTAAAGTTTCTGCATAGGAGAAAGATGTCAGAGGGAGCTGAAACTTATGCTAGCACGGTGAGGCCTTTTCCCTAGTATCAAATACATGCATGTTTGTCGTATCTATGCCCTGTGTCATATGTTTTTACTACACTTCCTGCTGCTATACTTATAATGTATATTCTCTGTATTCCAACCAGAGCCGAGTTGAGAGCCAGACCCACTGGGAGTTCGGGCTAAGGGTTGAACGAGCCTACACAAGGGCTGTCTTCGAGAAGTGGGAGGAGACGATGACGAAAGCAAGCGCTTACAGGATTCAGCCTGATACTAACAAGGGTGAGCACTGGTGGCTGGTGCAGCACACAAGTAGATCAGACAGGATTGTGCGGGGGCAACACCAATTCGAAGTATATGTCAACACAACCACAGGAGATTTTTCACCTGCGAGTGCATGACGTGGGAGCATACAGGTGCCGTTCTGACATATTTATGCAACTACACGAGCTGTTCTATAATGAAATTTGCTAAACAAGGCTAGTATTTTTACCTAACAACATATGTTCATGTCACATTACCGATCTGCAGGACTCTTTTGTCCACACTTGCTGCGTGCTTTCATGAGGGTTGACTTGGAAAAATCCCTGGCAAGTATTTCCTAAAGAGATATTCTAGATCACCGAGGCGAGATTTACCATTTGACCGTACCGATCGTAAGCTACTTGGAAAGGATGGTGAGACAAAGGCATCAAGATCGATGAAAGTTCTGTCAAAATCAATGGAGGTGGCCAGAATCGCATGCATGTCAAAGGCCGATTTTGACAAGTCTTGTGAGGTGCTCGACAAGTTGATTGCACTAATTGGACCGCTGGAACATGACATTGGCGGTGAGCCAGACAATCTGCCAAGCGATATAGAGGTTGAGTGTCTGTTTTTATACCTATATGACAATGTTTATACGCATGTTTTTCTGTATGTTAACTGGAATAGCTCACGCTGCAGGAAGATGAATCCGGTACTGCAAAGGAAACTGAAGCAACAAATGGTCCCTTCCAGAGAAATGAAGCTGTACCTGAAGGTGGCAATGATTACCAGGTATTAATGTACTGTGGGGCCATGGGTCTTTGCTTAATTAAATAAGTATTCAGTGATAGTTTTCAGTAAACACCAAGTGGAATCTATGCTGTTTGAAACAGGAATCTGTGCATCCAATGGATACTTCTGCAGTGCCTGTTCAGCCATGTGGAGAACTTGTCCTGGTGCGTGATACTGTTGTAGATCTGATTTTTGTAGTCACCATCACTGTAAGTATTCACATAGTTTGACAAAAAGGATCTTGTTTGCGCTTTGCAACTTGTGTGCAGCCAAGCCACACCGTTGGAGAAGGTGTAAGCTTGCAGAAGCCGGACAAGGCACGTCCAAAGGGGAGGACTATCAAACCATCAGAGCCACGGGTGCTGAAACTTGGAGCAAAGGGCAAAAAGAAAAACAACAAAACATGCACGGTCTGTAAAATGGCAGTGGGCCATGATGCAAGAACATGCCCACTGTTACCTGAAAACCAGATCAGAATAGCCAACCTTGGAGGGCGGCAAAGAGGACGACCCCCGGGCTCCAGAAACAAGCCCAAGGACGGAGCAGTCAATCAAGGCGCGGACGGAGTTTGCAGGGGAGAGGGAGGCGATCTAGCAGCGAAGCAGACCAATGAGCCTATGGCAAAACGTGGTAGAGGAAGGCCACCTGGATCAAAGAACAAAGTGCAACCGGCAAACACGAATGAAGATGAACCAGGAGCTACAGAACTTCGTCCACTACGATGCAGGCTACTATCTGGTGGAGATGAGGATGAATATTAGTTCCTCCTTAATCTATGCTTCAGAAAGAAGCTTTCTATTCTGCTGAACCGAACTAAAGTGGAATTTGACATTTGCATGTAAAAGACTGATGGCTTAAACTATGATGGCATAGAGAGCAATGAAAACGTATTGAATTTCCACCATGAACTAATAATTGCTTCGACTTGCAACGAAAACTAACAAACATACATCTGCGCTCAAAACCAGTAAAAGAACAAAGGAACAAACTACGCCTTTTCCCTGTCATAAAACATTCAATAAACTAGAGTACAATGGTTGAAGTGATGAACTTGTCCCTTCCACGAATCATAAATAACTTACCAACTAGCATAAAAAGAGTGGTTTTGCACTGGATAACTGCTCGGTTTGTCACAATGTATGGACTAAAGCTCATCAGAGGAAGAAGTAGGGGAATCGTAGTCACCAAATTCGTCCCCGGTACTGTCGTTGCGTGCTTCGTCGTCATGGGCAGCGTTTCCACTGGGACCGGCTTCATCCACATCGGTGAATCGGGGCTTCTTCAGAGGAGGCTCGGAGTCGTCGGACGCATCGCCATCGCCACCTTCCTGTTCGGCCTCGTAGCCGGAGTTGTGGGCGCCCTCGTCTTCCCCACCATCGTCGTCGTCCGCCTCCTCGTCCTCCTCGTCGTCGTCCTCGTCCTCCTCGTCCTCCTCGTCGTCGTCCTCGTCCTCCTCGTTGTCGTCCTCATCCTCGGTGTTGTCGTCCTCTTCCTCCCCCTCCGCGGACTCGTCATCCCACCAGTAAGCCGGAGAACCAAGATCCACCTCCTCGGAAAGCTGCTCGTCGCTGTCCTCCTGGTACTCCTCCTCCGAGTCAGAATCCGACCGGTCGGACCATGGATGCTTTGGAAACGCCATGGGTGGTTCCGTCGTACTACGATGCGCGGTTTTGCGTTGAACTGATTTGTGAGAAACGATGTAAAGAAGAATGGAACGCACAACAGCAATATATATGCTGTAGGGTGCGTGGTCGGTTGTCAAGTGCGTGGGCGCGTGGACGGTTGCCAAGTGCGGGGCCACGGACCGAGGGCCGCGATACGCAGAACTGGCGATGCACCGCGGAGGTTGCCTGGGTATGGTGTGTTGGGGGTCTGGCGGGGTGTGGGGGGTGGGAGCGGTTGGTTTCACGCAGAGCCGCGTTGGCGGGGCGTGGCAGTTGGTTCCACGGAAAGGAACACAACCCGAAACGAGGATTCAACGGAGAAGAAGGACGAGGGGTGGGATTAGAAGAACGCAATCAACTGAAAACGGGAGGAAGACGACGGCGCCGGAGCCGGGGCAGCCGAGGGGTTTTTTGGGTGGGGGGAGCGGTGCTGTCCAGAAATGGGAAGGGTCGGTCGGGGAAATCCGGAACGCCGTGTTTATGGGATACACACAGAAACCATCGAAACATTCGGAAACTGATTCTGCGCTTTTAGGGACGTGGGTGCGGCTATTACGGTAAGTAACTGCATATTTCCGTAATAGCGTAGAAAGGTTGAACATCAAGCATAAAACATTCGATGGCCAAACCCCAGAACTGCTAAAGGCATAGATGTAAACGCCTACCAGTGAGAAATAAAAGGGTAAATGCAATTTCAATACAAAAAACAAAAACTTTGCAATAGAAATCTACGGCAGTATCGTCTTTTTCATTTCACGTAGTAGTGTATACATATCGTCACTTTTCAATACGCGACTAAACTGCGTCCACAAAAGGAGTCCAGGGTCACCGGTGCGATAAGCAATTCATATCCTAACACGTCTTTTCAATACTCGACTCATTTGGCGTGAAATCAAATTTATGGAAGTTCATAGAGAAATATATACTACTTTGGGCATCCTTTTATGCAATGGTGCCAATGGTCGAAAAGCGTATAAACCACAGCAATGAAGCGTAGAAAGCAAGTGGGGGTCCATAGCTGGACATTCATTATCTTTGCAATCCTTATATGTTCGAGTTTGTATACACTAGACTTTCCTCAAATGATGCTCAAAAAAGGACCACACAAGTATGCCAAATAGTCAATTTTTCAAAGTTTTAGTACCATAAACAAGTACAGCCTGGCATGGTGTAGAAAGGGTGTTTGGCTTAGTTATATAACCATTTCGCTCCACCGGCACATACTTGTAGTTCCACAGTCATTACATCATGTTGGAACGCAAACAGTTAAGTACATGTTTTGGCCTACAGGTTCGTAACGAATATAATACAATAGTACCCTACACAAGTAAATTTTGCAATCATGTATCAGCTCCTTGCATACTGCGACTGGTTGCATTCATTGGCGCACCATGTTTCTGAATTTCTCTATGGCCGGAGGATGCTTTACTGCGTTGCATTCATGGAATGAAATATATGCAAGCATCTCTGCCCTAAGGTCTCCAGATTTCTCCTGTGGAAAGATTTGGAAATATACAGGCTTGCGATCAGCATCAGAACACAGATCAACATACGTTGCGTAAATACATTAGTGCCGAGGAATAGATTTGTTCATGAACAGATGCCATACCTGATCCATTGTGCAGTGCAGAGTCCGAGTATCAGGGTCATAGAACTCGATGTACCTCATCACAAATAGCTGACAGTCATTGGAACATACAGGCATCTTTTGGGATAGGTCAGCCTCTTGAGCATAGTTACCAAACCTAGGGAGCCCAGATTTGGGTCTTACATGTTGCAAAGCAAGTGACAACCTCTTCATCATAGTTTTACCCCACTGGCACATTCTCCCATTTATGTTTGCCTTTTTGAAATGGGTTTCTTCAAATGTTGTCCCACCCATCAAGTGCCAGGGATTAGGGTCCAGAATCTCTATGCATTGCCACTTGATATTTACGATGTACAATGAGTAATGACCGCCGTGCAGCATGGGGATTAGGATCTGAATGGAGAATGAATGAAATCGAAAACAAAATTATTAACTAGAAAGGTGTGTGTTACTACTCTAAAACATGTAAAATAATTGAGTTGTGTAACTACTGGAAATGGTTTAGAAACTTACATATTTGCATCCTCGGAGCTCTTCATCAGAAGGCAGTATCCTGTCCAAAGCATCGTATAAAGTAGGCGGATCAAAGGGAGGGGCTTTGGGATCGTAATTTGTGATGAGTTCCTCGTAGTTCAATTTTAGCTGCAACATACAATAGGGTGTTAATGCACTTGATTGCAGCAAAATCCAAAACAAAAGGATGTGACAATGATGGCATATATACAACACAGCCGGGTCATAAATACCATTCATACAAAGGGGCGTTACTGCGAATCATTGCATAAAAAAAAGGCTACCAAAAAAAGGATGATAGATCATGGTGTATATGCGCTACAGCATGAACATAAATACTAGCCAAAAAGGATTTGTCCAAACGTACCATGACTTCGGTGTCAAGGATCAAACGGTAACCAGCACTTTTTGGTCGTAACACCTCATCATCATGATTGAGGCACTCAATGAAAAATTGGAGAAAATTTTCTTCCATCATTAGGCCATCAGCGAAAGATTCGCACACATCTTTGCGATTGGCGATGCCCCCACAGAAGCGCATTACAATAGATCTGCACATGCCAACATACACAAAATATTGAAGGAGACAATAATTACACAATATAATACAGAAACAAAGAATAAAGTGGAAGACATGAGGTTTACGTTCGTTCATAATCGTGCGGACGAAGCATGATGGACCTTAATTGCCTGAGGTTTACGTTCGTTCATAATCGTGCGGACGAAGCATGATGGACCTTAATTGCCTGCAAGCTTCGAGGTGGCAGCGGTGCCGTGGCATACTCAAAGAAAAGGGAGAAACAGGGCTGCCACTAAAGCTTTTGCTGTTTCCAATTGTTACGCTTGGAGGAACTGTACTAGATGGAATATTGCACGAACCCAGCGTAACCACCCTTAGATTAGTACCAAGAATGGCAAAGGGAGCAGCATAATCCTGCTGGATCTGGGAAGCTTGTGATTCAGATGCAAATAGGTATGCGGTTTGCCTCTCATCACCAGCAGCTCCAGGGGTGACATCGAAATGAGCTCCAGGAACAACATTTGTACCGTCGCCGACCTGAAAATGATACATGGTATTTATGCATCATATAATATGTATCTATGATCTGATGGTAGTGCTGACAATACGGCATACCAAGTTGTTGAACAGGTTCTCAACTGGAAATACAGGAGTATGACTATCATAGGCTGGGCCTGAATTGCACACTGGAGTCTTATCGAAAACTGGCAATGGCGAGGCAAATCCGGCTGACTCTTCGACATTCACTTCAGCAACATGAACCTTGGTGGAGAAGTCTTTTGTGGACTGCATAAAAAACAGCTTGGTTAAAGAATTGAAACTGAAACATGAAGCTTGGAGGAGAACAGACATCTGAAATTGTGACAGGCATAGAAACCATATATAATCAGTACAAATATCGACTAAACCTAAACGGTGGATATGTCTTAAAGAACTAGCATAAAAAACAGCTTGGTTAACATGATGGATGATGGCAACTAGCCGTACATACATGATGTTCATCATCATCGACGTACATCCGAGCATAAACCATTTTGCACACGTTGTCCATCTCCATAGTGGCTCGCTGGTTGCCATCTAAGACGGAGGTTGGCATGCTGGTGTGTTCTCCATCTTGGTGCATATTGAGGAATCGAGAAGCTGCTCAAAAAGTAGAAATATGAGCATGGGGGACAAAAGTTTAACAAACGAATGTAAGCCATCAAGGTGAAGAAATATTTGTACATACGTGTCCCCTGCGTGTCGGATAAGTACTGCTCGTTGAGAACATCTTCATTGAAATGATACTGCTCCTCCTCTGGTGGGCAACTCTGCTTGTTCTCCTCCTCTGGTGGGCAACTCTGCTTGTTCTCATCCTCTGGTGGACAAATATGGTCCATTATTTCCACTATGATTTTATTTTGTCGCTGGTACAGGTAATTGTTTATTTGCTCAATCTGACTGTCCGACAGGTCATCAGGATGACGAAGGTTTATGAACGGAGGAGAACATACATCTGAAATTGTGACAGGCATAGAAACCATATAAAACCAGTATAAATATCTACTAAACCTAAACGGTGTATATGTCTTAAAGAACTAGCATAACAACCCAATCATCAAGATGTGTGTCTACATATATACGAACATAAGGAATTTAGCATGTATAGATGACAGTGATGTTGGGAGTAGAAACACATAGATGATATCACATATATATATGTGCCTTGAAAAAAGCATACAATGCATGTAGCAACTATGATTTTGGCAGGTCCTTACTAGATGAATAGATATGTACCACTGAGAGAGTAAAAATGATGTTTAGTGATACCTTCATCCCTCAAATTGTTTCTTTGGTCACATTTATTGGCATCCAGAGATTCGAGGTTGGAGAACCCTTGGCTAGAACTGTTTTGCTTATGAAGTTCATTACTCCGGTTCTGCTGACTCTCTCCATCCGTTCGATCTTGTTGATCATCCCCAGCTGAGCCGAGTATTTACACATCAGGTGCGCAGTTTATATGATGATATAGATGTGTAACTGTTATGTAACAGGAATATATAGCTTACCTTCAGGCTGATGTGGCAACTCATCATGAACGGTATCATCTCCACCGCTGGTGCCTGGTGCATCTCCGCCACTGGTGCCAGGTGCATTGTTTCCTCCATCTGGATCATCACCACCGTCAAAATCATGACCGCCACCGTTTGGATCTTCAGGTTCAGAATCTTCTTCATTAGCACGGAGCATTTCATCAATCATTTCAGAAAATGCGTCAGCAAGCTGGAGCTGCTTCGTGACTAGCTTCTCTCTGGCCCGCTCCATCGATTCACAAACCTTTGCCATCTCATCATCATACTTTTCAAAAAGATCTTTGAAACGTAACCGGCTTCAGCGTGGAACATTCCTCAACTTATTCTCTAGTAAATCTTTGATGCACGGAATATATATAACACAAGACTGACCAGGAGCCGCGTGTTCCTGCTCAGCAGCATAGCAGGTTTGTGTCCAGCTCCTAAACTGTATAGCATGTAGAAGCATGAAGTCAGAAGCGTAAATATCAGACAGCAGAATGGCAGCATACAAAAATAGCAGCACATGGTGAGTGAGTAAGTAAGATGGAGAGTCTTACATCACAACGGCCGTACTTCTCTGCCCCATGGCTGCGTCCCTTCCTATCAGCCTTGGCCAATTGATCTATTGTATCGGAATTGAAGAACTTGATCCGCGGGGTGCCAAATTTGTCATGCGGAGCATGTGGGCTGTCCAGATTATCCAAGTAAAATAGCTGTTGGGAGTGTAAACGGATGTTGTCAGATATAATTTGGGCATAAAAAAGGAACAGGCATAAAAACTAATTGAAACTAGCATATAAAATGGCATTATATGGAAAGTACTTACTAGTGGGACAATGCAGCATCCATAAACAGTAGCTGTCGTCTGGGTCATGTCACGTTCATGCCACTTCTCAACTGCGTGGCAGATCTCAGCATATATGACCTGGTACCAATCAATTCCAGCAAATCTGTCTAGGTTTCTTGTATACATTAGCTGTCTGTTGGTGATGTCCCAACTCGCACTTGGCAACAACAAACGATTAAATAGCACCATAAAGAAACATCTCATCGTCAGGTCATCTTCCTCACCATTGACAATGCGCTCGACCAATATGGGGACAGTTAGAGGGGTGGAACCTAGGCCAAGCTGAGACTTGACTGCAATAGCTTCCCTAACTGCCTCATGATAGTCAAAATGATCAACAGATAAACTAGCACTAGGAAGGCCAAGAACCTTGCGCACAACAGCCTTCGTTATCTTCAACGTCTTCCCTGGTCCAGCATTGATGGTCATATCCTTTGGGTTTGTGCGGTCCAATATCCACCGAAGAAGGTCCCTACTTTCAATGGCATCTGTTTCCATTTCCATCAAAGATCTGAAACCTTTGTCAGCAATATATTTCCTCTGACCATCGGTCATTGCCCAAAAGGTCATTAGGACAGGCAATGGGTTGCAGCGGATATTCAGTTTCTGAACCTGCATTTGAAAAAACGTTGAATTCAGGTCATAAATACTTATGTGCAGTGGCATAGATATTCTTTTCAGTAGGGAATGGATAATTTCAGTTAATAGAAATCTTATGTGCAGTGGCATAGTTATTATTTGAAATGGAGACAAAACAAGAGGGCAAAACAATCTATTGCAGTCGAGTATAGATGTATATGTCACTGGGCATAAAAACATGATATAACCTTACATATAATCGTGTGAAACATGGCGAAACAAAATACACTGGGTTCAGAAAAAGACTATATAAGGTGGTTCCTTAATGCGTGTGAACTGGCACAGATCTTTTGGTGCAATTAGTACATCTGCTAATTCTATATATGCGATTTTGAAACAAAAGGACAAAGCTAAGATTGCCAACGAGAAACTAAAAATAGCGCACACAAAGCATATAAACCATGTTTTAAGGGCGTAAACATTGTACTAAATATTTGACCTTATTTGCAGATGCTTCCTCTGGTGCCCCAGATGGTGTTCTGACTCTAGGTTGCTCTGGGCGGACCTTTTCTTGCTGCTCATCTTGATCCTGCAGCCACAGACAACATGGAAGAGTAAGCCGGACATTAATTATTTTCCCTCAATACATCATGAAATCTATGGAAAAATATAAATATTTAACCATGGAATTATTTAACCATGCTAGAATTTAACTGAACAGCTCTTGGTTTTCATACCAGGTAGCTTTGTTTTCTGTACAATAGATGCTCTCATAGCATATAAACCTTGCAGGTATCTATGCTAAATTACAAACATCTATATGACTACATAGAGAGAGGGACCGCAATTACGAGCTGTGTAGAAATCTTTCTGAATGGGCATGTAATCCTCTAAACAGTATGTATGCTGATGTGAACCCGCTAGGGTTGGTGCCCGATCTTTCAATGAGAGGCAGGGGGTAACTCGATTTGGGGGAAGGGGATGACGTTGGCGGTCCGACTACAGCTCTCTCAAGTGCTGCGCCTTAGCAACCGGTACACCACCTCCAAGGATGCCGCACCTTGTGGAGCACGACACCAGCCACTAGGGCTCTCAATCCTGCAAGCAAATCGAAGAAACTTGCAAGAACAAGATAACAGGTATTGAAATTACCAAATAGGAATGAGGGATTCGAATCCAAGATACAATATGTGGGGTTCCGAAGGCAGGAAGTAGGGCAGCTTATCCAGCATGCGCTATTCCAGCAAGCAGCTAGCAACAATGGCTAAGAATGCAACTCAACAAAACCCAACCCTAGAGTGGCGGCTGCTGGGGTATTTGTGAGGTTGGAGACGACCAGGATGTCTCCCCCAAACCCTAGGACGCGCCCCTAATGGGCCCAACTTGATACAAGGCCCATCAGCCCAAGTTCTGGTAACACAGTACCAGTCACGACCATTTTGACGATTCCCGTTGACTCAGGGCGAATTTGAAGGTGATTCCAAATCCATTTGAAAATAGACTTGATAGGCTTTCCAGGAAGTCCAAGATCACCCCAATCGGAGTCCGTATGAAGTCGCAGCACCCGTCAGAAGTTGGTGTTGTTCTGCTGCCCGAACCTGGAGCTTGTGAATCCTTTCCCCTTTGGCTCCTGTTCTTCATTCCTGAGCAAAACAACAGTGCAAGTGTCTCCGTTGTCTAAACAAGATGGACAAGTGCTTAAGAAGGAGCTTATCTGATGGTTAAGTTGTCGAGCACGAGCACGAGTAAGGGGACCAAGTGGAGGGGTGGACGTATCGGTGGTGGTGATGTCCTCATCATCCTCCCCTTCTTGCATTTGAGTCGTCCTCGACTCAAGCTCATCTTCTTCTCCCAAGTATGGTTTCAAATCTGCAATGTTAAATGTGGGGTTGACCCCAAAATCTGCAGGAAGATCAAGCTTATATGCATTTTCATTAACACGTTGCAGCACTTTAAAAGGGCCATCAGCTCTAGACATTAGTTTGGATTTTCTCAGTTCAGGAAACCTTTCCTTCCTCAAATGTAACCAAACCAGATCACCCGGTTCAAAATGCATATGCTTCCTACCTTTATCACTAGCATACTTATACTTAGCATTCATGCGCTCTATGTTCTCTTTAGTTGTTTCATGCAGCTTAAGCATCAATTCAGCACGTTGCTTAGCATCAAAGTTTAGTTTTTCAGAAGTTGGCAAGGGCATCAAATCAATAGGAGCTCGCGGTATGAAGCCATAGACAATCTCAAAAGGACACATTTTTGTAGTAGAATGCAGCGAACGATTATACGCAAATTCAATATGAGGCAAACATTCTTCCCACATTTTAATGTTCTTTTTTAGGACAGCCCTAAGCATGGTTGATAAAGTTCTATTTACAACCTCGGTTTGACCATCAGTTTGAGGGTGGCAAGTAGTGGAGAATAACAGCTTGGTTCCCAACTTAGCCCACAAGGTTCGCCAAAAATGACTAAGGAATTTTGCATCACGATCAGAAACAATTGTATTTGGCACACCATGCAAACGAACAATCTCACGAAAGAATAAATCAGCAATGTTGGTAGCGTCATCGGTTTTGTGACACGGTATGAAATGTGCCATTTTAGAAAATCTATCTACCACCACAAACACGCTGTCCCTCCCCTTCTTGGTTCTAGGCAGTCCTAAAACAAAGTCCATAGAGATATCCTCCCAAGGTACACTAGGGACAGGTAGAGGCATGTACAAACCATGAGGGTTAAGACGTGACTTAGCTTTTTGGCATGTCGTGCAGCGGGCTATGAATCTCTCCACGTCTCTCCTCATCCTGGGCCAAAAGAAATGAGCAGCAAGGATGTCCTCTGTTTTCTTCACACCAAAGTGTCCCATCAGCCCTCCTCCATGTGCTTCCTGCAACAATAACAAACGCACGGAGCTAGCTGGAATGCATAGCTTGTTAGCTCTAAACACAAACCCATCATTGAGGATGAATTTGTTCCAAGTCCTTCCTCCTTTACAATTCAGCAATACATCTTTGAAGTCAGCATCATGTGCATATTGTTCTTTTATTGTTTCCAAGCCAAAGATTTTGAAATCAAGCTGTGACAGCATGGCATAACGTCTAGACAAAGCATCAGCAATCACATTTTCCTTTCCCTTTTTGTGTTTGATGACATAAGGGAAGGTCTCAATGAATTCTACCCATTTAGCATGTCTACGATTCAGTTTGGCTTGGCTACGAATGTGTTTCAAAGATTCATGATCAGAATGTATGACAAACTCCTTGGGCCACAAATAATGCTGCCATGTTTGTAGAGTTCGAACTAAAGCAAACAATTCCTTGTCATAAGTAGAATAGTTCAAACTAGGCCCACTCAATTTCTCACTGAAATATGCTACAGGTTTGCCATCTTGTAAAAGGACACCTCCCAAACCAATTCCACTAGCATCACATTCAAGCTCAAAGGTTTTATTGAAATCAGGAAGCTGGAGCAAAGGTGCATGTGTTAACTTATCTTTAAGCATGTCGAAGGCGTCCTGATGTGCATCTGTCCATTTGAAGATCACTCCCTTCTTGGTAAGCTCATGCAGCGGGGCAGCAAGGGCGCTAAAGTCCTTCACGAAGCGACGATAGAAACCAGCAAGTCCCAGAAAACTTCGCACTTGGGTAACAGTTGTAGGTACCGGCCAGCTATGTATCGCTTCAACCTTGGCTTGATCAACTTCAATTCCCTGTGGTGTCACAACATAGCCAAGAAAAGACACCCGATCTGTGCAAAATGTGCACTTCTCAAGGTTACCAAATAAACGTGCATCACGCAATGCATCAAAAACAGCACGCAAGTGTTCAAGATGTTCCTCATGTGATTTGCTATAAATCAGGATGTCATCAAAGTATACAACTACAAATCTGCCAATAAAAGCGCGCAGAACTTCATTCATCAATCTCATGAATGTGCTAGGTGCATTAGTGAGACCAAAAGGCATGACCAGCCACTCATACAACCCAAACTTTGTTTTAAAAGCAGTTTTCCATTCATCTCCCAATTTCATACGAATCTGGTGGTACCCACTACGTAAATCAACCTTAGAAAACACAACAGCACCACTCAACTCATCAAGCATATCATCTAGGCGTGGAATAGGATGACGGTAACGAATGGTGATATTATTGATAGCCCTACAATCCACACACATGCGCCATGTTCCATCTTTCTTTGGCACAAGCAATACCGGAACAGCACAAGGACTAAGAGACTCACGCACATAACCTTTGTCGAGTAGCTCCTGCACTTGGCGTTGAATCTCCTTTGTCTCCTCTGGATTGGTCCTGTATGGCGCACGGTTGGGCAATGAAGCTCCAGGAATGAGATCAATTTGATGCTCAATCCCTCGAATAGGTGGCAGTCCCGGTGGAATCTCACTTGGAAACACATCAGAATACTCCTGCAAAAGGTTAGCAATGGCAGGAGGCAAAGCAGGCTGCAATTCATGGAGTGAAATCAATGCTTCTTTACAGACCAAAGCATAAGCAAGGGAGGTAGAAGCAATCAGCTCATTTATTTCAGATTTTGTAGCAATCAAGCAAGCTCCCTTTAACTTAATTTCCTTCTTGTTATCATGAGCAGATTTGCTATTCTTGTGTTTATGCTTCTCAAGATCATTTACTACAATCTGATTTTCACTCTTAGCATGCTCCAAATTTTTCAATTTGTTAGCTCTAGCAAGTTCATCCTTTAAAATCATTTCAGGGGACATAGGATGTAGCACAATCTTCTTCTCATGGTATGAAAAGGAGTACTGATTTGTTCTACCATGATGCATGGAGTCTCTATCAAATTGCCATGGTCTACCTAGCAGGATACTACATGCTTGCATAGGCACAACATCACATTCAATAACATCTTTGTAGGATCCAATGGCAAAGTTGATTCTCACAAGTTTAGTTACCTTCGCCTTACCACTGTTGTTGAGCCACTGAATGTAGTATGGATGAGGATGTGGCTGTGTAGGGAGTGCCAATTTCTCCACCATCTCGCTGCTAGCTAAGTTGTTGCAGCTCCCTCCATCAATGATCATGCGGCAAGATCTCTCTTTAACCACACACTTTGTTTGAAACAAGGTGTGCCGCTGATTTTGCTCCGCTTGTTCCATTTGTGCACTAAGCACACGCTGCACAACAAGGCTCTCATAGTGTGCTGCATCGTCCGCACCAATGTGCTCCTCCTCTTCTTCACCTACATGGTCAGCCGCAAGCAAAGCAAGTGTATTTTCATCAAAATCACTAGCAGAGGAGTACTCACCATCATCTCTAACAATCATCACGCGCTTGCTTGGACAATCACGCATCATATGTCCATAGCCCTTGCAGCGGTGGCACTGAATGTCTCTTGTTCTACCCGTGGAGGCAACAGATGAAGAGCTCTCTACGGGTTTTTGGACGGTCTTTGCTGCTGAATTTGATGGAGCAGCATGGGACTTGTCACTGGATGGAGGAGGTGTTGCCCTACTCAATGAAGAGGATGGTGCAGCAGCACGTGTGGCAGAAGTAGAAGTTGTGCGTGGCTGCCACGAGCTAGTCTTTCCTGCAGAAATGTTAGTCTTGGTACTGGCACGTCGTCCCTGCACTTCTCTTTCAGCTTTGCAAGCAAGGTGAAATAAACGGGTGACATTGTTATAATCCTTATAGGCAAGAATGTCCTGAATCTCCCTATTTAATCCACCCAAAAATCTAGCCATAGCAGGTTCCTCATCCTCCTCTAGATTACAACGCAGCATGCCCATTTGCAATTCCTGAAAGTACTCTTCTACACTTTTAGTTCCTTGTCTCAATTGCTGCAACCTATTCAACATGTCTCGGGCATAGTAAGAAGGAACAAATCTAGCCCGCATGACCCTTTTCAAAGCATCCCAAGTAGGTGGTATGTTATCAGGATTTTTCTTGCAATGTTCAATCCACCAAACAGAAGCAAAATCTGTAAATTCACTAGTAGCAGCCCTAACACGAGTGTTTTCAGGAAATTCATGACATGTAAATTTTTGATCAACAGCAATTTCCCAAGTAAGGTAAGCATCAGGGTCATATTTGCCATCAAAGGGTGGTACCTTGAATTTAATCTTGTGGAAAGCTTCGTTGTTGTTGTTGTTATGGTGCACTTCACGGCGGCGGTGTCCTCCGCCCACACCACGACGGTGCTGTTCTGGGCGTCGATGGCGTCTTTCTTCATCTTCAGTGTCAGCAGGGTAGTTGTTCTCATCCCCTTCATCTTCAAGATGGTGCTGATCATGGTGATGATCCGGGTGACGGTTGTTATTGCCTCGAGCCACAAAGTCATCGAATCGCCTCAAGAGAGCAGCAAGGCTGGTGTCCACTCGTTGAATGGATGCCTCCAAGGTACCAAGCCGATTGTTGGTAGTAATCTGTGCATCCTCCAATTGCCCAAGCTTCTCATTTGTGGTCTGCAAATCTGCATCAAGGCCTTCAGTGTGCAGCCTCACTCGACGCAGTACATCATGAATAAGAGCACTGGTGCGGGGAGAATGTCGACGATCGTCTTCTTCCTCAGTTCCTGCCATAGTAAGAAAGACAAGAGCAAACAAGCAAGTGAAAGAAAACAGGCCCTACACCTATTGGGTTTGTGTTCAAGTGGAGTCGCTCACTCTCAACCTATTAAGCAAGCTCTTACAAGTTCTTACCTTGCCAATCAGGATGTGAAGGCAACCAGCAAGGGAGGCACCTAGGAAGCAATGTATCGGTGCAGCAGCAATACAAGCACTTGGAGAAGCTGTAGTTGTGTGTGTGGAGCTGTAGGAAGGATGAAAAATTGCACAAGGAAATACTAGCACCACATTAGTCTCAAGCAAGCTGAATAATTGTTCAAATGATGGTAAGTGCTGGTCCTAGGCTAAACCAAGCTAGAGACGCGAGCCTAGCCACAAATGACAGCACCTAATATGACCAATTGACACAAGCTATCAAGTACCTATGACACTGAACTGCTGCAAACAACACAACCTTTCTTGGTCTGAATTCAGCTCAATGTTGTTGTGGTTTCTTTTTCTTTTGGTGCGGCTTTTTCTTTCATTCTTTCTTTGCACCTTTCTGCCTTTTTCCTCTTTGTTTCTCCCCTTTCAGACTAGCAAATATGCAGAGGGAGGTCCTCAAAGCACACAAGACAACTAGTGCAGAGTTGGACAGCACAAGTAACAAATACAGCACTAAACTTGACGGGCGAGTTACAGCAGGAATGAGGCCGAATTAGAACTTGTGGCCAAAAGCAATCTTGTAAAGCTACTCGTAGCCTTTCCAGCCTGTATCTAAACACCAAGATCCGAGCTCGTATGTGGAAGATATGTAACTCAAGAAACCAGATACAGATCTGATTCCGAATCAACTCGAACTCAACATTCAGATCTGAGTTCTAAACGCAACAGATTGGTAACTTGGTGCTAAGGGGTGACAAGAACTCGAAACTCTAGTGGATTAGACCAAAGGAACCAGCAACTTGACACAACCAAAGCAACCAAAAACTCAGCAAGCCCTAACCAAGTAGTACTAGCAAAGGCTCAAAGGGCTGAAACGAAATCTCTCACCGATAAACCTTGAGCTCTGGTACCAAATGATGTGAACCCGCTAGGGTTGGTGCCCGATCTTTCAATGAGAGGCAGGGGGTAACTCGATTTGGGGGAAGGGGATGACGTTGGCGGTCCGACTACAGCTCTCTCAAGTGCTGCGCCTTAGCAACCGGTACACCACCTCCAAGGATGCCGCACCTTGTGGAGCACGACACCAGCCACTAGGGCTCTCAATCCTGCAAGCAAATCGAAGAAACTTGCAAGAACAAGATAACAGGTATTGAAATTACCAAATAGGAATGAGGGATTCGAATCCAAGATACAATATGTGGGGTTCCGAAGGCAGGAAGTAGGGCAGCTTATCCAGCATGCGCTATTCCAGCAAGCAGCTAGCAACAATGGCTAAGAATGCAACTCAACAAAACCCAACCCTAGAGTGGCGGCTGCTGGGGTATTTGTGAGGTTGGAGACGACCAGGATGTCTCCCCCAAACCCTAGGACGCGCCCCTAATGGGCCCAACTTGATACAAGGCCCATCAGCCCAAGTTCTGGTAACACAGTACCAGTCACGACCATTTTGACGATTCCCGTTGACTCAGGGCGAATTTGAAGGTGATTCCAAATCCATTTGAAAATAGACTTGATAGGCTTTCCAGGAAGTCCAAGATCACCCCAATCGGAGTCCGTATGAAGTCGCAGCACCCGTCAGAAGTTGGTGTTGTTCTGCTGCCCGAACCTGGAGCTTGTGAATCCTTTCCCCTTTGGCTCCTGTTCTTCATTCCTGAGCAAAACAACAGTGCAAGTGTCTCCGTTGTCTAAACAAGATGGACAAGTGCTTAAGAAGGAGCTTATCTGATGGTTAAGTTATCGAGCACGAGCACGAGTAAGGGGACCAAGTGGAGGGGTGGACGTATCGGTGGTGGTGATGTCCTCATCATTGAGGATGAAGATTATGTCGTGCAGCCTCATCATGGGAAAGGGCCAGCAGGGAATGAGGGCAGCAGTGGTGATGATGAGGAGGAGGAGGATGAGAAAGAGGAGGCTGAGGTCTCTAGAGGTAGAGGGCCTGCTGTTGGTCAGGGCGGTAGCTCTTCTATTGCCATGCCTATTTTGGTGGCTCCCACAGGTCCAGCTGATCGTACTATTGTTGATTATCGTGGGACTGGGACAACGGATGTTGTGATAAAGATGAGTAGACAAAATCCAATCAATTTACCTAGGATTGCTACTGATTATAGATTTCACACTTCTTTTCAGCAGGACTACTATCAGACTATTCTTCTCACCAAGCCCAAGGTAGTGTATGAGGCACAGTGGATAGATTGGAGAGCATTGGAAAGGAAAAATAATCCATTGCTAAATCAGATTATCAAGGTATGTGACGATAGAAAGATCAAGAGTATCATGGGTTACTCACATAATTGGAATAGCGAGATCATTGCCCAATTCTATGCCATACTTTACTTTGGGACTATTCAGGGAGATAGGGTGATGCATTGGAGGACTGAGGGTGTTGACTATCATATCACTTACACTCGGTTTGCCGAGTTTCTTGCGTTTTGGATGAAGGATGCCCGGCGTGGCAAGATTCACTTTGTGACCATAATGCCAACAGAAGCTACAAAATTCATGTATCCAAGGGTGGAGCAGCACAACTTTGGCAAGGTGAAGGGCTTATACACATACTACTCTATTCTAAACAGGATGTTTAGGAAGACCATTTGCCCCAAGGTTGGAAATCCATCGGATATATCACTTTATGCCAGAAATCTCCTTGCTAGAATGAGACCCAGTGGCGAAGGTTTCTGTATTGCTAATTTTATTTGGGAAGAAATCTGGGCTGTTTCTGATAGCACTCTAAAGTGTTGTGGCTATGCTCCCTATATTATGAGGGTTATAGAAAAAGTGGCAAGAAGGACATGGTCCATGGATGGTGAGCATCTAGCACTCCAAGTCAAGGTGCCCAAGCATCCAATCCATATACCAGCTGAGGAAGAGCATGTGGAAGAAGAGGTGCAAGTCGAAGAAGAAGAGGAGGAGCAGTAGGAGGAGCACCAGTATCAGCCGGCGGCTGCTGGCCTGCGGCCAACCGGTCTGATCGGTTCCCCAGACCGGTCTGACCGGTTTGGGCCTAGACAGCAGCAACGGGCCTCTTCTTCTCGCTCCAGTGGGAAGCCATCTTCACCCATGAGGAAATTCTTGAGCTTTCTCACTGGTATGTGCAAAAATCAAAGGGATATCATGGTGGAGCAACAGCAAGAGAGAAGGGCAAGCAAGAAAGACAGAGACTCCATCAAAATGATGCAAAATGCTATGAACCTGCAGCCGCCAAGATATCCAATCTCTCCTGTGCCTATTGAGGAAGAAATTCCTTCTCTTGAGGACATGGTGGATCAGTACAGATCGGTCGCCTATTATGATCAATTTGAGCATATCTTCACTCCCGGGTTTGGTGCACCGTCATCTTCAGCTCCACCGCCTCCACCACCTCAGTTTGATGCTCCTGGTGAGGATGTCTTTGGTACTCACTTTGGTACACTCGCAGTTCCTCCATCCACTATGGTTGACCCTTTTGAGAGATTTTCTACGGACATCTTT